>JAECWT010000039.1:4570000-5035000 GCA_018150885.1 Drosophila tristis
CCCAGTCATAAAAATAAAGCGCAAATAAATACACTTAAAGCGAAGCACGGCCCGGAAAGAGTAGGAGTCAGGCACACTCCGCTCAACTCTCAGCTCGGACAAAGTTGGGTGGCAAAAGCCAAAAATGAAAGGCGGCGACTAGGTCGGCATACACCACACGCACGGGGTACAGTGGGCACGATTGGGTTGGGAGAGGTGAAACTTAAAGCCGGTACTTAGCTTTGATTTTAAATATTTCTGCTCTGTATTTACCCGAACTTCCCAAGTTTTAAATGTTGGCTCAATTTTTATTATTCACAATTTCCAATTCCCAATTTTTATCACTCACCTAATTGTTAGTGTCATTTTCCATCGATTCGCTCCACTGTTGTGCGGTTGTTTCACCGTTTTGCAGCTTGGCACTGGCATAAATCAAGCTATTTAAATGGACATTTCTCGGAATGAAAAGCGAGGTCCGAGTCACTCTGGCCTGCCGCTTGTTGGCTGGATGCTTTCCTGCTGCTGGGATGGTTTCTGCGTGGAGTAATTACAATTACACCTGGACCACAGCGGGGGCAAAGGTTACGCTAGCGTACAGGTACACAAGGGCCTCTCTCTCTCTCTCTCACTCTCTCCGAACGAAGTCAGCGCGTGCCGTTGCAGTAAATTATAATTACACTCAGTCAAAAGTTGACTTTTATTAAATTTTATTTATACTGCTTAAAATGTCATTACGCACAAGGGACCAAGGCTAATTGTATGTGGGATAAGAAAGAGCAGAAACCAAGCATACCAACATACCAACATCCTGGGCATTATCATTATCATTAGGGAACAGTACGCATTAGGAAAGGAAGCCACATATCAGGCAAAAAAAACAATGGGAGATTCTATTTCTGTCTTTGATTTGTTAGCAATTTATTTTGTCATTCTCGTCAATTTGATTCGAAATAAACGTTTATTTTTTCCTGGAAAAAAAACCCAAGCAGAAAACAAACCAGAGACAGTGACAGTGACTGACGTTTATCACGACATTGGACATTGGGGCACGATTTGTCAGACCTCAAACAGGCCATAGCCGAATGAACAGTCCAGAATGGTGTCAGCATTCGACGAACAACCGAAAAGTGACTTTTTATGTGGCTACGTGAACGGCGGCAAAGAAAAAACGCGACTCGGCTCTGTAAGCCCGTTGCTTACATGGGCTATGGGAGTCATTCGGCATTTCCTCACCAAAAGTGTCCATAAATAATCAATCAGCGGAAGAGTGTACGAAATATTTTCAGCTTTTGTGCTGCTGATGATGATGATGGTTTTTGGTGTGGATTGAGTCGGACTGGCGGTGGAGCTAAGGTGGATTAGCGGAATCTGGCGGCATCTGTAAGCGCATTTATTTTTCATTTATTTATTATTATTTCTTGGCAAACACCTTCCACAACAAACAGTGCGTATCATGACTGTGCAGCAGTGGAAATTTGTAGTGACTTTTGACTTTTGAAATCCGCAGCTATATCGGAAATAAAATAAATGTCGGGGCAACCTAGATGTTAACCAGAAAAACTTAAATTTCAACAATGGTTTAGATACACTACGAGTATTGTCGCATTATAGAAATTAAACGCACTGCACAAGTGAAAATTGTGCTAAAAGTCAATGTGTCAAATTGTTGACCCAGTCGTAAGACTTTTGCAAAAGCAAAACTTGAATTTGCATACAGATTTATTCTGCCCATTTTTCTCCTTTTTTTCGCATGATGGTCAAACTCGTTTTTGACTTGAACGAGTCGCATAACAGCAAATCAAATGGTAAGATGGTTCGCAATGTAAATAAACATTAGTGCCAGAAATTAACATTTAATAATAGCAACTTGTAATAATAATAAAAGAGAGTCATTACGTCGATGATCTATGGGCAGATCTGTAAATGGTAAAATAGGTAACAAGAAGAAGGTTCAGGAAAAACAAGTTTTATATATTCGGTGTAATAACAGAGCAGAAGAACAGAACGCTCCTTATGTTAGAAAAAATGTTAATGAGAGGTAGCACTGTTAGGCCAGATAATTGTACGACTAATTTTGCATTCAATAAAGTTCTGTTAAATAAGAGAAAATGAAACCCCTTGCCTTGCTTTCAGAACACTCATTTCACTTCCTCTTCTTTTTGCATCTTTTCTTCCATAAATAAAACCAACTGACAAATTTCCAAGTCTCTTAGCAATAACAATATAAAACGAAATCCAAATAAATAAAATACAGCCATACAAAAGGAAACAAGGGCAAAACCCCTTGAGGGGCTGTGTCATAGAATTTTGTGCTCAACTGTTGACTGACTTCAACTGATTTTCAGCTGTGACTTCTTCAGAACGGGGCTAAATGTTTCGGAAATGGCAATGCATGCCCGGATGCCCGGATGCATTTTGTGTGAAGCACACACACATACAGATACACCCTCAGACACATATACCATCATGGTGAAGCAGTATATATCCACAAATGTCGGCTGGTGCACAGATGGCTTGCCTGGCAGTTCGCGCTCATCTCATCAACAGCCAATGCCTGCGACTGCAATTTGGGGCTGCAGGACTAAGACAGAGCAGGAGAGAGGGGTATACAGAGTAGGAGGATGATAGAGAAAGACTGAGCGTGAGGGGTATACAGCACAAGAGAGATAGATACAAGTGGAGTGCACAGTTCAGTGCACTTCATATTGCCTCTGGGTTCGTGTTTCTGCGCGTGCTGCTGTTTTAATATCCTGTACAAGAAGGGTGTGTAGGTCTTGCAGAAGGGGAAAGCATCCACGGAAAATGAATGGAGCTATCCAACATTGACAGCGAAACTATCAAGTAGGATTTCCCTTCACCGTCATTGTTTAGCATCTATTAATTGATCCTGAACAAAGGGCACACTTTTCACGATTTTATAACATCAATAATTCGAAGACTCTGCAATATACAGGCCATCCCGTAGTCTAGACTCGCTGTCATTTCAATTGTTTCTTCTTTCAATCACAACTGTTTCAGCAATCTAACGATGTCAATGATTTTATTCCGATTCTCATAGCAAGAAACGAGTAGGAAAAAAATTGTATTTTTGGTGTTTCACTTTAATTTGATTTCCATTTTCTTTTTTCCCATCTTCTCTGCATCTCTCTTGCCTTCTGTCAGAATTTTTTCGGGTTTTCTTTTGAGATCAAACATTATGTGAGATTTGTTTGAGATATTCAATATTTTAATATGTGAAAAAAGAGCTTAAGAATTTTGTACATCATTTCCAAGAGCGCACACTCAAACGTAGATTTTGTACAATTTTTCGACTTCAAAATCGAAATTTTCGGAAATTCAATTTAAGCAATTCAATAAAAATTTTCCCTGCAAGTGGACACGTGCCTAGAGTTCATCTTCCTCTATGCCCGGAAGCCTGTCAATATTTCTCTTGTGTCGCAAAATTGGCTTTTATGACGCATACGCAGCGTTGTCTGCACTTGAAAACTCCTTCGTGGCTAGGAAATATTTATGTGATTCGACTACACGGGAAATACCGTAACGAAATAGTAGAGGAGCCGAAAAATAAAAACTGTCAAAATGCAAGACACAAATAAATAAACGCCAAAATATATTTTTGCAGCAAGTTGTCAGCACAAAACATAAGCAGGAAGGAAATTATGAAACCCAAAAGAAGCGACAGCAAAAAAGGCAGCAGTAGCACAACATCCTAAGGAAAAACTTATATAAATTGTGAGCCGCTCTCTCTCTCTCTCTCTTGCTCTCTTTCTGTGCGGGTACTCCTCTGTGGACGTGAGTGTGCAAATTCCTTTCGGCTTTTGTCTAGCTCCACTCGCATTTTATAATGTGCATATTTTATAACATGTTTATGTGTTTCCCTAAAACCCAACCATGAAGAAGCAACTGCAGAAAAAGTGTGGCAACGTCAACGGCAAGGCAAGTGCACAAAAAATGCAACAAGTCAGGTCGAGAATACTTTTTTGGGTTGAGCTTAGAGATGATAGCAGTCGGAGGAGCTGAACATGGTATTTGAATTGTAAATATTTGTGGGATAAGAAGTGGCTTTCGGGGAATCCCCATGGATAGAGACTGTGTAAAAGAGCTTTTAAAAGTGAATCTAAGTATTTGGAAATATACTTTGAATGTAGGTTGTTTTATTACTATTTAATAAGCAGAAATGTGTGGAAGGGTACTCGTATTTAGATGTGGATTCCATCAGTCGCATGTGCCATAATTGCTTTAAAAATCACGTTCTCATCTCTAGTCGCTCCATGCCTTTCCTGCTCGTTGCTCTCCACACTGTCATTGGCAGAAGCCAAAGTAAAATACAAAGCGGAAAAGGTCTCAACACAGCACTGTGCGAAAAAGTATAACAATAATAGCAATAACTATAATAAGAACAAGGAACAGGAAAGGAAAGGAAAGGAAGAGCAACTCCAACACTTGAGCTTTGGAGTGTCATAGGAAATTTGCATATTTTATTAGCCAGGCAGATGAGGACAAATTTAGACTGCCTTTGGAGTTGCACTGCTCCACCTCCACCTCTGCCGACGAGTATACCTCTAGTCGTACATTCATTTCTCTTATTTCATTCCCTGTCAAAGTCATTTGCGGGCGGAAAAAAGATTTTATTAACTAATCTGTCATTTGGCGTGAATGTCCTCCGGACAGAATGTTGAAACGTTACTGCGTCTGGTTCTGGGCTGCTGGGCTCTGCCTGGCTGTGCTTGGCTCTGGGATCCGTTTGCCGCACGCAAAGTGCAATTTCCGCCGGAAATGTGAGAGGGCTTCTGTAATCTAATTTTAATGATTTCGCTTTTGCTTTTGCCTTGCACTTTTACACTAACTCACAGCGAAGACGACGAGGCCAAGTGGCAGGATTCGATTTGCTGCCTCTTCCGTGATTCGAGGCGACACTGGGTGCCCTGAAAATTTAAGAATTAACCCAATTTCAAGGAGCGCCGAAAAAAATTCAATTATTTGAAAATTTTCCAATGTCTGGATGTGACAAAATGCCAGTTGGGAAAGTTTTCTTTTCTTTACGATAGGTCTTCCCTCTACTTTTCCCTCCTATCTAACCCTCTCTTTCTCTCTTTCCTACTTTCCTCCTTCTTCTCTTCCCTTTATTCTCTATTCCATCTTCTACTCCTTCTATATTTAGCCTCTCGTGATGGTAATGACGTCAGTAGCCTGTTTTTCCTCCAAGTTTTCCTCTCAAAGCAAATTAGCCCGGGGTTTGGCACGGGGGACTCGCAGTCCCTAAGGGAGGCGGTGGCTGGGGGGCGTGGCAAAGTGCCATTCAAGTTGGCATCTCTGTGTTAAAAGTTAAAAATTAAGCGAGCATCTCAAGACATGGCAGGGGGCATAAGGGCCACGGGACACAGGGCACGGGGCACAATGTTTGTAGCAGTCAAAGAAAATGAAGGCTGATTAATGATTAAGCAGGCTAAGAGGGTGTCTGGCTGGGCGTGGCAAGTTCAGAAAAGTCTGCATGTGTGTGTGTGTGAGTGAACTAATTAAACTAATTAAATGTGTGAAACTCACGGCATTATTTTTCAAATGTTCACCAGATGCGGGCAAATGGGATTTTCTAAAACTTTTTTAGGGTCTTATTGCGTGGGTCTTGAAAGGGATTTGTCACAAAATATCCAAGGTGAAAGGATAAGCATACATGTTGGATAAATTAAATGTATTCTTCGTATTCTATTCACAGTTTTTAATAGTGGAAACTATTGTAATATGCACAGAGATGAAAGGATTGAAGTACTTCATAGGATGGAAGCTTGAAGCCTGAGAATAATTAATATTTGAGTAAAAATTAATTGACCAATAATATACAGAATAAACTACCAATATTGCAACAATAATAAACCATTTCGGAACCATCAAATGAATGTGACAAATTTCCAATGGAATAAATTCACGGGCTCTCTTTGCTTTTTGGCCACCATTCCCGCCATTCATTGTCCACTTCATGATGACTTTCAATAGACTATCAATAAAATATCACATTTAGCCAAAGGATTGGACGTTGCATGCAAATTGCATATAAATTTGAGGCATGTTTTTGGGGCCAAGCCATGTTCGACGAGCGATCAAATTTATGCACAGGCATAAAACAATCGAAACAAAACTTTAATCCCCAGGGACTAATTAACAATAATTTGTTTGGTTTGGGAGCAATCGAGGGGGGCAGCAAAGTATTGAAAATTCTGTGAATTTGTTTGCATTTTCTCCAGTTTCTCCCTGCGCAATAATTTAGGTCTAGTCAAGTGAGGTTGCAACAGTGGCTGGGGCAGGCAGCTTCCGGCAGGCGGTGCCATTGTTGCCACTGCTGCAGTTGGCACTAATGAGTTTTACCATATTCACGTATTGTTTGCTCTGGTCGTTTCTGGTCGCCAGCTCACCTCATCTCACCCTTCATTGAATACCCAATTTTAGCACTGAAAATGCGAAAAATGTTTTTCTCTAATTACAAAATATCATGTGGCAGCCACAGACAAGGCCACAGCGGCAATTGATGTTGATTAGGGCCTCTGGACTGCGTTGTGGTTGTTGGTCTCTGACGTTTGGTCAATGCAGCTCTCACATGGGTTTTGGTAAGGACTGTCGTGGTGATAGTACCGCTCTATTCTATCCCATTACCTCCATACTCTACCCCATCCAGTCCGTTTGCAGCCTCAACATTTTCCAATTGTTTGCCAGTGTTTGGTTGCATTTACTTTTCATTTTATTTTTTTTTTACTTATTTCTCCCTTACCCCATTATGTGCTTGATTTAATTATTCGTTTGGGCAACAAAATGAAAATATATCGTGTCGAAGAGAGATCCAGGAGTTGTAAATAGCTGCTGGAAGATTACTCTTTCCTGTTATAATAAAAACTGAAGTGGGAAAAACGAATTAAGTAAGCGATAAGTTCAAAGCGAATGCTTACAGTCGTAGCTTATATTACCATCAATATATCTATCTACGATGCCAACCGTAAGTTTTCCCATTCATAAGCTCATTTGTTAGATACAAGGATCACAGATCCAATTGTTTCTCTTCTGAAGCTAATACCGAATGGTTTCTTCTACAAAATAAAATCCTGAATTGGATGTTTATGTTCCTCGCAGATAAACTGTCTTTCCTAATCATCATAGCCCATTTAATAAAGTGAATTAGCTTTCCCAAAATAAAAATAAAATTCGAAAAAACAAACTTCAATTTCGATTTGCTGCTTTGTGACGCCATTCACTCGATCAAATTCGCAAAGTGCAATGGGGGGCCCAATTGAATAGCCGATGTGGCAGGTCACTCCATTTCTCTCTTACTATCTGTTTCTCTCCCCTACACACACACAAACACTCACACACATCTAGTGAGTTGTATTGAAGCACCTGTAAGGTTATATCTGTAGCAACATTTCATTTATTTACAAAGTCTATCTGTGTTTTTCAATCACAGCCTCACCTGCTGCAGGTCCTGGACTTAAACCTGGCCCTGGCCCTGGACCTAGACCTGTTCAACGTCCTAGCTGCCATTCCAGTTGGCCAAACACAGAATGCAACAGAGAAAGAAATCAAAAAAAGGAAGAACGAAAAACCAATGATTTTTCTAATAAAGAAATTGAACGTTGGACGCGCAATATTTCTAATGGACTTAAACCAAGGAGCGGCGACAGAGTCTCTCGATTGGAAAATGTTCAAAGGATATGAGGTGTCACTCTCTATCTGGCACTCGTTTTTAACAGTCTTGTCGATTACTTTGGTCTGTTTGCTCTCTGGCGCTGGCTGTCAGTGCTGTAAACTGCAAATTAGAATTACCTGACAAAGATGTTTGATATTGATTGTTAAGGAAGAGGAATGCTTTAGCAACGTGGAGAGAGTGCAGCAAAATTTGTAGCAGTTCTCTGGTGACGTTTGTCTGCAATCACAGGGTGGACTTTTGATTAACTTTGAGTTTGAAGTGACTGGAAATTACTGCAAAGAAATGGTATCCAATGAGGTGTTAATAATTTGGAATAATTCAATAGTTTTCAGCTCAAAAATCTATACCTAAAAATCATATTTAACTTTTATCTATCGCTGAATTTGCATCCCCCTCATGCCACACATTTTGAGTGCCATCCCAACTCAATTTTCTGCTTTATTCACTAAATTATCTGTACGATTTGTGTGGGTAAATCACGTGCCATGCCCATTCAACGGTTCATACAGGATCATGAATCCTTACTTTATATTCGCATCCGCCGAGGGAAACGCAAACCGAACAAAGAAATCCAACAAAAGAAGGGAATCCCATCATTTGTAGCAATAAGCAAAACAATAAAACATTACTGGTTACCTGGTTGATAAGGGGCACCAGAAAAAGCCACGGAATGGAATGAAGCGTTACGGTAAAAGAACAAAAGGGAAGGGAGCTTTATACGCCGGATGTGGTTCCTCCCCGCATCTGTCAGCGGGCTGCTTAGCTCTCTAATGTGATTATTAAGTGGCAAGTGGCACTGGTGTCGTGTAAAATTCATTATACGTCGCGCCTCCCGCTGCGAGCGTTCCGGAGTTCATTGGGCCTTGTTCCAGCCCCGATATCCCGCTCGCTCGTAATGCATTGCGCGTACTCAATATCCTGCCCTGTCCCGTTCCATCGTGGACTCGGCCGGTGACTGTGGCGCAATAAATTAGGAGCGCAAATAAATCATCCATTTTAATGTGACAGTTCCGACAAACGTAGCTCCAAAATAGCTTCGATGGTGTGCTCACAGCCCGGGTGGGGTCTCTGCTGGCCTGGCCTGGTCCTCCACTTGACTGGGTGATGGCTGCAGTCCGTTGGAGATGAGCGCGTGCTTGGCCAATTGAACGGAGGAAAATCGACAGATGGTATAAGAATGAAGATAGTTTGACCATGATTTATTGCTCCCACTGAACAAAAATTAAGCACTTTAAAGGTATTTTATTTATTGCCTGCGTGGCCTGCGGTAGCCTCTGTAGGCCACTCACGCACTCGTCTCTAGTGGCCTCCATTTTTGGTTCGATAGAGCGACAATGCGTTGGGCCTGCTGCTTCTTTCCAACCCCCCAGCTTGCTTCATTTTCTGCTCCATCCCCTGGAGATTCTCCCTATTTGTAAGCAATATTTTGTGGGTTCATTTGCAGTCGTGCCTTCAGCTGTTTCTTTCGTGTGGGGCTTCCATTGTTTGCACATTGTTTGACTGGCATTTTCCTGTCTCCCATCGCCCATCTGCTCGTTCCACTAAGTACTCGCCTAACTGCGGCACTTAATATTTTTGAATTGCTGCGAGTATGGGATGTTTGTGTGTCTTTTGTGTGGCTAAGGAAGTGCCAGCATAGTGCCACACCGCAAGAAATTCGGGAGGGTAGCAATTTGCTCGACAAAATGCACAGAAAAACGTTGTTGACCAGCGGGGCGTATGATTAATGTGAGCTGATTCGTGTTAGGTGATATGGCAACGGTGAAATGAACGAGTGGAAATCTTTCTTCATTTCTAAAATTAAACCAAAATGATGGCACAATATTTCCGCCTCGAATTCAGCGTACATTTTGGGTACATCCTCAGCGAAATGGTGGTAATTACACCCATGAAACCAGTCCATATAAATCCATCCAAATTCAGATACAAAACACCCACACAGATGCAGAACAAACATTTGGCAGTTCCATGGAACTGTGTAATGAACATTTATGAGGCAATTTCCTTAGCAGTGGAACACACACACACAGACACACAATCAGCTGCAGAGGAGCTGGAACGACAGTTGACAAACCCAAGAGAGACGCCCAGCATACCCCTCACCAAACTATCCTCTGCTTCTGGGCGGACAACTTTTTCTGCTCCACTTATGCCCAAACTAATTAAGTGCAGGAAAAAGTTGCCATTTCCTTCCCGTTTACAACTGCCACGCTGCGTGGCACTGCCACTGGGATGCTGCTTCGCCACTGCGCTATTGCTGCTGCTGCTGCTGCCGCTGCTGGTCTTTGTCTTCTTCGAAATAGCTAACTTCAGCTCTGGTGAAGCGTGTCCTGCTCTTTGTCAGAGATGCACAGATGATAGGGAATAGCATGTGACTTACGAGTATTTTGTACTCTGATGAAATTATTTCTCTCTGAATAAAATATCAAGTGTGTTCGCAAAGTTATGGCAAAAAGTGTCAGTGAATTTTAATATTATCGTGTTACAGAGGAAAATTTGAAGACTTGAGACTCACCCACATATTTAACAATCCATGTAATCACAAAGTAACAGTTTTTTCTTGCTCTCATCACAGTACGTGAATTCTTATTCCGCCTGCCCTGGTTGTGTGACAAGTTGTACAATTTTTTGACACTTCGCATTGGGAGCGGATGCACTGACATCAGATTGGCGTGGGGGAAAGGGAATGGGGTTTGAATTGGGGATGACTGGAGTCTGCTTAGCCATTGCAGTTGACGGGGGCACCGCATTAGGGGCATTCTTCTTATTCTTATTCTTATTTTTATTCCTCTTCGTCGTCGCCATCTTTTTCGCATCGTTTCTCCAAATATTTAACAGTCGCTCCACTTTGGTGCTGATAGCCCATTCGAGCGTCATAATAACGAAGATAAATGTTGCGAAAGTTTGCTCACAACACGCCCCAGGCCCGAACACAGAACAGGACCAGGGATCCAGGATCCAGTACCAATTTCGCCTGCAGCTGCGATTTCTAGTTGCATTGTGTTGCATACTTTCCGGCTGCTCCGTCCCTAGCGAATGTTTTGTGAGTCACACAAAGAGATGCAGAGAGATAGGGATAGGGATAGCCTTCTCTGGCTCTGCTTAGAAACAAAAGTTCGAGAGATTTTTCGGGCAAGAACTTTACAGATGTACTCCTCGTATATTGCAGGGCATTGTACCAATGGGAATCCTTTGGCTAAAAGGAACAAGTTTATGACAGTTAGATGTTTATGACTATAAAGTGTAGCAAATGGGCAGTGAGTGGCTTTTATTCATAATACAGAGGATGTGAATTTTATAGAATAAATAAATTGCCTTAACAGAATTTTAAGTTTCACCTCACGCTGGAAATAATTTTACTGAATTAAGGAAATTAAAACTCATGTCCGAGTATGCTATTAGAAAGTTCAAAATGTGGGCAAGATCTATCTATTAAATCTATTCATATTTATGTTGGAATATACAAGAAAAAACTTTCTCTTTACATTTTCCATTCTCGGTGCAATTATATTTGCATTACATACTTAAGTCTAATGGGAGGGTGGAGTAATTAGTGCAAAATTGTATGCCCAACGAAATTAATCCTAAAATTTCAATTAAATTATATTTGAACATTGCTTGAAACTTTTGCCATAGTTTCCTTCCATTCTTCGAACTGTGGCAAAAACAAAGCCCTCAACTAATTTGAATGCCGTGGCATAATGTTGACATGGCCGGGCATGAAATCGGGGTGAAAACTAATGCAACCTTTTTTGGACCGCATGAAATTTTTTCTCCGCTCAGTTTAATGAGAAAGCGACGCGACAGGAACAAGAAGGGCTGCCTGCTCCAGAAACAGCTACAGCAACTACAACGGCCATAGACGACGACAGCAGCGGCGACAGTTTACACTGATGCTCGTTAGTTCTACGCCAAAAACTTTGCCTTTGCCCCCAGTTGGGGCGGGGGGCGGGTTCTTCCCACCCCTTTCGGCCAACTGCAATTCACCAAATTTCACTCCATTGCCAGCCACTCCGGTGTAGGAGAAGGGGCACAGAAAAAGACTATCAAGGCTGCAGCAGTTCTGTTGGATTTGTTGTCCTGCCATGTCCATGTCGGACTCGTTCTCGTTTACTTGATTTATGTCCGATGCGTCTGGCAAATGTTTTGGGACAACTCCCTCAAATCCTCCTTCTATGATGCCCTCCATGGCTGCAACCTCGCTCTTGGCTTTAATTAAAAAACTAAAATAGATGTGGGAATGGGTAATTTGTCTAGATTGCAGCTCCCTCAGAAGCAATTTTATAACTAACAAGCAATAAATTATGGCAGCAAAATAAATGAGCAAAAAAAGCGGATGTCCTTGTAGAACTAAATAATAAAGTGAAAATAATACAGAAGGGTATTTGAAAAAAAAAAGACAAAATTGAGTGACAACTGAGTATTTTATATTGCAGTTAAAGACTGAACAAAATCATGCTTTTCCTTAAAATTCCCGATTTGAGCTTTAGTTTCATCATTAATACTATTCGTTGTTCAGAGCTGACTCTCATTCAAAGTCCCTTTACACTGTACACGTAAATTACCTATCAGACTATTATGCTTTTGGTAATTTTCCCACAATTAATCAAAGTCGTGGGCCCCGTCATTATTATCCATTTCAAAGACATGTATTTATAAGTCTCAAAACATTATTCAATAATAAGCAAGTGAAAGAGAAACAATATTTCCCAAATAGGTTATAGGTCTTGCTTATAAATAAGCCCAACCAGACCAGACGGTGGTGGCACATTTTTGTGCCACGTTGTTTTGCGCTGCTGCAGCACACACTCGCCCAGAAGTAGCTCCATAAAAATAACTCTCAGATGCTTTCAATGTGAATGCTGGTCGGAGGGAAAACCTTGCATGTTCCGCATGCCACACATGACGCAGAGCATCGAGCACACACACACAAAAGGAAGTCGAGTCAGGCAGCCAAAAGGTTAAAGGAGGAAACTGGCGCTGGCTTAAGAAAATAGCTCATACGCAGCGTGTGCCGCATGCCCCGCATGCCACAAATACTCGGGCACCTAAAGAGGGAGTGAGCGCCAGCAAGACAGAGGTGGATAAAGGAAGTCAGCCAGCAGAATGGGAGAAGCGCACACGCTCCCATATAGGACTTCCTGTGGCAGCTGCCATGACTGAGCACTGTCCGTGTGTCTTTGAGTCTGTCTGAACTTACTTAGTTCTCGATTTATGTATTGACTGATATTTATCAGCTGTGTATGTATTTTTATTAGCACTGAAATTCAATAAGCAAAACTTTGATAGTTCCCGTCATTGTTTCAACCACTATGGGAAAATGAAATCTGTTGACATTAGTACGAACTGCACCTCTATAATTTAGCATAATTATTGGGAAGGAATTTGCAAATTTGATAAAAGAAAAGCAACTTCAAAAGTGCAAGTCAGAAGGATGGGCCCTAGACATTTAGACACTATAAATGAGAGCATTGTTTTCTACTTCTCGGTTCAAGTTTGGATACCTACAAAAATACAGAAAAAGTTCATTGGGTTAAATAATGTTCTGGATCAATAGAACTCGTTTAATGATTCGGCAAAGAAATTTATACCTTACAAAAATAGCATGAAACCTAGAAAAAAAATCCAAAATGTTACAAAAATATGTGGGTACATATTTATTTTTATCTTTCGGTTTTAGTTTTTCCAATAAATCATCAGTCCACTGGGTCTGAATTAAGGTTAACCAACGTGGCCTTGGGCTGCTGCGATAAGTAGATAATTTCGCCAAGTACAGGGTATATGGTAGATGGAGCGTTTAGGGCATTCAGGCCCACCTTGAGACATTTGGCAATCTTCCGGGGTACGTGGGTCAGCTCATAGACATCGTCGATAAAATGCAAGTTACGCGCCACTGCCGGAATGAGTTTTTTAATCTGTAGTAGTCGCTCCGAGTGCAGAGAGATGGAGGCTATATAGTCTCGGCGGTCCTCAAAGACGTAGCAATCCACTCGGAAACGTAGAGGCTTCGCTTCCTCGGTAAATGACCAATCAGAAAAGCGGCGCTCCTTTCTGGCGTACATCTGGAACTCGATGATTTCGGCGAACTGGAAGAAGGCCAGCAAGTGCTCGAACAGGGGACGGGGATTGCTGTTGATAGCATCCACTAGATTGCCGAATTTAGTAAAGGCTCGATATACGCTTAGATTGCACAACTTTTGCTTTAGGTAACGGCATGCTTTGGGCGAGAAGTCAGCAGGTATCTGGACTGACTTAGAAATGCGAAGAAAAGATTCTGATGATGCTAGGATGATTGATTCTTTGCGCTCGATGCCCGGGATCATCGACGGCAGCGGTATATGGCCCACCGACTCAATCAGCGTTACCGGCGGCAGAAATGTCACAAGTTCTTTATCGTCCATTTTGTGCCTGGATAACGTTTGGTGCTGTTTCCTCTTTGATTGCTTTTCGAGATCAATGCCCACTTGATCTCGGGCCAGGTCGGTGATACTTCGGAGCTTCGTTTCTTTACCCTCTTTTTTTAATTGAAAGCTTTGTTCTCTGTTCTCCTTTTCCCGATTCCTACGGGTAGTTTCAGCTCCTCTTTGCTGAATATTGTATTTCGCTCCCGCAGTCGGAAGCATATATGTCCTCGACAGAGCTCTTGGAGACTTGTTCAACGCGCGATGAGCTCGCTCCTGTAGTATGCGGTTGACCTCTTTTTTGTTTTTAAGAGTAGCTGCATCTACTTTGAAAAACGAGTATCGGATATATTTGTTCTGTCCCGTGCCCGAGGTATCCGGAGAGTTGTTTGTCTTGTTGGTTGGGTAACTCGAGTGCCGCTTGCTTAATCCGCTCCTGTTCCTTGCACCAGTCCTCCTCTCGTTTTTGTCGTGCAGCTTCTTCAGCTATCCGCTTGCGCAGAACAGAGCTGCGAGTCGGAGAGGCGTGCAACGCTCGCTGGATCAGTTCCTGTTGCTGGCGCTTCTGCTCGTCTCGCTTCTGTTTGGAGCGCCCGTCTGCGTCTTGATTGCTCCGGGTTTCATCTTGGCATCTATGGCACTGGCACAGAGCAGCCAGTAGTTTGCGCCTGTTTTCTTTGTTCTTTTTGAGTTCATCCATTTTGCTTTGAAGTCGACGCGGAGACTCCAATAAACTTTCTTGACTTTGCTCCTGTTTTGAGTGCCCGTCTTCGTCTTGATTTCTCTGGGTTTCGTCTATTTTGCACTGGCGCAGTGCAGACTGTAGCCTGCGCCGAACCTCGAACCTCTTTTTGAGTTCATCTGTTTTGCTTAGGCCCATGGCAGAGTTGCGTATCGATGGAAGTCGACGCGGCGACCCCGGCAAATTTGTTTGACTCCGCGCCTGTGTTGAGGGCCCTTCCTTGTCTCGTTCCTTTCGTGCAGCTTCTTCAGCAAACCGCTTGCGCAGAATAGAACTGCGTGTCGGAGAGTAGTGCAACGCTCTTTTCATCAAATCCTGTTGCTTGCGGCTGTCCTCTTCACTCTCCTCTCTCAAGCGCAGGTCTGCGTCTTGATTCCTCCGGGTTTCATCTATTTTGCGCTGGCGCATAGCAGCCTGTAGTTTGCGCCTGTCCTCTTCTATTTTCCTTTGGCGTTCACCTATTTTGTTTTGGCGCGGTGACCCAGGCAAAATTGGTTGACTCCGCTCCTGTTTTGCAGGCTCCTCTTCGCCACCGTTTTTTTTTTCAGCTGCGTCCGCTACCTGCCGGCGCAGTATAGAACTACGAGTCGGAGAGAAGTGCAGCGGTCGTTGGTTCACTCTCTGTTGCTCGCGGTTGTGCTCTTCTCGCTCCTGCTTGGCGCGTTCGCCTTCTTCTGGATTCTTCTGTTTTTCATTTGTTTTGCTTTGGCTTTGGCGCATAGCAGGGTTGCGTATCGAGGGAAGTCGGCGCGGATACTCGGGCAAAAATTGTCGTCTCCGCTCTTGTTTTGCGCGCCTGTCTCCTTCTGCATTCTTCTGGGCTTCAGCAGTTATGAGATGGCCTAGTGACTTGGCTCGCCAATCCCGTTTCTTTTTCTGGTCCTGCTCTTTTCGGGCCCTAAAGTCACTCGGTGCGTCACCAGTTCCGGCAATCGCTTGTCGGCTAACATTTCTCTCAGATAGTTTTTGGCTGGATAGTTCTGGCGCTGAACCAAACCGACAGCTTTGAAGTTT
Source organism: Drosophila tristis (assembly GCA_018150885.1). NCBI lineage: Eukaryota > Metazoa > Arthropoda > Insecta > Diptera > Drosophilidae > Drosophila > Drosophila tristis. The sequence continues at coordinate 4,585,827 of JAECWT010000039.1, forward strand.
CTGCTTAAAGCGAATAGTTCTGGCGACTAAGCGGAGTTGAGATATTCTCTCCTTCATGATTAGCTTTGACATTTTATTCCGGGACTCCAAAAACAGCCATTTTTGTGCAAACGTCTCGGTAATGGTAGGGTCCGTCGCAACTTTCTCATTATTGCTGCTGTTGGAGCTGGTTTGTTCTAGTTTTTCCTTGTTCTTTATGCAGTCTTCTTTTTGATCTTGGTCATCAGCATTGTCTTCTGGTAAGATGGTTCTTATGGGCGATTGGAAGTTTTCGGAAGTGCTAGACTTATATGAAATGCACAGCGGCTTGCCCTGGTACGATGAATGCCGCGAAACCTGCGACTGATTCCGCGCGACATCGAAAATCTCCCTCTTGATCATGGTGTTCGCAGCCACGTCCTTCAATGTGATGGGAAGTGAGCAGTAGACCATCGCATAGTTGTCCGGACTGTGATGGCGGTTCAGCAAATCAATCTCTTCGACGGTCACCTGCGCCGAGCCCAAATGCATCTGGCTGCCAGAGCAAAATATGTGCATCCTATGGCAACCGCGCTTTGTCGATGGACATATAACCAGCAGCACTGTGCTTACATCTTCACGTCCCGACAGTGTTTGCAATGTCAGCGTAATAAAGGAACGCGAATCCAAACTCCTCTCCCACGACTTAAGTTCCTTTGAAAACTTGGAGTTGCTATCCAGCGACATGGTCGTCAGATTGCGACCGCAAAAGTGAAACTTTTGCTTGCAATCAATCCCCGGTAAAGGTTCATCGCTTCTGGCGCTGTGGCTGGATGCCTCATTAACAGCTTCGCTGAGTTTTTCCTCCACATCGTCCAAGGGTTTTAAGCCAGGTGTATTATCGATATTGTCCATGCTGTGCTCCTCATCTGGGCCAGACATAATGTTTAGTACACAAATTTAGAAACGTTTTTCGAGAGATTACTACAGATAGGAGTGGAATTTTGTTCTAAAATTTTGTTCACAGCTACGAAAGAATTATTGTCAGTGAATGGGGAATGAATGAGGTATTTTCTGAATGAAAATATGTAAAAACCGAACTGTACTCTGGTAAACTTGAAGTATTAATGAGAATATTCATTCAGGTTATCTCAACTTGACAGCTGCCAGCATTGTCGAGGCCTACCCCCATTGGACAATGCTGGCAATTTCCTGGGAAACGCTTATGAACAAGGCGAACAACGGTATTGTGATGGCAAAGTAATCGGCTAGAAATAAATACCTCTAGTCATCGGTTCACTTGTATCATATAATCTTCAGCTCTCATAATACAATGTATATTTCATGGTTTCTCTTACCTTCAGATACAATAAAGAACGTAACCTCTAAAGCATTTCCTGTAATCCCCTTATTTGCTACATTTTATCATGATTTGCATTTTAGATTCCAAGCAGCTTCCTTTACTTGTTACCAAGATGAAAGCAATTTTTTCATTATTTTCAAGATACAATATTCAAGGACGAAAGATCAAAGATAGTCCATACTTACACACACATCCGTATACGAGCATGCAGACGCAGTAAAAACATCGAACACGAAACCCTTTTAGCCCCTGTTGGGCAAACACTGCACACTTGATTTGCATACGAGCACGAGAGGCAGTTGTCGGCCACCTGTGCTTGATTGAGTTTGCCTGGTTACCCGGCCTGAGTCCCGAACTTCTCTCAATTGAATTGCTTGGAATAGAGTAGACGCCCCTCGTATGCTGCGGTTTTTCGACTTCGCGGCCCTTTCCAACCCAAATCCATCATCATGCTTGGCGGAAGGTGCTCAGGGCATGGAACGTGGCGGTGCCAAAATCCAAACCAAACGAAGTTTGCCAGCGATTGTAGCGTGAATGCCATAGTACGTACATATACTAGCATCGAGCTGGTTGCTGCCTCTTCTGGTGCTGTTGCATGTAACCACAAATTGCAATTAGCGTCAGCATTCTACCCCATTGGCCACGACTGACGCTGCTGCTTTAGTTTAGCATCAGCCCCAAACAGATGATTGATGATGAACGCCAATTTGTGAGCCTTTTTGTTGTACCATAGACCCCGTCATGCTTATCTAGCAACTAAATTTGAATGTTGCAGGAAGTTCAATATTTAGTCTTATGCATGTTCTATCTATGGAATGAATGTTGACGCTTATAGCTGCCATGGTTGTGATATATCCGTGTCAACCCCATTTCGATCTCGCTTCGAAACGACATATAATTGATGTCATTTTGCATTTCTTTTACGATTATCATGCATAAATTTTGAGAACTTTCAGCTAACTTTAAGCATGTTTAAACAATTTTCCTTGTCTACAGTTAATTCCAGACGAGTTTCTTTTCCCCAGTGTACATTTTCTGCTACCAATTATTTACTTTTCAATAACAGTGCGTTCGAAATCCCCTTAAATGTTTGCACCCCTTCTCTGTGTGAGTGTGGGTGTGTATAATCGAGAGTATTTCTCGCGACTATAAAAATGAATGCACTAGAAAAATATTACAAATTATCCCTGTACCATATCCTCATTTTAACCCATCATTAGCCATGATTAGGTGTATTTTTCCAGGTCAAATTAAATAAAAATAAATAAATAAATAAATATATGAATTAGTTTTATTATAATTTTTTTTCAGTGTGCATGTGACGAAAAGAAAATCGAAAATGAACGAAAGTAACGGGATTTCCCTCTGTCCAGTCTCTCCATTCTATCCAGGCTCTCTTTCTGTACAGTGTGTGGATGAGAGCACTGCCAACTCGAGGCAAATGAGTGAGCGTATGAGTTTCAGTGCGTGACCATTTCCATGTCGGTACGTGTGTGGGTGGCCGTGGCCATAAAGCAGCTCGTAAATTTCTACGGCAGCACTCTGGGCTGGCCAGCAGAGGACCGACCCACCGTTCTACCAATCTCTCCTCCCCCTTTATCTTCTGTTTGCCATTGTATACCCGTACTCTTACATTTTTTTTCACGCTGCACAATTTTTCGCGCTTTCTTTTCGTTATTGTATTTTTTATATCTGTTTCGGGTGGTGCTGCTTCTGGTTCGTTTCTTTAGTTATTACGCAAATCCTTTTGTTGGACCAGTTCCCTACCGGGTTCTACCCGCATCCGCTTCCCTGTAGTGAATGCTGTCTGTGGCAACGGGAGGGGGCGTCGAACAATAGCTGTGAAATAATCACTTGCCTGTTTGCACTTTATTAAGTGGACAGCGCGAAAGGGACTGTCCCGCTCTGGGCATCACGGCTTCGCGAGGGCGCGAGCAGTAGATTTATTGACCAAACTTTAAGTTTCCCGCTTTATAGTATATCAATTTATGCTGGTGCGGGCACTGAATGCCAGAGCAAAGAGCTAAAAAAGTCGCTGATATACTGAATGCAGTAGAAATGGGGTGACTGGAAAGATGTTTTGTTAATTTTGACTGCAAAGAGAGCTTTCCCATCTTAGAATTAACTTTAATACAAAGCACAAGGACAAGGAGAGTTTGGTTGACTCGAATAACACTGACAATGTAAACGCTTAATTAACAAAAATAGTTAAAGCTGAAACTAAGGAGAGTGTATCTTCTGAGCTTGTAAGCCTGAGTGCCAGTAGTGCATTCCGTTAAATTTATTGATAACAATATGATACGAGTATAGACAACCCGATCCGAACTTGCATCCCTGATGGTATTAATTTAATCTTACAGTAGGATTGGTAGAATTATTTCCCAGATTTATTTGAGACCAATATTGAAACTTTGTGCAATCAAAATGCTGGTTATTGTTTATACCTCATCTCCTTACTGATAACTTAATAAATGTTTAATCTGAGTATACCCATGTTCACAATTTTAAGTTAATTCAAGAAAATAAATGACTTAAGCTCTGTAAAATGTATTCTATGCACTTTAAATCTCTTCTACTTAAGAGCTTATCTCTCCTTGAAGGCTTCCAGGTCATACGAATTTACATATAAGACGTATTGCGATTATAATTGACTGGACTGCAGGATATATGACTGAGAAGCCATTAAACCGCTACCCAATTTTCCGATATCCCACTGAGCATGCCATTAACCGGGTAAAAACATTACCAAAACGCCATTAATTCGCATTGTAACTGTTCGTTGTTTCACATTCGCGTTATTCTTAAGCCATGGCATCGGAATCCCGCCCACCAGGCAATATTCGCTGACATTCTGCTGACCGGTGGCTGTGTTAATCAGCGCAACCGCGCTGGCATGCAACCGAAAAATGATTGCCTCCAACACACATTATCTGTATTATTAATGAGCTGCATACCGCACTTGCCACAGACACGCACACTTACGCACACAGAATCAGATAGAGGGAGAGACAGAGAGAAGGCCTATGTTGGGTCGTGCAGTGGCATCGTTGTACCCTGCAGATAAAACCATTTCCAATATCTATAAAATGTAGATCCATGTGTCGCAGCAGCTACAATATCCTTCAATCCTGTAAACATAACTTTTAGAAACGATCGGTCGAAAAATAATCCAACGGTTGCTCTGTTTATTGATTGCCAAATCAAATTTGATGCAAATCAGAATTATCTAATATCGTATAGCTGCAATAGAGAGATGCTGCTGTGAGGGTATCTAATGCATCGACCTTCAGTCGTATATTCTTTCATTTTGATTGAGTCGGTTGAGTTTCGCACTCTGTGCGAGTGGGAGTATAGCGCTCTTATTCGCTCTCTCAGCACATTGCATTTTCATCCTGGTGTTCGGGTGCTTTTCGGGTGTTTAATTAATTGAAAGCATTTTTGCCAACGCTTTGCGGTTGCCTCTCCCTCCCCCCTCGCCCACCACACCGCCGAAACAGGCCAACGGTATGCGTAGACCATAATAATATTGACTCTTTGGCATTGAGGACACAGACAGACAGACGCGCACACAAAAGAACGGCACCATCCATATGCAAATTAAACGCAGTGGAAAGAGACAGCGAACAATACGAATGTGCCATAGAATATTTTGCCCAGTCTGTTAATTAATCGAAATATTTTATATATATATTTTTTTAAATTAAGAAGAATTCTTTAACGTCAATTCGTCTTCATTTGAATGGTTTCACAGAGGAATAATGGAAAAGAACAGTAGAGATGATGGCCAAGAAAGATGAGTTTTTATGGGCCCAAATTGTTCTTCCACAAATATAGTTGGATTAGTCCCTCAACTCTGCACAATACGCAGAATTTTCCAATAAAAACGTAAATGCCATTATTTGAACTGCACAATTTATTATTTCTTAAAGTTGAATTTACCACTGCTGTCTTCATTGAGTTCTAATTTGTTTAAGCAACATGTTTCTGAATTTATTTTCATGTACATTTGTCGTCATTATTTTTCACTGCTTCATTCTCAGAATGTCTCTTTCTTAGAATTGTATCAAACCAATAAATTAGTTGCATGTAGGAGGGAAAACGAACACCTCAATGTCGAAATAGCCTTTGAATATCATTTAAAGTGCTGCCAATTTTATACTCAAGAATGGAAATGGATGAATTGGCTTAACCAGAACTTTACTAAGTGTGCACATGTGAAAATTCATTATTTCTGTGGCATTATTTTCGGGCCTATAAATGATGGCACATGCAATTGAAACCGCAGGGAATGATATTTAAACACACAAAAATATAAATTGAGTTTATAAATGGTGTGCTCGAATATAATTAGCTATCATTTCGGCATGTGGCATACAGACCCGAATGGAATTGAAATGCGCTGCCCAATTGTATAACGACATTTGTTTTGGTAAAATTTACATGATATTAAAGCAAATAAATAAACTAAATAAAATAAATAAATAAGCCAAGGTGACTGTTGAATTTTAAAATGTGAGCATAAATGGGTGCTGTGTTTGATTCCGGGCCTTATGGAGTATCCATTGAATGAAGACCAAGGAAAACTTTTCACAACACAAAACAACCAAAAAAAATTGTGAATTTAAAACCAGATGTGCTGAGTTTATTACCGTCTACAGGTGAATTTTCTACTCGTGAGATCAGTTCTACATTCGATGACTAACGTTTTTGTGATTGATTACTTCAATGAATATCAAAATATGCAGGACTCAATTATGACTTGCGTCCTGTCTCGGAGATGGGCAACGCCCTTACTGAAATTTATCGGCCAGATTGAATTGTTTTATTATGGTGACAACCGAAAAGGCCAGCTTAACCATCTTCAATGAATCGAGAATGAAGAATCGAATGTTATATATTGCTCTATTCTGAGAATATAAATTCTTACCGATAGATTCGTCTGCATGCATATGGGAAAAACTCCACCGGCTGTTAATGTAATTGGTTGCTGAAGATTATGTAGAAAGTAGACGAGCGTGGACTTGTATTTGCGATTGGCTGACGTCCAATTCGATTGGAACAAACTATCGGAGAGTTCCTGGCAATCGTCGATGATCGTGTTGCAAAGGAAGCAGAATGGAAATGTTTCCAAACACACACAGAACATGAAGCACGCGGTGCCGATTCCCGTCCAGAGGGTGGAAAAGAACATCACGTTGATCATGGACAGACCCAAAACTATCCCAATCAACAGGAACTGCACGCATATGGTGCCCGAGAAGACGGACCGCAGAGCATTCACATAGCTAAAGGGCTGACATGTAGAATCCCATAATAGTGCAGATAAGAAAACGTCTTACTCTAGTATCAAGCGATGGTCCTGGATGCATTTGCTTAGCTCCTCATGGTTTTGGTCCTCATTTTTGCTGGTATCGGAACGTAGTTTACTTAACCGGTCCCTGAGCAGAAGGATGTGACAGCGAGCCATCAGCATGTGGACCAGCGGAGAGACATCCGTGCACTGATCCATGGTGACACAGGAACCCATCAGAAAAATCTCGAACAAGCTGGATATAAAAAAATTATCTTCTGCGTCCAGCCCAGGGAGGTACATCAACCAGGCGTGCCTGCCCATCAGGAGATAGCCGGTCCAATTGACTACCACAAATGCCGAGTAAATTATGTGATAGACCAAATAGCACATGTTGCCCAGAGCCACACAGCGGTGCACACTGGAGCGTTCCTCGTCGCTGGTGCAGCGCAGGTCCAGGTCATCCAGCACCTTTCTGGCTGCCTTAAATCCCTGGTAGCCCCAAATGGTGTAGAGGCACTTCAGGACACATCCGTACATATTCACCGTGATCTCCAGGGAGCTGAGAAACTCTCCCGCCGTGAAGCTCTTGAACATCTGAATATATGCCACTAGCATCGAGATCGGTAGAAGGAATATTAGCAGCACATTTATGAAAATTCCCCAAATAATATAGGAGATTCTCCATTTCTTATCATCGGGCTCTGTCCAGCCGAAAATCTTTTGAACTCGATCCAAGTAGACAACGGCATCGCGGGACCGAGTCCTCTCCGTCAGTGGCTGGGCTTTGGTGCGCGGGAAAAACTTGCTCAACATCTTGTCCGCAGTTAGTACTTGAATATGCCGAAGGTTGAGGCACAAATGTCTTTTATAGTTCACCGTTTTGTCGTTTGTTGTGGTTTTCTTACATGACTTGCCGTTTTTTTGCCCATTACTTGGGCATGTTTTATTAATCTTGAGTTTTGTTATGAAAAAAACGGAAGAAAGCCAAGTCCAAACATCAGAAAGGGCGATAACAACCACAGGTTTTGAAATGTGGCACTAAAAATTGCAAATGTCATTAATCGAGATCTACCTATCCATTCTCCGATCAAGTGTTTTTTTTATAATCAATTGAGAGAGTATGTTACAGTCGGTATCTTCGTCTATTAGAATTTTTCACATATTAAATACTTAACTTAAAGAGTATTTTCGAATTCAAACAAAGCTGCACTAGAACTTGTTGAATTATTAACTTTGGGAGTGAAAAGACTTTGAACAAACTGTCGGCAATAAATGAAAATTTCACCTCATTTTATAAAACATTTTTGCAGTGGTCTAACCAAAACTGTATTATATATACAAATGTGCACATGTGAAATTAGATTAGTTATTTGGTAATTTTTTGGGCATACAAATAATCCCATTGGGAAACGTAACCGCAGACCATGATATGCAAAACCCAAAAATGTAATTTATAAATGCTGTGCTCCATTTTAATTAGCTTATTTTTCAGCAACAGCATTTGCGTTTCTCAATGCTGCACTGACTGGAATGTAATTGAAAGGTGCTGCCTAATTGAATACCATTTGTGTTGGGCCAATTTACATGATAATGAAGGTGAAATATTCCAGGTGAGGATTCAATTTTAAGAAGGGAACAGACAGGTTTCCTGTACCTGATCAAAGGCCTCATTGAGTATTTAATGGCAGTAAATTTATCGAATGTCCAATGAATGGTAGGAAAACAGAGATATAAATAGAAAATGGAAGAACAATTCATAATCAGATATAGAATATAGAGAAAGAACCTGTAATCATTGAGTGCTATTGCTTTCAGATATTCCAAACCTCATTCTACTCCCTCTTGAACCCTACTTTCAGAAATTTGGTTTAACTGCATCAGATTTAAAAAAATATACCAACTGACGTTTAAGTTTATAATTTAACGTATTTCATCTTCCTCCATCAGATTGAAAAATCAGTACAGAAAACATCCATCCCTTCTGTTTGATTGATGCAATTACGAGTTGGGCATTTTCTTACATGAGTTGATTTCATTTAATTTCTGTGATATTACAGGACATTTGACGCGCTTTAAGCAACTCAAACTAATTAAATGAATACGCGCTGGATTCTATAAAACTGTTTTCTTTTTTTTGGGTCAAACCTTTGAGCGACGCGCACATAGCATACAGGAGAAATGGAGCCCACCGGTCGTCCAGGCAGTCAGTCAGCGGCCTGAACATAGTCCGCCATCGTCGTCACAGCAGCAGCGTCAATCCTTTGAGTGAATGCAATTTATTTTAATTGCGATTGCAGGCAGAGCAGGGTCAGCACCACCAGCTCAAAGGAAAACAATTTCAAATGGCCGTAAAATTACGCCAAAACGTCCTCGACGACGACTGCAGTTTGGGTTCCAGTGAATGGAAATAAGGAGAAATAAAATTTGCCTTTGGCATGTTCCATTTTTCTGGGTCGCGAGCTCATTAAAATTTCAGCACCGAAAGCGATCGAAATCCGAGTTTATGTGATACGTGAATTGCTTTGAATATTTTTGCCAGCAGAAAGATAAAGGCGCAGAAGGAAATGGAAAATTCCAGAATAATCGCGTGGCTCAGTAGAGAATATGACTTGCAGCTGCCACAGCAGGTAGGCAAGGTGACCATAGCGCCAGCTGCCACTGTAAGGGATTTCCCAAGAAACAATACCGGTGGCTCAAGTAATTCTGCTTAAGAGGAAGGAGGATTTCGGTACGTCACAGGTAGCCGCAGGTTGGATATAAAACTGAGTGTTACTCGAGCCATGACACCATTGCGTTCTGGACACTCGACGCAAACAGATCAGATAGTTTTGAGACCAAAGTGAACAAAACGAAATCATGGCTGATTTATTATTCCCACAATTGGAGCGTCCTCTGCCATCGCTGCCCTCATTGCACTATACCCTGTTTGCGTATCGTGAGGAGCTAAGACGTCGGGATGTCCCCTTCATGAAGATGTCCACCATCAAGCTGCACCTGACGGATAATTTGATACTGCAGACCATCAAGAACATACGACAGTTCGATACCATGGAGATTATGAATCTCAACAGGGAGATAACCTTCAAGCGACGCCTCACCAAACAGATGCGCAAGGTGCGGAAGCTGGAGAAGCTCGGCCTGAATATCGATCCCCGCAAGCTCACTGAGGGCGGACAGTGGCACTGAGCTATCATCGAACAGCATGCGAAAACTGTGTGAAAATCATTCCAACAACTCTATTCGAACTCTACTCATCAACCATACATACTACAAGCATGTGAAATTATTTTGTAAGTGAAATCTCCTCAAGTTTATAAAACTCAATAGGCCGAAACAATCTAATAGATCTACCATATATAATTTTTTTAATGAAATATATACAAGAAAAATATGCATTACGAGTGTTTTTCTTTAGTTTTGTTGGCAAGAGTTTTTCGCTATCTCCGAAAACTTCAAAAGGAATAAGGAATTTGCGTTCATAGAACTCAGTTTCAATCATTTTTATGATCTGTATCTACCTTTGCTTGATAGGTCAAAAAGGAATATTATATTATTAAAATTGGGCGTACAAAAATGTCTCATCGATTTTTCTTAGTAGTCACATTCGTTGTAGTTATAACAGGATTATCATATTGTAATTACTATGATTTCGATGAATATACAAAAAATTCCGAAAATTTCTTCCCGAGAAACCATCCTGGACGGGAACCCCATCTTGAAGATACCAATGAAGACGATGACTATAAAGATACTGGCATGAATCATTATAATAAATTAAATAACTTGCTTGAAGTTGATGATTACAATGAAGACAGCCCTGATCTTGGCAACGATGATGAGGACGTTATATCCGAAGGGTGTACCCCCGGCCAGGTGTTTAACCTGAATACCAATAATTTTAATCTCATAACCGATACTGGAAGATTTTTTATAATGATCTTTAAGTCCCCTATCAGTTTGACTGACGAAAGAGACAAAATGAGATGGGCTCAACTAGCCGAACAACTGAAAAAAAACGCCACCGTTTGTATTTCGAATTTGGACTGCGCAAAATCGAAAGAAGTTTGCCACGATCTAAAAGTCAAAGCTCGTTCGACTTTTTTGTGGTATCAAAAAGGCCACAAATCTCGCTCCTATAATGGCGAGCACGAAGTGGAGCCCTTGAAACACTTTATCGAGCAAATGATAGCCTCAAATGGAACTTTTATCGAAAAGTCGGGAGCAAGGTCAAGGAGTCATCTAACTATGAATACGAGTATTATCATACTTTTTCTGAACTATTTGTCCATATAGCTACAAATCTTAGTTTCAAATTAAATCTTTGATAAATAAACTCTGTTTATTACGTATTTTTATGTGCTCAGAATTAACGAGCAAATATTTTACATCGAACTTTATTAATGTCAGTATTCACTTTTAATATTTTTCTAGAACTATCAATAAAATCAATCAATTCAAATTTTGACTATTTAGAATGACATGTAACGACTAAGTTGTGTGTTTAGATATGTGTACAAACTCTGCGTTTATTGTCCTTTATCTACTGAATGTGGTACGTATCTAGTTGAACAAAATCAGCCGTGAAATATATGACAAGAATATATGACAAACCTAACAAAAATGTTTCGACGATCTTTATTTATTGCTGTACTCATATGCATCAATCTGATAGAGCTATCAGTAGCATCATCATTATCAGAAGCAGAGGACCTCAAGCAATCAATCGACTGGAGTACCGACGATTTTGACGCAAATCTGAAAAAGAAGAATCTCATTGTCGAGTTCTATGTAACGCTCTGCCAGAGCTGTGATAGTTTGTACAACATATTGTGGAAGCTGATGGGGATCCAAAATATAGCCAGTACAAGCCTTGCCATTGGCGCCATAAACTGTTCCGTATATGAGTCATTTTGCATCAGTAATAATGTCACAACGTATCCGACTCTGCTTTACTTTGAGAAGAATGACGGTGTTCCAAAGAAATCGTACAATCTGAGCACCTTTATGTCCGAAAAAACCCTCGTGAAAAAGGAGAATGAAGACCAAAACGTAACGTCCGATGATTGTAAGCTCGGTGAGGTCTATCCATTGACCAACAAAAATTTCGATTCAATTACCAAAAGTATGAATTTCTTTGTCAAATTCTTTCAACCAAGCTGCGTATTCTGCATCGCCATAAAACAGGTGTGGATTGATCTAGCCACCGAACTGAAGCAGGAAAAGGCTGTTTGCATTGGGGAGCTCGATTGCTCGGATTTCAAAGAGACATGTGCCAAATATCATATAACCGCTGTACCAAAGATGATCTGGTTTGGTAGTGGCAATGCCATTAAGGTCTATAACGGTGGCGGGAGATTGAACTTAATGAAGCGTTTTGTTCTAGATATGATTGATTATAACGGCACGATGCCAGCTCACCGTATTTCAGCTGCGAACCGTTATCCATGTTGTCCAAAAAGAATTTTAGTTTATATCAGCATTTTGGGATTTATCCAAAATTATTTGTTTATGTAGATCTAATAAAAAGTATACCTATCAAAGCTAAAGACTTGAATAGGAGTTCCTGAATTATGCCTTCTAGGCTTCTACATACTCGTAGTGGAATGTTAGCTGTGATGTCATCCCAGGGTTAGTTCCTGTATACTTCGATGAGGGGTATCTGTCCTTTCCCTGTCTAACCTTGTTCGTATGAGTGTTAATACATAGTACTTAAAATATGTCTGATCGTTGTTTGTATTTGAAGTTCATGACTTAATGCAATAACAGTATCTCTTTGTCTGTCTTTCACTCTCTGCGGATGAACAAAGGGGCTCGGTAATTTTATTCGTTGCTGCTATTAAAATCATGTCGTCTACTCGTCTCCTCCTGACAAACTGCACAACTTTCTGAGAGCTTTGGCGAGCATGAGCATGAGCACGAGCACGAGCACTCTCTTCTCACTTTACTCTCTTTCTTCTCTGTAATTTGGTTTTTTTTTTTCTCGAGGTTTTTGCATTCGAGTGCGTTTCTTAATGATTTCACAAAGTTTTGTCAACCAGATGCACATTACAAGCAGGGCACACACCACCCTACCACATACACGCGGGTTAAGGCAAACAAACAGAAAGAACAACTACAGCGCGCTACTTGCATGATGCGACCATAAAAAGTTTGCCAACGGCAACAACAAACATGCATGAAAAACGCCTGGCAAAGCGTAAATTGTATTCCCAGCTGCATGGAATTGTTATGCCCTTGGAGAGGGTCTGACGATTTGGAAGAGTTCTTTGTAACACAGAGAAGGAAGTATTTATGAGATGACAAATTATAAACAAAAGACTGTGCATATAACATTGTTTCCCTGCAAATTATGTTTGCAGTTTTATAGCTATCACACATACATACACATATGTATGTATGTAGATATGTTTGCATATTCCCGTATGAATAGCCTAAAGAGTATCACAGCCCTGTTGCAATGCAAATAGTGCTGGGCTGGAGAATAAAAAAGAGAGTGCGAGTGAAACGTTGAAAAGGGAGGGGAGGGGAAGAGAGTGTGCATGTGGGTTTTAGTAATTTAGTGCGCCATTTGAAATGTCTTTTTTCTTGGTTCGGTTGAGGAGGGAAATGAGAGGGAAGATTGATGGGAGCGGTACCAAGAGAGAAGTACTGCTGAGGCTGCAAGCATGTTAACATTGCAAAAACAATGCACATGCATATTGTGCCTGCTCTCTTTATAGGTTTGCTGTAGCGCTTCCAGTGCAGTTCTGTGGCGGGTCACGCATTTAATATTTAAAAGCTCTCAACGCATGTACCAGAACCAGAGAAGGAGTTTTCATAGGTAAAGGGACTTCGCTGATTCCTCAACTACAGTGTGTCATGAATAATAAAGTCCATGGAACCTGTTGGCTGTGGAATTTTAAGAAGAATCCCCAATGAATAGATTGTCCCGGCATAGCCTGCAAATGTACTTCCCTTGACTCAAGCTCAATAAAGTTTATAATATCTCAAACACTGTTCATTAAAGAGCAATGTCCACTGTAGGAGGACAACCGCTACAAATAAAATCCCCTCAAATAGACTTGGCTAAAAAACTGACTGACAAACTGACTGACAGACGCAGACGGACTGCCACAGCTGACACGCAACTTTAGCGTAAAAAACAAATAGCTACACAAAGAAAGAAAAAGCTCAGCTCAGCCATCGTGTATTTTGATAGTCTTGAGTGGAATATTTCTTTGAAATTGCATTCCAAGTGACCGCCACGGGACAGAGCAACAAATAAGGGAGAGGCGCCCCGGAATGCGCCAAGAAAAAGGGAGGACACGCAAAAGAAAATATTAATCCGGGGGAGCAACAAACAACGCAAGAAGTTTCTGTCGTCCGCAGATAACTTTCTCCTCTTCGACGTTGGGAACAAACTTTTTTTATTCTGCTTCAAACTTTCGGTTGGCACTCGAACAAAATAGCTCAATGACAGGAATGCAACTCTGCTTGAGTGTCAAAGTGCAGACGATGCATACAGTCAGTAGCACATGTGCACAGACATATGTGCATACATATGTCTGTCTGAGCACTGCATTCAGGCACTGTGGTCTGAAAAATTTAGCGAAGGAGTAAAGTTTTTGTATTGGATTTAAGTTGTTATTTACTCTTTGGGTACTCTAAAAGAACGAAGAAAAAATTATTGGAAATCCTAGTCAGAGACAGAGTTTTCGAAGTGGTTTGCTGAAAAATATGTACATAGAATTTCTACGATGGTGATGCAACAGTCAATAATGTTTCTCTTATAGCATATTTATTACTGAAGAGTAAACTATGAGAAGTTTTGAATAGTTTTGATTGCGAATGTCTATGGAGAAGTTCCATGAAAAGATAATCCACAAGTGTATTTAAGAGATCATATTTCAGATATAAAAAAGAGAAGTATCAGGACCTTGAAGATATTATTTATACACTTTATTTGAAACGAAACAAAAAACTCGTCCTGTGTAGGTTCACCTGGCATTTGAAAAGAATTCCCATGCGAAACTTTTAACATTGAATACCCCTTGAATACGTGATATTTAACATTTTTGGCCAACAAACTAATTTCAAGTGCACCCACCTGATGTGACTTTCAAGTTTCCATCATCAAACATATATCACATTCCATCCACCCTTATGCCCCAATTTGAGGCCTTGCCCCCAGCTATTGTGCCACAATCTGAAGACCCAAACCACTGTGGAAAGCATCCGCAAATTCGCAAAATATTTTGTCCTTCCAGACAATGGCATCCAGAAGGGAGATGGATCTGGGCCAAGAAAAGGCAGAAGCTCAAAGTGCACAGAAATTCCAAGCGGGCCACCGTATCATCTACTCGTAAAACCCCACTGCGGGACCACCGGTGGCCGGACTAAAATATGCACAAAGGAAACGGAATGAAGTGTAACGAAACTAGTCGTGACACAATTTTTGATGCAAATTGCAAAAGTCATGGCACAGCCATCGAGTGGGTGACAGAGGAGAAGTGGAGTAGGAGGCCTCACCAGAAGACAGATAAAATATCTATCCCTCAGAGAAAATGGTCAATTCATAAAATTCCTAGGCCAATAACATTATCGGCTCGTAAAATGAGCGAGCGAAAAACTGAAAAATAAAAAAAGTTATTTTCGTATAATATTAAATTTTGAGAAAATGTCCCCCGCTCACACACACACACACACATAAACACACACACGTATAACGTTTCCGAGGGAGACGGACCCATTGGCAACAGATAAATGAAGCACTCGGGAACAGGCGACAGCAGCAGGGAGGGGGTGGAGGAAGGACCCAGACCCCACATCCGATACAGTAAGCTGTAATATGTGTTGGCCAAAACGAGCATAAAACGAAGCCCGATACAATTCCAATTGAATCAATTGAATTGAATCGCTAAGCAAAAGGTTTGAGTGTATCGTGTGCGGGGTGTTTTTGGGTGGTTGAGAAGAGGGTACAAAATAATGGGTACAAATGTTTTCTCATTTGGAATACCCTGGGAAAAGCATGCATAATTTGTCTATATTATATTTTACATTTAATGTGTATTGTAATATATGTTAATAAATATTTATGTGAAATATATGACACACATTAAACCATTTTAGCACTCATACAATGCTATAGTTTCATTTTGAGTTCACCTGAATGCAGTGCAGGGTAGTCCCCTAGTCACAACAGGCAACTAGTCGGCTACTGTTTACTACTTTTTCCCTTTGGTGGAACCCTTTTATTCGCCGCCAAAGACCCAAAAACATCGTCGCGAACACGCTGGGAAATAAAAGTAAATTGATGTCGTCAACTGTGGCAGACAGAGGAGTGGCCAAAGGGTGTGTGTGTCTGAGAAAAGGAGGGACATTGAGTCACATTGGTTACGGTCTCTGGGCGTAGTTTTCCATTTTAGTGGCTGCTGTTGCTCCAGCAATTTGCTCACTGATGCAATGCGGTAGATTCATATTTATGATTCGATATTCCTGTGTTGGGGACAAGTTAATGCAGTCTTGGCATAGATGGTTGGGTGGATTGAGCAGTTCTTGCTGCAAGTTTACCATCCCCCACAGTTGGCCATCGCTGACTTAGTTTTAACTTCATTTAAATCACATCTCGTTCGCCACTTACTTGAAATGTGACTTTAGATTTGAAGGAATCGCGGAACGGTTCTGTCATCTGCAACCAGAAAGAATTGAGAATTGGCAAAACTTTTGCAATTGAAAACAAAGTGAAACAACTCGAGCAGGGATCTGAAGGAGCCGCCAAGTGTTGTGCACTGAGCTGTAAGCAGTTTCTCGAGTATCTTTTCGCATTCCAGCCCCCGCCACTCTCCCTCTCTGGGTAAAAGTTATGTCTCCCAAGTTGGCAAGTCAGCAAATGCTCCCTTGACGCTCTGTGATGGCTGTCACAATCGCATTAGTTATTGATTCCCATACATCTGGCAAATGTTGTTACACTAAATGCGTATGTCAGTCATGCGGAGTCGGAGCAGGATCCGGAGTACTTAGCTTATCTACATATGTCAGCCTTACCTTCCCTTTTGGAGTGGGGCGCGTGGCATGGTGCGGAATTCCAATGCCATTGGTAAATATAAAATGAAAATGATTAAGAAACATGCAAAGACACTCAGGATGTGTCGGATTCGTTCTAGCTTTGTATTTTACTCGCTTGTGTTGGACTTGCACTGACTCCGGTCTGTCTGATAAGAGTGTGTATGGGCATGTTGTATTTGTCTTTGTCATTATGCTAATTTGAGAAAACATTTATTTCCCCAAGCAAGATGCCAGCCATTCATTCGATTGATAGTACTTTGAATGCCATGTGGATACACGTATGAAAGGAAATAATGAATATATTGAAAGTACCCGTATGAAAGGAAATAATGAATATATTGCAAGTACTCGTATGAAAGGAAATAGTGTCAGCAAGCAAAGCTTGTGCTGGGCATCTGCTTCTTAGATAATTATTTGATTTTATTTCCTGGAACTTTTCACTTTGGTCTGAATAAAAGCAGACACTGCACAGTTGAAAAAATGTATCTCCGATGCAGATACAAAAGGTGCAGATATTGCTTTCACACAGTAGTAAATTGCTGACTGAAATTGCATTGGAAGATTCTTAACTTAACTTCAAATCATTCGAGTCCAATTGAATTTCCTCTTAATTAACGAAAAAGGTTTATACTTTCAGGCACTTTCTACTTTAAAGTTAATACACATACACGTACGTAGCACAGCCAGCATATGCGAGTATCTGAAACCCATAACTTCTGTATGGCATGCATAACTTTTCAATCAGAAGGCATTGGGTGTAGTGGAGTGGATGGCAGTGGAAACTTTAAAAGTGCAAAGCATGAGAGTGGCAATGGGAATGGAAATTGTTCAAATCATGGCACACAACAAGTTGCCACAACTTTTCATTACAAAAGCGAGAAGCAGCAGTAGCAGCAGCAGTCTGTTCCCATTATAGTTCCATGTGGAACAGAATGAAAAGGAGCTGCTGGGAGCAAGGGAAGCAGGAACTACCACTGATGGCCCGGAACGATGCTTTGATGCCTCTGGCCACACAACAAGAAACACACACACACATCTCGTGTATAATATCAACCAAACACAGTAAAAAACTAATGAACTCGTTCGGGTTTGCTGCTCACACAAAATAAATAAGGACAACTACTGTACTGAAAAACAGCAAACTGTTGACAAAATGGCAAAAAGTTTCCATTTATTGAGGTTCTCCTTTTTTTGGTGTCTCCTGTGGCTGCTCCATAAATATTCCATGTAAATTCAAAATTAAATGTAATATCTATGGGTGCACTCGTATGCTGTAATATGATGCAGAGGAGATGCACAAGCAACTTGTTTCGGGATCCTTTCAATGGCATAAAGCATTGGCGTGAATCACTGAGAGTGAAGCCGAATCAGGTGGTTCATATGGGGGTATAAAGTTCACAGCTTTGTTTGATGTATTTTATTGAAATTTCTGCTGGAATTTCAGACTTAATTAAAATGAAGAGATGACCTGAGCGGTAGCTGATGCTCTGGCAGGTTAAGTTAATGGGGTTTCTATGTTTCTATTTCCCAGTTATCCAAAAGAAATAGCCAATTAAGATAAATGTAGAAGACTTGGGTGCAGAACACTTCCATGTCATACATTCCCCATTAATGGAGTACATAAACAAATACTGAAGACCTGAAACTAGTTTTAAAATTAACTCTCTAAGGGAACATTCCAATCATGTCGTCTCGCCACAGATCTTACACAGTCTTACCCCTAGAAAGGAGTTTCATACCTCTGTTGGCTTTTATTAAGTACCTCTGTTGGCTTTTCTGAAGTACCTTTAAATCTATTTTTGAAGTAAATTTGTCTTCTGTATTTGCTGAAATTTGCTATCGCTTACGGGGATTTTTTGTCTTGATGATTACTATTATACTTTTATTTCCACTTGTTCTAAACAAGCATTCAGGCAGCTAGCACTCGACAGATTTTTCTTGCTTTAGTTGAGTGCACTTGAGGGCAGAGTCTGTCCTGCTCCCCATTTCTTACTCTCCATCATCCGCTCTCTCCCTCCTCTCTCTCTCTCTCTCTCTCTTTCTACGTTACTGCTATTCACCATTCAGTAGTCGCTATATTCATTCAAAACAAAAAATATATATATACAAAAAAGGAAAAAAGAAAACGCTCACGTTCATTCGTGCTCATTATCCTGTAGATTATTCGGTACTTTACAGCGCTCAGTGCGATAATAACGATGTTGTGTTTGGAGCCAAGGACGCTGCAAATACACTGAAAGATATTTAGAGTACGAAAAAAGGGAAAGTTCTGGTGAAAGTTTTATTACAAGGAACGTTTAACTTCTCATACTTCATTGAGTAGATTATTTGTTTGATTAATTTTCCCTTATTTTGTGGCCTTGTCATCTTTTTTCTTTGACTGCATCTGTCGAGTTTGAGGCTTCCAAGCTGCTCTATTCTAAGCAGGGGGCAACTTAATGCAGTTTTGGCCTCGTCCCTGTCCTTGTCCTGCTCTATACTGTTCTGTTCTGTGCTGTCCTGTCCTGTCGCTTCTCGTTGATGACGATGACGATGACGATGCTGATGATGATGCACTTGATATTTGCCGTATGAATGCGGCTTTGGGTGAAGCAGAAGCAGAAGCAGAAATCTCTTTGCCATTTAAAGCAGATTAAGGCTATGGCCCCTTAGTCCATATATATTTCGGACTCTTTGTTGTATTTTGAGTAGCACCGAAGGGCAGAGCATGGCAGAGAAGGGTCCAAATTCTGGTGAGACTACCACCAAGGAGCCATTCAAGAGTCCTGGCTTTTGTTGTCGCTAGCTCCGACTTTTACTGCACATTTTGTATGTGTGTGTCGGTCCGGGCTGTCGTTTCAGCTTTTGTGGATTATTTCGCATTTACTCGTACTCGTACCGTGTGGCAAGCTCTCATCTCTCTCTCACCTCACACTCCACACCACACCACCTCAGCCCACAGCATGCCTGCCAGCTTCAGTTAATTTTTGGCCATTTAAATGTTAAATATTTTGTGAGGATTTATTTAGTTCCACGCTACCGTTCGGCTCGCTCGCTCGTAAATCCCCACGTGTGGGTGTGCCGAGGCGCCTGTGCGTGCTTGTTGTCGCACCTAAGCTCGTCAGGTATCCCATCCTCACCTTAGCCTGCTGCAAGGACCTGCCACTGTGCCTGCTCCCAAACAGTACCTCTCCCTAATGGACCTGCTGCCTGCTGGCCTGCCTGCCTGCCCGCCTGCCTGCCTGCCGCCGACGTCAAGCTGTTGTCATCATCGCCGCTAATCCCCCGCTTGAGTGGCAAATGCCGGGCCTTTCGTATGCACAGCCCTGGGCGTCGCCGTCGCCGCCGCTGATGATGATGTCCGGCTTAGGTAATGGCAATTTAATAAGCTTCTAAATGTTACTGTTGCCTCTGGGGCTACGTTTTGCACTTAGCCATCGGCATTGGCCTCCGCACAAACTATGGCGATTAGGGATATTTGTCAGCTGAGCCAAGAGACCCAATCGGGGTCACCAGGTGGATGGACGGTGGTTTTTTTCTTCTCCGACATTTTAAGCCAGCCATTGGGGTCAGGCCTGCACTTTACTGGACTGGAAGCTTTTCTTGCCAACCTTCAACGGAGCGAAAACATTGGGATCTCCGGCATGAGAACGACAACGTTTTTGAGCAATAAATGAGCATCGGGGTCACCTTTTTGCAGATGTTTTTTCTCTTAATTAGATTCTCCTATTTTTGTGAATTAGAGATGTACAGCTGCATCTTAAATCCTTTCCAAAGTGCTTTACTTTTCCATCTTTCAACCATTCTAAGTCCTACTTTAAAAATCTGAAATCTTTCCATTCCCAAAAAGAAGACATAATCTTTCTGACCTTTACATTCAGGCGCACACTCACCCATCTCCCTTCTGATTTTAGATGCCAAGATAACTTTTTTAGCAACATTTCTCTGCCATTTTTCATGGCCAAAGTTCCGTGTCGGAGTCACCTGTTTCGCAGCCATTTCCAAGCATATTTGACCTCAGCGTCTGTGTCCGGCAGTGTCGGGCTTAGGACAATTACAACACGCAGGACGAGTTTTACATACGGCACTAATACACGCAGCGAGAGGACCAAAATGGACAATTCACAAAGTCGACAAGCGTAAAATTGACAAACGTTCTTGGCCCAAAATGCATCCAGCATACAGGCCAAACAAAGCCACTGGGAGGAGGATGGCTAAACGAGGTGGGTGTTCATATTGTCGGATGGACAGAGGGACGGAATGAACGTACAATGGAAGGGTGACAAGAGCAGCAACAACAACAGCAACAAGAACATGGACAGCCACAATGATTGTTGCCTTACGCTGCTTGAGCCTGTTGACGATTGTTAGTGAGACATTGACTGAGTGTCCGGCCAGAGGAGCAGATACTGACAGAAGCAGTGGCAGAGTCCAGATGCAGAGTCCAGAGCGAGATCCAACTTGGAGACTGGCCAGCGGACGGACGATTTAATGACATTCAAAGTGTCGAGTGGACTTGAACGTAGGGTCGAGCAGAGCCAGACATTGCCTTCGTCCTTTGGCACCCATCCATCCATCCATCCGTCCAACTGCTCCTGCTCCTTTAGGTGGGGTGGTGTCAGAGTGCATTCTTGTTGACTTACTGACACTTTGGGCCATGTTGGCCCCGAGTGCTGGCGCTGGCCTGCTCAGGAAATTAGTGCCACAAAAGGGTTGTCCAGTGGGCAGACCGGCGACACACCCACAACACCCACAACACCCCACTGATGCAACGACTCCTCATTATTCAGCTCATTTGCATGCATTTCATCCGGATTCTTCATTCCAGAGTCCACATATTTGCCCACTCTGTGTGCTCCTTACCAAGTACTTATGTTTCTCTCCCCCACTTCCTTTTCGTTTTTCTTCTATTTTCTTTGGTGACTTTTTCCAGTTTTATTTTGTTGTTGGTGGGGCAAAGTGGAAGCTTAGCTGCATTACAATTTGCCATCCGAATTGGAGCAGTTAAAGGACAGTGCTGACCGACTTGTAGATGCTCTTCGCCGTGATGCTTAAATGCTTAAAATGGTTCAAATAAATAGTAAGTAATAATAGATTTTTATCTATGATTTAGAGAAATTCACACATTTATATTTAAGTTTCAGAATGTATTTTTTATATTATCATATCCATTAAAAAACCATTAAAGATTTAAATGAGTATAACATTCCCATATTTCTATTAAATATAAATACAAATATTTAATGGAAAAGCAGCACATATATTTTTCCTTTTAATTATATTCACAGATCAAATAATCATCTTTGAATAATTCCTGAAAATATGTTGCCTCCCTTGTTGAAGTCTTGTCAATATTTGTACAAAAAGTAGAACAAAAAAAAATTACCAAGAACACCCAAGAAGCAAACACTGTTTAGAACTAATCCCCACTATTGTCCCTTTCATTATTTTCTCCACTTTCTGCAATGTTTTGCTTCTTCCCCTTGCCTTCTCTTCTATTCCAATTATTTCCAGGCATTTTCTTCTGTCATCATGCATGTAAAATTCTTTGCTGCAGTTTCCATTTTTGTAATCTGCTCAACAAATACCTGATGCCCGGGTGATGGGTGAGAGCAGTTGCAGATTTACCAGCTTGATCTCTGGTCCAGCTCGGACAATGCCTGGCAAGGAGGACACCATCTGTGCATCTCATCTCAACTGTGTGTCTCTGGCTCAGCTACTGTCTGTTGTGGCCCTCAAGAGTCCAGACTTTTGTGTTGTGGCCCATGTAATCGCATTTGGTCGGCTCTGAGTCCAAAGTCAAGACGAGACGAATGCAATTTCGGTGCGAAGAACTTGTTTAAATAGATTTTTGGGGACAGGAAAAACAATGCAGATGCAAATGGAAAGATGGAGGACGGGAGATGGGCGTGGGTAGGAAATTAAGTGCTTGTTGTGGAGATTTTTGCACAAACGGTTGAAGATTTTTCAGGTTTTAGCATCTGAATGCTGATTGCGGGAATGGCTTTCACATTTTTTTGCTGTCACTTTTCGGGCGTTGTAATTAAATTCCAAAATTGACATTGGTTTAAGCAATTGTGAGTCATGCATTGTTGATTCCAAATTGAATTCATTTAGACATAAAAGGGAGTTGCAGCAGTTGGAAAAGCTGCATTTATAATCGAACGATTACTCCTCTTTAAATGGGTTTGAATAAGTCTTAGTTCGACTCAAACTGAGGCCACTGGAGTGCATTTTCAATGGCTTTCTTTCAGTCGAATGAAGACCCTTGCTAGATACAGCAATGGATGAATCAGTCCTTCAATCGGGCATACAGTTTCTTGCGTCGGAATGCCTTTGGTATAGATTAATGTTACGTTACTCATGGGCCCTCATAAATCTGAAATACTCATTAAAATCCTTGCCAATTGGCCATTGAAACGATTTAAATTGCCAATTGAAATATCCACTCAATCGAAGGACCTAGAACCAGGGCCGACGAGCACCGCCAGCCACTAATGAGGCAAGTCGGAGAGACCAGTTCCCATCCGGGACAAGGGAAACCCGTGCCGGGCCTAATTGCATTTAAATTGCCACTCGTGTTATGTTAACAAATAATTAGTTGCCCATCGGGCATGAAAATAGACCGTGCGATGGCGATGGCAGCAGCAGACAGTCGTCTCTCGAGTTCGGATTTAAGCTCAGCCAAGGAGGCGTGGCCCAAAAGGCAGCTTAGGCAAAGACAAGGACAATGCACAGACACACACAGATGGAGAGAGACAAGCACATACACAGCTACAGAGCATAGCTGCACGGACAGCGGACCGCAGGAGCAGCAGCAGCAGCAGCAGCAGCGGCAGTGGTGGTGGTGGTGGTGGTGCCTCATTTGCATAAACTGCGCTGCGCCACTCCAAGCTAAATGCGGATTGAGGAATATCCACGGATTCAAATACAAATACAGTTGCAGAGCCATACTTATGCGAAAGTGTAAGTGTGAATGCAGGGATCCAACTTTAAGCGACTTGGGCAATCCATTTAAGTAATTGAAATTTATTTCAATAGTTTATCAAGTACTCTTTGCATGTAGATCCATAGATTTCAGGCTGTTCTGTGCAGATTCGATTTTAATCTGTTCCGTCTTCTATCCCACGCAGTTGTGTATTTGCACTACTCAAATGTAATGCAAGACCTTCAACTTATTGGCTTATCAAAGGTCAACAATAGCCCGATGTAGGGCCCATGCTGAGCAGCCCAGCTATTAAATATTCACACAAATTCAATGAAATTCTGCCATTTGCCTTTCGAAGCCAAGGTTGCGGTTATTGCACACAAATTAATTATTAGTTAGAGACTAATACAATGATACACAAAACAGCAAAAGCATTGACAGCACCAACAATGCAGAGCAGGAAGCAGCCAGAATAGGAAACGGAAGTGACTCGCATATACCCACGTTCTAAAATGTGTTAAAATCTCTAAAGATTAAATTGCTTGTGCAGCCAGAGACGGACAAGTTGATGATGATGATGATCGGGTTGGGGTTGGGGTTGGGTATGCGGATGGATGTTAGGAAAGGACTACGGGTTGGCTGGTTCAGACTGAAGGTGCAGGTCATCAATATCCTGTCAAGCGCAACAAGGCAGAATATTCACAGATTTCCGACAATTTTACAGTGGGTTGGACTTGGATTATAAGTAATTAATACCTATAGAATGTAGAATAGAGAATGCTTAAAGGAAATTTTGTTTAGAAAGCAGCTACGAAAGTATTCCAAGCCTAACCCCCAAATACCATAGGCATAGCTCACAATTTTGACCACGGTGCGACGCATGCCTCGTCTCCGTAAAAAAAACCGTGAGAAGGAGAGTGGGGGAACGGGAGAGCATGCGAAAATTTGGCTAATACGGAATGCACGCTAAGAAATTCAAAGTGCATAGATTAAAGCGCAATGAAATTGGGCAAAGGGCAATGTGCGAGCGCCTTCCTGCCAGAAAGTGCAGGGACTTCAGCCTCAGGAGCGACCTCAGGAGAATCCCAGCTCTTCCTGGTTCTTCGCCACCTTCTGCCAGGACGAAAGCAAACTTAATGCAATCAAGCTTAATGCAGCGAAACGGCTGCCCGACGATGACGATGACGACGGCGACGGCGAGACGAAGATTGGGGCGGAGTGAGAAGGGATTTTAGAAGTGAAGAAACCAAAGCAGGAGCTGGTGCTGGTTCTGAAGCTGGTGCTCGAGCTAAGTGAATCCTTTGGGTGTATACCTGCGGTGAATTTTTAAGCAATTTACATAATAATTATCGAGCCAGCGTCGAGTACCAAGTTGAGGAAATCCAGCAGCAAAACCAGAACCGAACCCAAGGAGGGATTCTCGTCTCAATTATCGAACAAAACTTTAACTAAGTTGATGCTTGACTTTGTCTGTGGTCCTATGGTTGACTATAAATTGGAATTGAATATTTAATATCGATGAATCGGATTGTTAGCAACGAGAATGTGGTACAAACAAAGCCAATGTCACCACACAGAGACGTACATAATTGAATGCTTGGAAGCACTGGATGTGGGTTGGCATAAAACTTAAGAAAACAAAATGTATTGAAAGTAAATGTGGAGCAATAACTACTAATAATAATACACAATAGATATGTATGTCTGAGTGGTAGTTTTGCATATGCCAGTAACTTCATGAAAACATCAGCTTAAGCTTAAGTATTATTACAAATAAAAATTTAAGCGACAATTTTGTGTCTTAATTCAGATATTTTTATCAAGTCAAGAAAATTAAATAATAATAATAATATTAATCATGTAATAATCATATAATATTGTGATATTGAGGTTTGGTTAAAGAACCAATTCCACTGCTTTATTCGTCTTTTTGCACGTCTCCCCGTTCCTCATCCCAAACTTCCTCCTGTCAGCTCCCATTACCCTGACCTGTCAGGAAGGTCGACTACTGAGCAGGGCTGCCAGCACATTCCCGCAATATTGAAAGTCTTATTAATATAACATAAGACTCGAAACTACTTTTAAATTCATGTTGCAACCAAAATTCCCTTTTATTTCGTCTTCCATTTCATTCCAAAACGAAAACATTGCCAAATAATTTCAACTTTTGTGCAAGAAGAACAACTTTAAGTCAATCGGGAAAAACAATTTTTGAAAAGTGCTTTTGCTACAAATCCAAGCGTAACGAAGGATTTTGAAAAATATTTGACATTTACATTGTGCAGGGGAAGTGCCACAGCAGGAAACTGTTGGAAAGTGAAGGGGAGGGGCAAGAAGCAAAAAGGGTGAGAGAGCGGGAGAGCGGGAGATGATGTTGAGCGGTTGTTTAACTTAAATTGCTTTGCCGGCTGCCTGGCGGTGGCGGAGGAGGAGGAGGAAGAGGTAGAGAAATGGCGAAACAAAAGCCAACAAATGCAACTTTGCTCAATGCGCTTCCGTTTCCGCTGCCTCTCTTCATCTTCTACCCCACCCCCGCCCCCACCACGCTGCTACCAGCGATTTTCACCATCGGTTCTACTCCGAGATGCTCCCCTTTTCAGGCAACTCCTTGGCACAGCCAAACTTTGGCATTGTTGTCTTTGGCTGTTGCTTGTGGCAATCACTTTCATTCGCTTTTCCCCACTCCCCACTCCCCCCTCTCTCTTGGCACCTCTGGCACTGGCTGCCGCTCCTCTATGTTCTCCGCAAGAACCACCAAACACTTCCGTAGGACCCCCGCGCCACCCTCGACTATAGCATGTCTACCAGCTCTAACAACCCCCAGGAACCTCCATCTTTTGTATCAAAGTTTAAGTATAAAATGTTGCTTCTTTTTTTATATTCCTGCAGAGGGTACTATTACTTTGAGCTGATGTTTGCTGACACTGTGACTGTGCCAGTATTTTGAACTCCATAAACTCTATACAGTTGTTTGATATATTCAGCTATGTTAGGAGCTGAATAAATCACAATTTTATTCGCTGGAACGGCAGAACCATGCCCAAGGGTAATTTCTTGAAGGGTATCTAAGCCTTCGACGCTGAAACTATCGCAGCTTGTTTGGCATTACCGTGTGGAGCTGCTTTGCAAAAATTTACGAGTATTTGCTGGCGTCAGTTAGGTTGATTTACCCCATGGAATTGCATACGTTTTTTGATTGAGCAATTACGGCAACGACAAGGGGAGGTGGAGCTACCGGCGGCATGTTCCAGGCAGCCGGAGTGAAGTGTAGCGGCGAGAGCTTTTCAAATTTCATTTAAAGTGTCAGCCACACCGAGAAAATATTCCATTTTCATAATTTGACAGGCATTGCGGGGCAGAAATGTTCGGTTGCAGTTCCATCAGGCCAAATCCTCTACCCATACCCATACCCCTGCCCCAACACACACACACAAATTACTGCAAGGGACTCTCGCCTCGTATGCGTTTGAGTATGTAGGGGGGGTGCTGTCATTTGGAGAAGGATGTTTTGGATGCTGGACAACAGCAGAAACCGCAGTCATGATTAGTGGTTGGCATGACTTTTGTCCTGCTGATAGTTGGGTCCAGAGGTGCTCAGGAAATACTCGTGCCGGGTACGGGAAAGGCCACTACAAAAGTTCCGCTTAATTTTCAGTTTATGTGCGGGATTTTGCCGGGGATTCCACTTGATGTTGAATCCAAATTTTGTTGGATTTGCCCCAGGCTGGGTGGCTCTCTCTGCACCTGTATTTCCGATAAGTTAATTACGGAAATCGCTTGCCAGCCAATGACATTAAAAGAGCCAAAAGTATAATTGCAAGTGCCAATCGGCAGCTGGCCAGCAGCCGCCTAACCGCCCCCACCCCTCCCCCCTTTCAGCAACACTCCTACCACTTTGGCTTATCACACGTTGGCGTTGTCCTTGCCCCACGCCCTGCCACATCAAGTGCTAACCGCAGAAGAGGGGGAAAAGAACAGGAAAAAAAAGAAAGGAGGAAAAACAAACAAAATGCAACTTGCAATGAAAATGAAACCGCAAAACGGTAAGGGACAGGCGGGAGGAGAAAAAGCTACGTAAGCCATTTACTCGTTAACTGTTAATTCAGGGCGGGTGGAAGGCCAGCGAGGAAAAGCGAGCAAGGGGAAGGGGGGAAAATAGAAGGACTGCTGCGAGTGAAAACGTGCAGGAATGGAATGGCGACTAATAACAAAGCGACACGACAGCAGCGACACAACGCATTTGCACATCAAATTAGATTTAATTTCGAAAATAGCTGAACAAATGTCTCTTTTAGCAAAAAGAAAGAACAGCAGGGAAAAGTGACACGAAACCGAGTCAACACGCTGCGGCCACAAAAAACCAGAAAGAATGTGACAACCAACAGACAAAAGGTCGTAAAGAAGCCAAAAAAACATACAGAAAATGGAGTCACGTGTCCCCTACGCTGAAATTACTCTACTGGGAGCAGGAAACGCACACAGATCCGCACTCCCACTCACATGCACACACACACAAATGCAAGTGGAAGAATATAAACAGTATTTTGGAATACATTTATTACTGGCATGCGAAAACTCCGAATATTCCCAAATTGGAAAAAAAAACGTCGAATATTTGAACTTAACATTTTGGCGCCTACTGCTGCAGCTGCTGTTATTAAACAACACTGAACGGTAATTAAAATATCGATAGGTTATTAACAGAATGCTGTTAACTAACAGACCACAAATTAGCGCCAAATGTTAAAATTCGAACACTTTTATTTCAGGCCTAATTAATCCGATTTAAGTGCTGGCTTTTATAGGTCGCAATATAAAACTATTGTTAGCTTTTATTTGATTTGTCCCCATGCTTTTTTACATAACTTTGGCATATGTACAGTACACATCTCATTCAAATTTCTGTACTCGGCTTTACGGGCTCTTCCGTCATATTTTTACAAGGTGACCACAGGAAAACGGCCACAATAACCCTTCTTCATATTCGCGCCAAACACAAAGGATAATAATTCATACCGGACACACAAAAAGCGAGCAAAAAGCGAAACAAAAGTAAGCGACTATGAAATACCCTGGGAAAGCGTTGAGCTAAGAAATCCTTGGGGCTATTATTTTCGCCAGTGGTGGTGGCACTCTCCAATCAAGTTCTCTCCCTTCATTTATGGCTGTATTCTAATTTTGATTGCCATGTATGCGGGGACATGTTAATTCGCTCTGAATTTAATTGACTGCTATTCCCATTTGAGTAAGATTTCCATTCCATGCGGACAAGAGGCGCCTCCGACTGCCTTCGCTTGCATGTGGAGCTGCCGTCTTTTGTGGCATGGTTTGCCCACGTGTGGGTATCACGTGAAAATCATCAGTTTTCATTTGAGGCGTTTAGGGACGGCCAGCACCTCGTGTGCCAGTAGGTGTGTGCCTGCCTACCTGCCTGCCTGCCGACTGTTTTGCATTGCAAATTCGGACGGACCTCATAGTGCATTCTTCACATGTGCAGGCGGGGGGCGACTCCATTGCATGCTAGCCGCACATGGAGCCTTATAATGTCCTGCTGTTAGCAAAGTTGCGCTTTTGCTTTCCTCAGTGGCCCGCCGAGATTTCACAGTAATTAAAAGCCAGTTCCCCTGTAAGCTGCACCATCTGGATGAGTATACCAATAAGAAGAGGTGTCTTGCAGCAGATTAAATTTTACATTCAAGGCATTTCAAGGTAACTTAATGAAATAAAGTTAGTCACATGTTAATTTGAAAAGTTTTCAGCACCTTCACTGTAGGAGATTCGCAATTCGTTGCGTTTACTCGTTTACGTCCTTCTTCGGTTCCGTCTTGGGCCGGGGCACATTGTGGCTAACTAGCGTTGCTCGGTTGACAATTAAAACTTAATTAATACTGCATGCACTTTAGCCTTCGCCCTGAACTTTAATGGCGCTTAATTACAATATATTTACATGCAATTCACGTGATTTCGTGGCGTATCCATTCGATTACATAATCGCTTTCTCCATTCACTCAAACCAAATGAGAATTTATCCAAAGAGCCAAAGACAGAGCCAAAAATTATGCAAGGATAACATTTTAATCTCATCTCAATTCAAATTGTTACATTGGCGCGTAACCGTACAGAAGCAACAGCTGTCTGCTGTTAACAACTCTGTTATGTTAAAGATTATGCTGCCAGACAGATATACCGGCAATACAGACCTGTTGTTGTTGTCGAGCTAAACAGCTGATTGCAACAAACTAGCCTTAAATAACTACAGCAACAGTGCTGCTAACTTTCATCAGAAAAAAGCTTAAATATGTAATTAATGGTTCTACCAATTTCTGTAGTAATGTGATAACATTAAAAAAGGCTGAAAAAAGCCAAACACATATCTATAAATATCAGGAATTCCCGCTTCCCGTAACTCTCAAATTTTTCCCACAGCTGGTCCACAAAAACAGCCAGATTTGACGGGAAAAAAAATCGAAGTCGGCAGCACTGTTTGCATGCGTTCTGCGTTTGTTTACATTTTACTCTTTCCTTTCCCGTGTGCACACGTCCGAAAGTTCAAAATATTATAAAAACCCCCAACAATATCAAAGTAATTTCACTTTTACATGAGCAGCCACAGGCAGAACAACGCGTCCGGACGGCAAGCAAGTCCCAGTGGAGGCCAGAACGTAACAGAAGTGCAGTGGAGCCCCCAGCCATTGACGGTGGAACAACATTTTTGGCGTGACTGCGGCGTATTAAATCAGCGTCAACGACAGAGCGTGAAACAGCAACCGGAAGTGCAGCGCGAGGCGTGCAACTGGTGGCCACCACAATGGACGTCTTCGCCTGGGTAAGGAACGGAACCACAACCACGCCACACGCGCACCCAAAAGAGACATCGTCGTACTGCCATTTGAAATGCAAATTAATGAGTGATTTCCTCCTATCGTTTTTTGTGTGCAGGGTGCCAACTCTCACGGCCAGCTCGGCCTTGGCTTTGAATCGGAGTTGTGCATGACACCGCAGCGCCTGACCAGACACTCCTTTGCCCCCCAACTGGTGCGCTGCATACGCGGCGGCGGTGGGCATGTACTCATCCTGGACACCAACGGACGGGTGCATGCCTGCGGCTGGAACAATCGCGGACAATTGGGTCTGGATTCGATGGAGGACTGCCACAATGAGTTTCGGATGATTCCCACCGAGTACTTTGAGGTGACACACACGATGCCGATGGTGATCTGTCAAGGATCAGTTTCATGTTGTGACTCTTTCAGGAAGTACCCATGGAAACCATTAGCTGCGGCTGGGACATCTCTGGCGGGATAACGCTGACGAAGCGCCTCTTCGTCTGGGGCTCCAATGCTTTCCAACAGTTGGGCATCTGTCAGCGTGGCTTCATGGCCGTCCGTCGGCCCTTGCCCGTGCGTCTGCCCAAGGAGGAGCCCGCTCTGGCCATCAGCTTTGGGTTGCGTCACTGCGCGGTGCTCACGCAGGACCGCAAGATCTATGTGTTTGGGCGACTGCGCGTTATGGATCCACCGCCCATCGAGCTGGACATTACGGCCACTACACTGCACCGCTGCAACACGATGAAGATCCAGGTGCACAATCCGAACGAGCTGCGCATCGTTGCCCTCTCCAGTGGCCAGCATCACATGCTGCTCAAGTGCGTGGACCTGACCCAAGAGGCGGGCAGCACCAAGCGAATTCTGTCTCTCGGCGACAACAAGTTTGGGCAGTCCAATGCCTTTCTCTTCGAGGATGATGTCCGGCAACTGGCCGTAGGCTGGACCCACAATGCTGCGGTGCTTCAAAACAATGAGATCCTCATGTGGGGTCGCAATTGCTATGGACAGTTGGGCACGGGCTCGATAAGTGAGCAGCAGGCGGTGCCCAAGCCATTGAGTCTTCAACTACCGGAGGGTGAGACGCCTGCCCGAGTGCACATGGGTGCAGAGCATGGATTGCTGCGGACCACAGCTGGTGAAATCTATACTTGGGGCTGGAACGAGCACGGAAATTGTGGCAACAACAGCACAGAGAATGTGTAAGCATCGACGACCTGTACCTACCGGCAGTGGTTTGGCAGTAATGCCAACCATTGAACCTACTAACTCATATCTTTATATGCTGTGCATCTAATTGCTTAATTTAAAATTCAATTACTTTCCAGATGCAACCCTACGCTGGTGGAAATACCGGGACGCGTAAAGTTGGCTGGAGCTGGCTCTGGCTTCTGTTACGCCATTTCCGAGTCGCCTGTTAACTAATTTTATAATATTTTAAATGTCGTAAAATGTAAAAAATCTCTGCCAGTTGTTGTTGCTTTCATCTTGTTGAAAATGGATTAATCAAATCAAACCAAAAATATATTAAAAAGAGTTCCATGTAACATGGACGTTTCGTTTCCGTTGTACACCTCTACTAGGGCTGCACAACTATCGATGGTTTAAAACATCCATCGAAATAAAAGTACAAATTTGCGCTCACATTATTGGAGCGGTTGGTATGCTGCGGCGTCACTTCTTTTTTGCCTCAACAAAATTATAAAAAGATTGGTTCTCCGCATTCTTTCATTAACTTTCTGGACTTACAAATTTTCCACTGAAACGATATAGTGATGGTCAAAAAACTATCGACTTATCGCACAATTATAAAAAAATCGATAGTGCCATCGATGGTCTTACATCTCTTCTGTTCACACCTCAAGAAATTTTACTTGAACACCCGCGAAATTTTCGTTTGACAAATTAAATGTGAATAAAGTGCATTACAAATTTTTAGTTTTCTTGTAAAAAAAAAGGTGAATATAGTGAATGGTAAATTTGCATATAATTTACTCAAATTTGCGTGAATGGGTGGGTAAAGGCGCATGCTACCAGGCAAAGAAGTGGATGAATTTGATGATATTTCTTCGGCTTAAAAGTGCAATTGGACAATCCACAAAGTGTAATGAAATTCCCATAGATGTTGCAAATCATCTGCAGCTGTTTAGGCACTTCTGTGGACACTTTTCGACGGCATTTTTCATTTACTAATACATGAAAAGAAACCCAAGTGCTGCCAATAGCTCGTTCACTAATACACACATAGTAAGCTTCCTGGGCAGCACTGCCTGGCCGAGGTCGGTCAGGGTAGCAACAAAACAAAATCAAATTCCGCGAAACTTCAACGTGTGGCTGTCTATGTGTAGAATTTCAGGCGTTAATTTTTCTCACAAATCAAATGTTTACGTCTGTAACTGATCGCCATAAACAATTCCTAGATATAAACAAATGCAGATTGCTGGGATCTGATTACTCCCATTCGAAAGTTTGCACTCGCCGAAGCGGAGGGGAGGTTCTCATTCAGTACCTTGCGACGTCGAACAGCAGCAGTGTTTTGTTTTTTATAAAAAAAACTATTCCTAAAATTTATATTAACTCCCGATAATATTTGCCTTTTAGGTTTTGATAAAATTTTAGTAGTACCACAAAAACGATGTCGGAAAATAGCTTCAATCGTAACTTTTCGGATGATGACGATACCAGCGATGCGGTCGCTGCTACTGAGGGTTTGTATTTTATATATGTAAACGGAATCCTCATTGATATAATTCACGGCTTTGTTTCGTGCATAGCAAACGTTTCGAGTCAGGTGACCAAACGGATCTGGCAGCCAACTATCGAAGATTCAACCGCTGGAGTCTGGGAGCCGCCAGAGAAGCCCATGCCCCAAGTGGAAGAGGAAGCTGCGATGAGTCCAGAGGCTAGGGCGGAGGCTCAGGCGGTGAGTGAGACGGCCTCTGGCTTTATACGCGAAGTGGAGCGTTCTCTCTATGCGGACAAAAGCAAGGATCCGGAAGATGGCTCGGTCGAGTACTTCAAGGCAGCCGAGAGTTATTCGCTATTTGGCGACAATTTCATGGACTTTCCAAAGAGTCCCAAAGTGGGATTAGCGGACGACCAGCTCAACAGTTCGCCGCCGGGGTTTGAACAAAACTCCAGTCACTCGGGGGTCTACGAAAGTAGTCAGATTGCCGCATCGGCTGGGGTATCCGGCCATAGCTACTCGGGGGTAAGTAGCCTCCTTGAACTTTATGTTTTTTGTTATGTAAATATATGTATGTTCATACATATATTATTGAGTGAATGATTTTACTTTTACTTAACTCTGTCCGTATTTTAGGGACCCTCCTCATCGGGAATGGGCGGCTTTGCATTGCCGCAGCACAAGGGGTATCAGCAGATGTCATCACCGCCGCCGATTCCTCAGCAGCATCCACGTCATCCTTCGCCAGTGACTGTGGCTAGAGCCATAGCCGAGGCAGCAGCTCTGGCTGGAGCAGGGGCTGGAATCGACATCGGAATGACCGGCCATGGACATGTTCCCACTGCCACGGAAATGGCCATCGGGCAGCTTTATCAGCAACTTATGAATCTGAGTTTGAATCGTGCCAATAGACAGCCGCAGAACCAGCAACACCTGCAGCAACAGCAGCAGCAGCAACAACAGCAGCAGCAACAGGCCACTCAACTGCTTCAGCAGCAGCATCAGGTGTCCAATCCTGGTATCGCGGCTGCTGCCATGATGTATGCCAATATCGAGCTGCAGCAGCAGGTAAGCTTGCGTCAAATACAACTGCAGCAGATTCGCCATCAGCAGCAGCAGCAGCAACAACAGCGTGCAGTACGTGGCATCTATGGGGCCAATGGAAAGGCAGCACATTCCACACCTCCCAAAGATCGCCAATAAGCAGAAGAAATTCTTATTTCAACCCAAAAAAAGGCGCACAAAAAAACCAATATTTCTAGAAAAAACGCATTATATATTACATTTTATTCAAATTCTTATTTATAAAAGTTTTCGTCAGCGTTTCTCCAAACAAGCTAAAATTTGTCTATTCAAACAACAAAATCGCAACCTACAAAGTGGCTATAATGGTCATGAAAATAAATCAATAGTCTTCTGTCTTATAAAATATTTATACATATAAATCGAAGAGCTTCCAACAAATATTTTAACCTAAAAGAAGTGTTTTTACAAATATTTTAACTAAAATTTTACTGTCACACAAATATTATTAATAGATTTTAACAAACCGTACAATCGCATACGAAGATTAATTTCCCATATCATTTCAATCACAAAAGATGCAAAAATAAATGGAATATGGGTACAACAGATAACATTCTGCATTTGTAAATGCTGAATTAATTCAATCTTGAATTTTCTATTGATATTCTAAATCCAGTTACCGAACAGAAAAGAAACAACAATCAATAATGTTATTGAATTATATTTTTTAAACAATTATACATACGATTTTAAATGCAACAAATTCCACTGTTTTTAATAGAAGTAAATGTATAAGGAACGTAACAATAATTTTTGTTAAATGTAAAATCTGAGATTCAATCTAAGATTGCATAAAGTTATCTACTGGTTGAAAATCAAATGGAAATAAATCAAAAAATTTGCTAACCAAAAGATACATATGTATGTATGTTTGTAATAATTTCCACATATCAACCACAAAAATCAAACTTATTTTTAAAGAAATGTAATGGATTTTTTCTTAGTTTTTACTTTGCCTTAGCAATGCCAATCCGATTTTGTTCCAAATCAAACACCAGATAGTGTTCCCTGAAGAAGACATCTCCGATGATCCAGAAATTGAGGCCCGCCAACTCCATAAAGCCCGAGATGCAAACATTCTCCTCAAAGGCAATTATATATTCCTGTGGTCTCACTTTGAAGTTTTTGCCCGCGATTCCGAGTTCCAGCACAGGCAGATAACTGATTCGTGCACATGGCACCTCCCAGAGGCCGTTGGTGGAGTTATATGTGGCCCCGATTTTGGTGTTCAGCTGTTTGATATCTTCAGGGGGCCCAATTAATAGGGAAGTACCCGAATCCATGATGGCCTGGCAACTGTTGCAACGACGACATTTCTTAGAGGGAAAACCAATGTAGTCCATTGTAAACTGCCAATATTTCTGTTGGGTTACGTTCACGTAGGTCAAAGAGCCTTGGTACAAACTCGAATTAAAGCCACCCAAGATCAGGGATCCACCATCGCTGGAGTTGCTCTTCAGGTGGAACGAGAAGATCGGATTATCGACCAATTTCTGTTCGATCATCGAATAGAATGGAGGCGTTTGCCCTGTCGCGGCAATAACCTTATATGCCATGCCAAAGATCCCATCGAAGCTGCTGCATGTGGCCGTTTGGCTGGCCAGCCCGAAGCCCTGGTTCTTTATTGAGATCTGCTCAACGGACACCGTATCCGCCGCTATCACGCCACTCACTTTTCCGATTCCGTATGTGATACTGAAGGGATTTCCATTGGCTTTAAATGTCTTCGATTTGGATGCCTGGAATACAGCGTTGCCGCAGGACTTGATGCAGGTGGTGCAGTTGGAGTTTGGTATCCACAAGTCCGAGGAGCCCGTGTCGAACTGCACGGTAAAGGGCTGATTAGACACAAGGCAAGGTCCGTAGAACTGAGTTTGATATGCATTGAAAAGTGGTTCGATGGCTTCTGAAGGTGTGCTGGTGCCTGTGCTGTTGCTGTTGCTGTTGCTCTGAGGTGATGCTGTGGTCGATGCCACCGATGTCACTCCAAACTTTCGTTGTATGTGCCTTCGGCTGGCCCAGAGGTGTCTGGCGTGTGGCAGCCTACGGTGCCTGTGTCGCTGCATTGTAATTCTGTGGAAGGCATCGCTGCCACAGACAAACACACAGAGCAGCAGAATAACTACACGTTGATTCATTCTGAAACTGTGGTCAGCCGCCAGTCCACGCTGCAGTACTTATAGTCTTCGACTTGGGCTTTATCAGAGCAAACGAAATCCATGCCATAACATTCACACGTAAGGCCGGGCCTCAAGCTACCCAGAGTGTGCCGAATGCGCACACATAATATGGTTCGGACTATGTGATTTATGGTGGAATATACGAATAGTTATCGAATTTATATATACATATATGTATGTACATATTTAATATATAAGCTATTTATTTCAACTAAAGCACAGTCTTTAGTTCATTAATGAACATTTTTTCTTTTATTTTTAGGGATGATCGATCTGTAATGCAGGTCGTAAACTGATTCAAAACTAGTCAATAATTCTATATTTGAGTATCGGAAGAACAAAGGTTCTTTTGTACTTTATTTTGCTTTATTTATTTGCTACTGTTTACTGTTTACACCGTCCACATACAAAAAAAAATGGTTACCTGTGTATGCTTACGCACGGCAGCGGCCGTTCTTTCGTCTCTCTCTCTCTCTCTATCCCGCCCGCCTTCTTCGCTTCGTTCCTGCAGTTTCTGCATGTAAGCTCTTCTCTCGCGCTCCATATATCGTGCGCTCTCGGCTTAGCAGCGCAGCCCAGAGCTTATGCTCTACTTGTATCGCACTCTCGCGCTCTCTTTCAAGCTTTGCTGCATAGGGCACGCACTGGCAATGAGGAGCTTCTGCCCTCGCCGTTAGTCTGGAGCTGATCGTCATTCCATCTCACTTGCATTGTCATGTCTGAATACTTTGGCATACATATAAACCAAATAAATTCTACAAACATAAATACATAACATACAAAATGGAACGGCTAAAAAAAGGTCAATAGTTTAGGAATTATATATTTATTTTTTTTTAAATATTTTTTTTATACATTTTTAACATTATTGAAAAAAACTTTTTAACGCTTAGGAGCAACCTTCTTCGTTTGAAAATTTACCATGCAACGTGCGAATACGTTGAAATTGATATGTCAGGAACACTCAATGCAATGCTGTGGCCAGTCCAATTTGATTGTAGCCCATATCATAGACCGTGTAGTAGGCGCCCATAAACACCTCGCCGAGTATCCACAAGTCACTGCCCGCGAGGCTGGTGAAACTCGAGACGCACGTCCCCCCGTATTGCAGTATATAATCGGAGGGCTGCAGCGGGAAATCCTTTCGGGCAATTGTGAAAAACATCGTCGGTAGGCTGGAAATCGTGGAGCAGTTCACCAAGAAAACGCCACTCGTGTCTTGCGGATTGAGTACATTCAATATCTGGTTGATCTTTTTGGCCGCGGCAGTTGGGGCCACTATCAGGGAGGTGCCCACATCGAGTATGGCCTGACAGTTCGTGCAAAAGTTCTGCCCAGCCAGAAACGCACTGGTCATGATGAACTGCCAGTATCCTTGCTGAGAGACTGGCACGTAGGTGAGACAGCCGCTGAAGAGGGTTGAGTCAGTGCCGCCAAGAATGAGCTCACCGCCATCTGTGGCACTTGTGCCATTCCTGTTCAGATAGATGGAGAAGACAGGGTGCTTGATCAGCCCTTGGGCCACCAGGTTGTAAAACGGCGGAGTGACTCCACCGATCGAGATGCTTGCATAGCCCAGGCCGAACATCCCGTCGAAGGGAGAGGACAGAAACTTGGCCTCTGGCTCGTCGGTGATCTCTGCAAATACCTGATTCTTAATGGGAAATTCCGCTACGGTGACCGTATCCTGCGACAGAAAGCCCGACAGTGCCACTTCCCCATTCGAGTCCGAGGCGTATTCGATCTTGAAAGCGGTGCCATTGGCCACATAGGAGCTCGAGGACTTTGAGTCGTATTGCCTGTGGCTCACGCAGGACTTGACCGTGGCTGGACACTGGCTGGAGGGCACCCAGAGATTCGACGAGCCCGTATCGATCAGCAGGCTGAACTCTTGTGGAGGCGTTCCAATTGTCACTGGCAGATAGTACTCCGTGTTGAAGGCATTGCCCAATGCAGCTCCGTTCGAGGTGGACTCCTTTGTTGCTCCTGTTTCTGTTTCTGTTGCTTTTGTGGTTGCATTTAGTTTGTGTTTTATCGACAGAGATTGGAGTTCGTTCCGCACATTGAGATGACTCGACTGAGGATTCCGGCGTCTTCCCACCTTCAGGCGCCTCCGACACTCCACTGCAGACGAGCAGAGGGCCAATACTAGCATCAGTCTACAGCAGTTCCACTTTACCTCCATTGCGGCGCTTGACTTGATGTGTGAGCGCCCTTTGGTCACGTATTTATACCAAATGCTCGGCTTACACCATTTGACCAAGAATTTCACACGTGATTGTGTGAAGAATTTAACGCGGCATTGCATATTTATTACAACATTCTTGAACACTTTTCGAAGCAGCAATTAGCAATTAGTTGCTCAAAGGAGCGAAACCCACGCGATTCTGGCCAAAATCGAATTGGGTGTAGTACTGGCCCAGGAAGACGTCGCCCAGGATCCAGAAGTCGGTGCCAATCTCGGTGAGGGTGGACATGCAGGAGGTATAGCCTTCATCTTGGAAGACGCTGATGTACACAGAGGCGGGCAGATCGAAGGTGGTGCCGCCAATGTTGAAGCTCAACACCGGCAGAGAGTCCAATGTGGCGCAGGGAATGTAGTAGCTGCCCTCGACGAGAATGGCCCCGATAAGCTGATTTATCTGCGTATAGACGGCCTGGGGACAGGCGAGGAGGGAGGTGCCCGTATCGGCAATGGCCTGGCAGCCATCACACAACACAGTGCCGTTCCAGCTGATGCTGTTCACCGCAAACTGCCAGTAGCCCTCCTGGGACACTGGGACATAGGTGAGATTGCCAGCCATCAGTGTGTCATCGACGCCGCCGAGCACCAGCTGGCCACCCTCCTCGGATGTGCCGTTCCTGGCCAGATAGAAGCCAAAGGTGGGCTCATCGATCAGTCCCTGCTCGTACAGATTGTAGAACGGCGGCACCACAGCGTCCACGGCTATCGTTTGGTATCCCATACCCAGAATCCCATCGAATGCCACGCCCGTGAAGCTGCTGCCCGGCTGCGACACGGCCTCGCCGAAGGTCTGATTGGCAATGGCCAATCCATTGATGGTCACCGTGTCCGTGGCCAGATAGCCGGTCACACTGCCTGTGCCGTACTGAATCGAGAAGGTCTGGCTGTTGGCCACATACGTGCTCGATGCACTGGCATTGTACTGATTGTGCTGCTGGCAGGCCACATCCGTGGCGAGGCACTGGGCCGAGGGTATCCACAGATTGGCGGAGCCAGTGTCGAACACCACATTGAATGTCTGCGGCGGAGTGCCAATGCTGATTTGTCCGTAGTAGTACATGTTCATCGAGTTGCCCAGCTCCTCGGAGGTGTACTCCGTTTCCGGTTCGCTGTTCGACGGATAGTCATTCCCGTAGTCCGGCTGGCCATAGTCGTAGGTCACATAGTTCTCGATGAGCTGCTGGTACTTGTGCCTCAGCGAGCGTACCTCCTGCCTCACATGATGACGATTCCGCTTGTGCTCGCTGCGGTGTATCTTGATCTTCTGCAGCTCGGCACTGGCCAGTGCCAGGACACACAGTAGGATAAGCCACTTGAACATTTTACTCCTCCTTTATTTATATTTTCGTTCGACTATTTGCTGTTGCCCTTTTTCTGTCTGGGTCTGGACTGCTGTTGAACCCCACGGGCCACTGCCATTTATATGCTAGATGACAAGGGCAAAGCCGGGCGCAAATGGATCACCAATTGATAAAATGAACTACAAATAGATATGTCTCTTGATCGATAGTCCATATCGATCGTTAGCGTCGGTTTACACGTATCGCAGCCGTGCGAAAAACAACAAAAAATAAACAAAAACAAGTGCAGACAATGGATTTTCCTTGGAACTCCCATTAGGTCGAGGGAGTTTCAATGGAAAATTGTAGAAATTCATTGCACATTCTGGACTTTGTTGATAACAAACGAGATCATATAGTAAACAAATCAATTTGCAAAGAGAAATGGGGTGAGGTCTGCAAACCAAAGTTCTTTATCTTTTTTTTATCTTTAATTAAAAGTTGACTCGGTGCGGAAGGCGCGGAAGTTGACTCGAGTCGATGACTCTTTTGACCTCGAATTTTTAGAGAAAATGCCATAATGGAAATGAGTGTGAGCTTCAGAAAAGAATAACTTAATCATTGTTGCACCAGTTATAAGTATTTTTTCCGATACGGGAACTTGGAGATCTCCGTCTTGAAATTGCCGCTTGAATTTGGAACTAACTTTAAATCCATCGATTGGTATTCTGTTGCACCCTGTCACCTGCATGAAAAAGAGCATTTAGGTGTTACTTTTTATATGAGAAGTAGCACTGAAGAATATAGCACTAGGAAAAAATCAAAATAAATACAAACTTTGGTAGTCAACCCACGGGAATGGAAATTGAACTTGAAAAAGTCGGAACTATTTGCTTAGATACAATTGTTGATGGCATTCTATGATGCTGATCGCTAGACTTTCAACTTAAAGTCCAAATTGGGTATTAGATAATATTAAAAACATTCTATCTTATATCTTTCTTGTATCCCAGATACATTTTTGACGAAGTAAAACAAAAGCTAAGGGGCAAAATTAAACCATAAAAACAATACCAGAATAAAAGAATATATTTTGAATATGTGTGCTCAAAACAATAGAATTAGTTGTGCAGAATGCAAGTAATTAGGTTAGAAATTATGTGATTATTATAGGTTAAAGATCAAAAAGATTTACAATTTGCGAGCAATGGCAATGCGTTTGTACTCCATGTCAAACTCAAGGTAGAAGGGACCCAGAAAGACATCCCCCAGCACCCAGAGGCTGGTCAGATCATCGCCGCCATCGGGAAGACTGGTGAAACCCGAGACACAGGTTCCGTCGTAGTTGAGGATGTAGCTGGTGGCCGGCAGGGTAAAGTCAGTGCGTCCAATGTTGAAGGTCAGATCCGGCAGGGAGGACACCTTGTCGCAGGAGATGGTATACACGCCATCCCTCTTGTCGGCTGCCGTGATGCCAAATCTCGTGTTGATGGCCGCCAGAGTGCTGGACGGAACGACAATCAGCGAGGTGCCAGCATCGATGATGGCCTCACAGTTGGAGCAGAGATCGGCCGCAGTGTCCAGGCTGACGCTAGTGACGGTTATCTGCCAGTAACCGACATTGGAGAGCGGCACGTAGGTGAGGCAGCCGCTGTAGAGCGTGGGATCGGTGCCGCCGAGTAGCAGCCTGCCCCCGTTACTCGGATCCGAGGCATTCCGGTTGAGGATAAGTGTGAACAGCGGTTCAGCGATGAGTCCCTGTTCATAAAGGTTAAACAGCGGTGGGTTCACATTTCCGATGGATATGCTGGGAAAGCCCAGCCCGAAAATCCCATCAAAGTTGGACTGGTTGAAGACGCTCTCGGGCAACGAAGTGATTTCGGCAAAGGTCTGATTCTGGACCGTCAATCCGGCAATCATCAGGTTGTCCATGGAGAGAAATCCCTGCAAGATGACTGCCTCATCCCTGGTGGCGTACTGGATCTGAAAGGCGGTGCCGTTGGCCACATACGTCTTGGAGCGACTCGAGTTGTAGCGATTGTGCTGCAGGCACACAGTCTGCGAGCACTGCACGGAGGGCACCCAAAGGTTGGCCGAGGCCGTGTCGAAGAGCACCTCAAAGGTCTGGCCGCCAATGGCCACTTTGCCGTAGTATTCCGTATTGAAGGAATTGGTGAGCGTCTCTGTGGCTCCACTTGCTGACGTGGATGTGGACGTGAACGTGGACATGGCCGGTATGGCAGTCTCCATCTTCGCTTGCGTTGCGTGCCTTAGCTTACTTCTGACCATCAAATTTTGCTGGCCCAAATTCCTCAATATCCTGCGGTGATTCGTGTCTCTTTGCAGGTCGACCCGGTAGATTTTTCGGCGAGACCTCTTCCCTTCAGCGCTGATCAGCAGCAGCGCGAACAGCAGAAGGGTTAGTCCCAGTCCGAGTTGCGTTCGCGGGTGCATAATTCTCTGGCAGCTGCTGCTGCGGCTCTGGCCCTAAATCGTTGGCGGGGGTCACGTATTTATAGAGCCACATCGAGAATTGCCGAAAATTCCATTGCTATCTAGCGAGCTGAAGGTATTTATGGGCTACTGGTGTGCTATGGGCTGGTGGAAGGATAAGGGGATGTCACGTGGCCGGAAATGGTCAGAGCCACGAAAAAGTTTCTCTCGTTTAAGTGGTTGAGTTGTTGAATTAGTTTTGGGAACACACTTTGGGTAATGGAAATAAAAATTAGCACATAAATTTTAAAATTAAAACTATTGTATCACTGAATTATACAATAAATTCGTTAATATTTGATTGTCCGTTATATTTCAAAATCTGTTTTGGCGCGCCATCTGCCGGGCTAAGATGGTACCTAACGGTCAGAGCGCAATACTCTATCGGCATTAATTGGAACTATAAATGAACTGTTCCCAAAACTCAACCATGGGAACACTCAGGTAGTTCCAAAAGAGTACACAGCTTGCAAGTGGCGCCAGTGAGCAAACATTTGGAATCCGTTGCCCTTAGGGGCCAACAATGTGGATTTAGGTGCTGCTCGAGACATCCCAACGATCCTGTTCGAAGGGATCCTCAATGGCGGACACGCGGAACTCCTCTTTGTAGATTGGTGAGCTTCTCGGGTGTTAGTTTGGGGGCTTGGTCCTCGTCAATCTGGGGGTTCAGTCCTTGAAGGTACAGACTGGAGCAACAACCATGACTGATTTAAATCCTGAAAGTGGATGGAGAGTGGCACTATGGAGATTTTACGCAGAGGAATCACCAGCTTGGAAGATGAAGCTCGTCACAGGCAAATGAATCGATAAAAAATCGGCTAAACTTATAAAATATCTTGCCAATAAATAATACTTTTTTCCAAATGAATTGCAGTCACTTCTCTCTCTCATCCCCCGCCCACCAAAACCAATGAAAAAGTCATTCCATCGATACAATTGCTTGGCCAAAACAAAAAACTTCCCAAACCCTTTTGTTGGCTTTCAAGTTTTGTGACCTAAGCCAAAGGGGGGTTTGGCGCGGCACGGCACGGCACTCAGTCGATTCCTTTTTCCTGGAATGCAAACGAAAGTGATTGCAAAAGTTTCTTGGCCTCTCCACTACCGACCACGCCTCATTTAGCCGCACCGAAAATATGCCAAGTTTTATTTGCTAATTGCAGTACAGTGAAGCTCCACGTGCAGTGGGTGAGGGGAAGCTGTCTGCCCGCAAGCTGAGAAAAACTTCAATTCCAATTGAAGTTGCACCCCATTCCAAAAGTATCCTTCAATTACTCCCCAGCCATTC
This sequence comes from Drosophila tristis, assembly GCA_018150885.1. Classification (NCBI taxonomy): domain Eukaryota; kingdom Metazoa; phylum Arthropoda; class Insecta; order Diptera; family Drosophilidae; genus Drosophila; species Drosophila tristis. Next base: position 4,629,471 of record JAECWT010000039.1, read on the forward strand.
CTCAGAGGCAAAGCCGCCGCTGGCTGTGACAACGTTTACAGAAATGGCTGGAAAAAAAACCAGCAAGAGCGATAAGGATGATGCTTCGACGACAGCATACCTTCCACTTGATTTATTTCTCGTGTACAAACAATTTTAGATCACAAATGAGTTACATCTCACTGTCACTCTCTACAAAAACCTCGCATAAAAGTGGTAGGAAAATTTATAGAAATATTTTCAAGGAAAGCTTCGTATGTGCAAATATATGCCAATATGGGAAATACTTATGTTTCTTATTCTTTAGTGGATAGTTAGTTAATCTCCTTAATCTCATTGTGCTAACGACAGATTTTCATCAATTTTATCAATTATGATAAATAAAATATATCCCTTCAAGGCTCCGAAACTATTCCTTTTGCCTTTCCGATACAATATGTACCCTTTTGAAATAGACAAATACCCTGTATAAATAGCCGCCAGGAGCGGTTCTCTCTTGGTTTCGGTTTGGGGGCAAAGTTGACTGCGGCAGCGAACGTTTTTCCGCAAAATTTCTTTGTAAGTTTTTCCGCCCCGAGTATGGGCTGTGGGGTGTGTCGAAGTGTGGGGGTCCAATGTTGTAATTGAATTTGCGTCAAGTTCTATTAAGTGGCGTAAACTTTTGGCCTCTGGAATTGAACTTGGCTCTCACCGCATGTGCATTTTTCATATGTTTATCGCAGCGCGTTTCGATGTATTTCTCTTTCTTTATTTCCTTTCCTTTCCTTTCCTTGCCTTCTGTTTGACATGTTCGTGAAAAGAAAAGGAAAGAAAAGAAAAGTAAAGGAAAGGAAGGAAAAACCCGCAGATAAGTCTGTGTGTGGGCTGGCTGTCAGGCACAGGGGCCACATATGTGAGGTTATCAATGAAGCATTAAATTGTTTCTGGCATTTTAGAGTCTGTCGGTGGCGCAATCGTTGAGAGCAATCATGGGGCATGTGCCAGTCCTCCCAAATCAACTGAAAATCAAAACGAGTCCAGTCCATCACCATCATTATAATCAACTATCCCCCCAAAACTGATTTCGTATGCAGGAGCGCACAATCCACTCAAAGTTGGACTTAACTTATCCTTTTGTTGGGTTAATTTAGCATATCAAATTTATGCATTTCGTCCCAGCAAATGCATTAAATTTGCTAATGTTTGGGCATCTATTTAAAAGTTCTGGCCATCCTTCAAGCCACATACATAGATACATATATGGGGGCGTTACGGCGAAAAATCGGGGTCACAGCTGCCGTCTCGATGCGTGGTTCGACATCAAATATTAAGATTGTTTGGGACAGCTGGTGACATCTTCGTCGCAGACTTTTTTATGCCTCTCTTGGCTTTCTTTGCTGTTTTTTTTATCACTTCGCACCCTCTTCGAGGGCCTCAGAAGTTCTCACACGTCGATTTCGTTGGTAAATTGGTGGCGTTTTGGCATATTTGCCATTCGCCTTACTACGTAGATGTTTCACCGAGTAGTTTTATTTGATGATGGATGGTGTTATTTGGACTTTGTATGTAGTATTTCTTGGCTAAGATTCATAAGGCCTTGAATTGATAGTATGTGATATTTTTGTCATTATTCGTTTTATGCCGTTCAATTTGTGCATTGTGTTTTTCTATATTTTTACCTTCCTTATACGGTATTTTAATTAATTTTATTTGTGTTTTTTTAGTTTAACTGTAATAATGTAGTTAATCATTTTTAACGATATAGTTTGATCGAATCAGAGTTTGATACCGTGTATTGCTTTATTAATTTATTTTTTATCTTTTTTTTTCTTATTTAATCATGTTAAGAGAAACTGCAAAATTTACGACGTTAAGATCAGCAACAAAAGCCATAAAGCTTGAATAATCTTTTTAAATAATTTTGCATTATGAATTTCTTTGGTGCTGTCGGCCGACCAACCATGGTTTTTTAAAAAACTTATGAAGTATATGTATTATTAAATTCTTAAATTATAGAAAGTTAAGTAATGATTGGCATTGCTGTTCATGTTAAGTAATTACCGCCATATGTTTTAGTAAATTGATAAAAAATAAAATTGGAATGGGCGAGCAAAAGCGCCGCGCCCCGCACCCGGTTGCGGGTTGAAGCTTATCCGTAGGCTTGGCTGCCCCTTTTTGGGGTGTCTGTTTTTTTTTTTTTTTTTTTTTTTTTCCCCAATTGGGGTCGGCCCCTAAAAAATTTTTTAAATTATTTTTTAAAAATTTTTTACCTTGGAGTACCTCAGGTACCTACAAGTTAAACTGGGTAATTCTAGATTAGTTCTAGTTCTGCTATAACCATTCAAGAGAGTCCCTTTCCTACTCTAAAGCCTACATTTTCCATGGTGCCTGTACCTTGCTTTCACCTCAAGAGTCAACCAATTAATTTGGATTTCCTTTCTCTTCGCAACATGTTTATGTTTATCCACAATATTTGGCCAGAATTGAGGCCTAACGACAAACAATAACACGCAAGACTCACTCAAAAGATGTGGCCACAAATGTAGGCAAATAATACCAGAGGACGATACGCCATTCAATTGAAGAGAAATGCAACAGCTGCTGAAATCGTTTTCAAATATATATTCTGCCAGTTTTTATTGCATATTTACATTTTAAGCGATAAAAAAATATTTATTAACTGTGAGAGAAACGTTGACTTGCCTGGTTGGTTGGCCACAAAAGTCAGAAGTCTGGGGGGACAGGAAAGAGCTGTAGGAGTCGATGTTGGAGCCCGAGCCGGACAAGGATTTGGATTTCAGCATGTTTGCACTGAAGTCCAGTTTCGGACAGGACAATTGATGGACAAACATATTAGATATATCTCCCCACACACATGTGTGCAGCACACACACAACACACAGCACACCACACCACACAGCAGACACCAGACACAGACACAGACAACTATAGTTCAGTTAACTAAAACATATACCCACACGACAGTTATTTGCTTTTATGGCAGACTGAGCCTGTCTGGGCCCCGTCCTCGTTCTCGTCCTCGGGCTGGACAGGCTTCTGTGCTCTGTACGTCAGTTGGCTGAACAGTTTATCCTGCATATAAACTTCAACAACACAACACAACATGCTCCCGGTCTCCATCTATTCACACACACACACACACACACATCCACCCACACCCATATCTCTCTCTACAACTATTTCCGCTTACTGCTAAACAAATCCCAGCGAGCAAAACACTGGACAACGCACAACGTGACGTATACGCAACGTTGGCATTTGGCATATTATTGGAGTTTCGTCATTGAATTGACGGATTGAAGAGGGCCATAGATGTGGGCAGATGTGGGAGAAGAAAAGCCAGGCATCAAACACAAGCAAATGTCTTTAACCCAGTCCTCCATTAAATATGCTGACAAGTTGATAAATTGTTGAACATACTCGTATATAGATTTCCATTGCCATTGCCAGTGGGTGAATCATTTAATTGGATTGAGAAATCGGAGATGGGTCAGCGATTGAATCGAATAGGATACGAGTATGATGCTTTGATGGATGGATTGCCATTGGGCTGTGGTATGGAAATGTTTTAGGGCTCATTATTAATTTGTGGTCTATTATTACTCCGAAAAGAGCTAATTTAAGTAGGGAATATTACACTTGTGTATGCCTAATGCCACCCTCTTTCTTAACTGATAAACTAGCTCCAGCTATAGAGGTTTTTAGCTCGAAACTTCTTCTTGAATTGGCATCTTAAGAGGCCTATTAGAACAGTTAAAGTAAATGCGTTTCAAGTTGGTTCAACTTCAACTATTTGGGTCAATTTAATGTCAGAATTGAAAACTTTGAAAATTACCTACATTTTCGTGGTCCACGCCTTGGCAATAAAATGGAACTGGCAAAAAGTTTAGCAGTCCAATTGGAAAATTCTCTAGAGTGAAATAACTCAGGAAATGATGCGGATGCTGCCAGTGACGCCTCCTCCTCCCTGCCCCTTGCGCCACAGCCCAGAAATGGAAATGCCACAAGAAAATCTCTGAACACATGTTCCAGTGGCGGTCTAAAGGGAGTGCCACGCCTCCCTACACGAAGGGGAGGGTCTCATCTATTAAGGTTTGACATTAGCATGAAAAACGCATTTTTCTTCAAGCGCAAACAATGAAAAGAAAAGTCTGGGCGTGTGCCAGGGAGCAGAGTGGGACATGGGGCGGGGGGGGGAAATGTTTTAAATAACTTTTTGGGAAAAGTTAACGTTTCCCATAAAGGTGACAAAGGAATTCCAGTTGCGATTCCGATTCCCAGCATTCGATATCGCCTCTGATTGAGTCAAACTGTTAAGAATTATTTCTTCCTTCCAGCCAGAAACGGAAAAGTAAAGAGCGACGAAAAGTTGCCGTTGAGTGAAATTGGGTTTTCGTTTTTTGGCATATTTGTGCCAATTGAATTGTTTACACAGAAATAACGATTCCGAAGGGTTCCAAAAGGTTCAGAGTTCACAACTTATCGCTGTGATGTGTGTTTGTGCGTCTGTGTGTGCGTGTGTGCAAGTAAAACTTTTACCATTGGCAGCTTAAAAGCTTTCCCAGACTTCATCATCAATTTCGCGGCATTTGCAAACAGCCGAGGGAGGCTGCCTCCGCGACATTGATGAATCTGTGGAATCGCTGGCAGCATGATTCTAGTGACAAATTGAGATATCAGAGGGTATAGTCCCTCTGCCAGGGGTTATCGTCGTTATCATAGTCTGACAGACAGCTAATAATGGAAACAGCTTTAACGGAATCAACAAAGAATCTCAAAGAGGAAGATCGCGCAAAATCAGAGCTGGGATTGGTGAGCGGCAGCCTTGCACACAACTTTCTGTAGTACAAAGCCTACGAGTTCGGATTTATATATGTTTTAGATATAGCAATTGATAACGTGATAATTTATTACGGACTTTGCTTAAACCAGCAGATTAAATCTCCTTCAGTTTACGTGCACCTCGCCAGTTGCTGCTAGATCCAATTCAAAGTATAATGGACCCTTGTGAAGACACTGGGATAACCGAGTCGCAGGCAACGCCTGCCAAGACAACGCATCGACATGGCTATAAATCGACGACCGACTGACGACTGATCAATTGAGCTCTCCAACTGCGCAGTGGAGAATACTACTCCGCTCAGAATGAGTGAAGTCCAATCTCTGAAAGTATTCAGAGAATCCATAATCCTGTTTTACTTGTTTTCTGTGCCAAATAGTCCTACATTGAGGCAAAAGAGAAGGTCAAAGAAAGCAGACTAATTAAATTCTATGACTTCCGAGTTAAAGGTCAGCAGGAGTCCATAGATCTCGCATGTGATGATGGCCATATCCAGTTCCTATTGAATTTGAATTACCCTCTTTTATAGCTAATTTTGGTTTCACATTTTTGTAACATATTTTACTTATTTCAGGTTCCGCGATTTGTGCTTTTCTTTTTATTTTCCCGATTTCCCTTGGCTGTTTTTTTTCTGTTCCTTTTCCTGTTACCTCTTCCCTTTCATACTTTCTACCAATATTTTCTTTTTATCTCACGAGTGATTCTTCTATAGCTTCGGCTTGGTGTCACATGGCCCTCTGGATGGTGCAGTCATTGCATAAAAAAAAGGAATACACTCGTAATATGCTCACAAATGAGGTGCAATGCTATAACAATTAAAGACATTATTATTTAAAGCCGACTTTAGTGGCAGCTCATTTATTCCCAAGGTTAATTATTTAAGAATTTTTTGTCAAGTTTCTAAAAGAAAAAGACTCAAAAGTTACAAATTAAACTTGTGAAAAGGAATTGAGCCAAAGAACCCGACTGCAAGATGCCCTTTTAATGCATTTTGAGGCGAAAGAGAAGGGCAAAGATCACTCAATGAGCTTCTTTTTAAGCACTGATTAATAGATAGAGCATTGCTATTTTTTAATTTTGTCATCGATCGCTATTAATGCTGGTAGATCGGTTTTTGTCATTCGACGACAACGTTCCGACTGGTTGGCATTGTGTACAGACGGAGAGACATAGCCAATGTTAGTTCATAGAAATAGCTCACTCAACCTCCTGCCTGTGTCTGGTAAATGTATACACAAGGACACCAACTTGAAAAATTCCCGTGGCAAAGAACAACCACCACAAACCGGAAGTCTATATAAGACACTCATTCTACGCTTTCCACATATTCAAGTACTAACTGCGGACAAGATGTTGAGCAAGTTATTCCCGCGCATCAAAGTCCTGCCGTTGACGGAGAAGACTCGGTCCCGCGATGCCTTTGTCTACTTGGATCGATGTCAAAAGATTTTCGGCTGGACAGCGCCCGATAACAAGAAATGGAGAATCCCCTATATTATTTGGGGAATTGGCCTGAATATGCTGCTGATCTTCCTCCTACCGATCTCGATGTTAGTGGCATATATTCAGATGTTCAAGAGCTTCACGGCGGGAGAGTTTCTCAGCTCCCTGGAGATCACGGTGAATATGTACGGATGTGTCTTGAAGTGCCTCTACACCATTTGGGGCTACCAGGGATTTAAGGCAGCCAGAAGGGTGCTGGATGACCTGGACCTGCGCTGCACCAGCGACGAGGAACGCTCCAGTGTGCACCGCTGTGTGGCTCTGGGCAACAAGTGCTATGTGTTCTATCACATAGTTTACTCGGGATTTGTTGTCGTCAGTTGGACCGGCTATCTCCTGATGGGCAGGCACGCCTGGCTGATGTACCTCCCTGGGCTGGACTCTGAAAAGAACTTCTTTGTATCCAGCTTGTGCGAGATGTTGCTGATGGGTTCCTGTGTCACCATGGATCAGTGCACAGATGTCTCTCCGCTGGCCCACATGCTGATGGCTCGCTGTCACATCGTTCTGCTCAAGGATCGGTTGAGTAAACTACGTTCCGATCCCAGCAAAAACGAGCAGGAACACCATGAGGAGCTGAGCAAATGCATCCAGGACCATCGCTTGATACTGGAGTGAGTTATTTTTCTTATTTGTTTTTTTAGGTATCGTGATTGAATTTTATTCCCTCAGCTATGTTAATAAACTGCGGCCCGTCTTCTCGGGCACCATATTCGTGCAGTTCCTCTTGATTGGTATTGTTCTGGGCCTGTCCATGATCAACATCATTTTCTTTTCGACCCTCTGGACGGGAATCGGCACCGCGTGCTTCATGTTCTGTGTGTTGCTGGAAACCTTTCCCTTCTGCTACGTGTGCAACACGATCATCGAGGATTGCCGAGAGCTATCCGAGTGTTTGTTCCAATCGAATTGGTTGGCAGCCAATCGCAGATACAAGTCCACGCTGGTCTACTTTCTGCACAATCTACAGCAACCGATTATACTGACAGCGGGTGGAGTTTTTCCCATAAGCATGCAAACAAATCTATCGGTAACAATTTATATTCTCTGAGTTTATAGCAGTATATAACTTTATGTTCTTGATTCTTTGAAGATGGTGAAGCTGGCCTTTTCGGTTGTCACCATAATAAGACAATTCAACCTGGCCGATAAGTTTCAGTGAGAGCTGGAACACAGGAGTAGGTTAGTGAGATGCTCACACCCGAGGCTCTGGTATTTTATTTAATATTTATATACTATACAAAAGCATAGGGCACCATCAATATTAGTCTGCAGAACTCTGCAAGCCACAAACTAGAGCTGAAATGACCCTATTGAAAGCTATCAAATTAATAGACAAGAGAGATAATTCATATTGAAAGAAAAATGCTCCTGCTTGATATTAAACGTAAATACAATCACTGATAGTATTCCCACATTTATTGTAATTCTTATTCAATTCCGTAGGGGTTCAGATTTCTTATTGCAGATTAAAATAAATGTGTCTGCTGGCTGTAGATAAGCAACAATCGAAGCTTAAGCCACAGACTAACACAGAGATACATTCGGAATTCTCATGGTGCCCCATTCGCACTCGCACTCCCCCCTTTCACTCACAGTCTCTTAGCCCAAGAACAAAGCCATAAGTGATGCCAAAACTTTGCCATGTCTCAGCATGATAGAAAGTTTTTGGCCAGAAACTCTCTTTTGGCCCATTGACAAAAGTTGACATATGCAAAAATAAAGAAAAGGAGAAGACAAAAAAAACGTATACAAATTATCAGCACATTTATCTGCGGGGGGAAGTATGGTGGTTGGAGGGGGCGAGTGGAAAGACGAATATGAATTCTGGACTGAAAAGTTTTGATTTATTTTTAAGCGCAAAGTTTTCGGGCCTGTCACAGGGAATTTTGACATGGGTTTTTGCACCACGGAGACTGCCACAGAAACGAAATGAAATCGAAGCAGAAAATGCTAAATCAAATGGGGACTTTTTCCCCTACCCAAAGAGACCGACACCGAACCCCAAGGAGCCAAACGAAGCCAATAGAAGGAAGATAGAGAGAGAGAGAGAGAGGGGGATACTCGTGTTTGTTGCTGCTCGTTTAACTTTTACTTTTCCCTTTCCCTTGGCGGCCTCCTGCCGTGGATTAAGCCAGCTTAAGGCCTATTAACAGTTTCAAGTGACAAAGTTGGTTTCTATTTTTAATTGCGGGCAGCTGCAATGTTAAGTGCAATCGAGCTGAAAATGAGTAGGGATATAAAGAGCTTTGTGCTTCCTCATCTCCCCATCCTATCATGTCAGAATTCATTCTACAACGTGATTACTACTGCCCCACCTCTGTGCCTTGTGCAAGCCCTTGGCCATGGACAGTAAGATATGATTTTCTCAAACAAGAAGTGCGGAATGGAACGGGAGATACAAAAGGGAAAATCAAAAAGTGTGAATAAGAGAAGCTTAGACAGCAGTCGCGACAGTTTCAATATTATTTGGGTATTAACTTTTATAATTGCTACTGAATTTATGGGAGGTACGAGGTGCGTAATAGGTCGTAAATTTTATCTATCTATATAGACACAAACCTAAGTGGATATTAAATTATTTTTTATTATTTGGACTCTCCATGAACTCGAAGTTATGCATAAAGATATTTACCTTAAAGATAATGGTACTGCACAGATTTCACCCACTCCCGCTAACACTTTTTCACCCTCTCACTCTGTCTCTCTCCCAAAACAACAAAAAACTATTCAATGGAAGACCTGGAGCATTTTTCGCCTGCTGAAAATCTATTTTTAGCTAGCCGGTAAGCAGGCTACCCTGTCTCCTTACCGCCCACCCCCTGCACACTTTTCGCACAGGCAAATTTAAGCGCAATTTAATTTCCCATTTGTTAATGACAAAAACTGACTAAAAACTAACAACAAAAGCAGCAGCAGCAAGAGCAAAAGGGAATGCACACAAAAAAACTAAACGCAATTTCACACATTCGCTAAATAAGAAGAAAGGCGACAGTGCTGGTGCTAGTGCAGAGAGGCAGAGAGAGAGAGGAGCACGAGCCGAGAGAGTGTCTGCAGTGTCACTTGAAGTGTTGCAGTCGCCGCCGCTGACAGCGCGAGTGTACTCTGCCGAAGGGTGTTGCTGTTTTAAGCAAATGTTTGCAATGACTAACAAGTAATGGTATTGGGTTGTATATATTATAGATCAATATCTACAGCCGAATCTATATGGCCACACATATGAATACATACTTAAGTATGTCTGTTTGGCACACTATATGCCCAAAGCTTCAATGGGAACGATGTCCATGAAAGGGTATCAATGTGCCGACCCCAAAGCGTGCCTTGCCTTCTCGTTTTTTTTTGCACGACTGCTAGAGGAAGCAAAGAAGAAGTAGGAGTAGGAGCCAAGGAGACCCTGGGAGTGGAGGAGTGAGCAGAGCCCGCTAAGACAGTTGGACAATAAACACATGTTTCAGTTTGTAATACGCGGGGCCGTAAAGTTGCCTCGCCTCGCCCCTCGCTCCTGTCTTCCACGAAAATATATGTAATGCCAGGGCAGCCGAAAAGTATCTTTACAGTTGCTTCTTCCCTCTGGTTTGCTCTGTGTTTGTGCGAACACATGCCCTTTTTATTTTATTTCATGTTTGAGTGTGTGCGAAATTTTGCCCCCCACCACCACGCGGGCTACACCTCTTCATGGGTTTTGTTTTCCTTTTTTTTGTTGGAGTGGAGATTACGTTTGACAATGGGGAACATGTGGTACTTATCGGGCATTTGTCTCATTGTTGTGGCGGATAATGGGGATATGGAAAGGTACGCGCAGAAGGTAAGCCATTCGAAATGGAATTGAATGGTGTCACTGTCACAACAAATAATCGATTTCTGTGCACCTCCGTCTTTCTCCGATTCTTTCCAACAATCATCTGCCGGGACAAAACTTCGACTTATAGGAATCTGAAGAATACCCGTAAATGTTTTCTATACAGTTTGGTTTAAGAATTTTGCTAATCAGCTGTTCACAGCTGCTCCAAACAGTAAGGGGTCCCCTCTGTCAGTGAAGATTAAGGGTCGCAGAATAGTAGCGCCCTCCACTGATCACGCTAGCCGAGACCCAAACACTGTCCACATACAGACCACTGCGCTGTGCGGATATTTTTAGCGCGGACTGTAAGTAGTTTTTCGTCTGTGCCTTGAATGTGTCTGCATTTCGCCAGTGTCTGTGGGCCATAAACTCCTCTGGCTAATTATGGCCACTAATGAGCTTGAAATGGCACTTACCAGAAACAACAGCAGAAGCAGCAGCAGCAACGACAAAATACACATGTACTGGGTACTCACATACGTAAGTATGCGTATTTAGACATTTGAATTCCCCCTCTCAAAATACAAAAAAAACAAACAATCATTGAATAAACAGTCTGTACTCTTCCCAGGGCAGAGCAGACAAGACGCGACTTCCATTATTTATGAGCGGCAGCAAGTGCGAAAATTTAAGCACTAATTCAAATTAAAGTGGCCAAAGCCAAATGGAGATGGAAGTGTAACAAATGCAACAATTGCAGTTCTGCTAAATTAGCGACATGTTTATGAAATCCTTACCGCGAAGAAGGGGACACACTGTATGATGCCCCATCATGAATGGTGTTCCTGCAAGAGGTGAGGTTTGTTTTTGATGCAGACAATCTCGAGATTGTAATAAGGGGATTCATGTTTGCTCAACGCCACTAATAGCCATATGACATTAGACTTTGCAAACTGACTAACTGGAAAAATAAAGATGGCCCAATGGGAAATGCCTGCAGTCAGAGCGAGAGAACTATATGCGTCAAGCTGGCTGTCCAGTTGAGCTGGGAGCGACGCTGCGGCAGAATTTATCGAAAATTTCACTTTGCGGATACAATTTTGCTGGCTTGGTGTCTGTCTCATGCTGGAAATCATCATTGTGTGTCAAGTAGTGTCTCACTACTAAAAGCCATTAAACGTGTCTAGAGACGGCTACGAACAATAATGTTGCATTTTGTCTCTCATGCTATCCCTCTCTACGCAGCAAAAAGTCTAATGTCATATGGTTATAAATGGCGCCTATTCAGCACTAGTTGATCAGCTGTTGGCTGGTATCGATAGCTGACAAATCGAATAAGACACGCACCTATTCGCAAAGAAAACGATATATATAAAAATAAAATAATACAAATTTGGTTCTACGAGTAATAATTTCAATTTGACATGATTGTTTTTTGGTGCGAGTCGCGAAGCTTCGAAGCCAATATCGATAGGTTCTGAGCCGACCATATTTACGACGCCGCGATAGTAGGAAATGTATTAGCCGTTAGCCAGCACTAAAAACATGAGTGATGACACTTGATGTGGTATCTTTTGGCTGAATTTCAAATGCTACTCTAAACTTATTTAAACTGATTCTTTTTGCGGGCTATCGATATTTGGCTCATAAATAACACAACAGAAAATCAAAAGCTGTGGCTTCACTTATCAATATCGATACATCGTGAATGCATCAAATGCATTGCGCCCATCTCTATATAAAAAACAAACCAAAAAAGTTTATGCGTACATTGCGAGAAAATGAATCAAATTTTATTGTTCGAACAGCGGGAGGACGAGAACAGACGACTGCGTTCGCTGTATGAGCAACATAACGAGAGGCCGATGGAGGACAAAATCAGTTTGAGAAATACTTGGGAAAAGCCCCAAGCTCTGCTGGAGGCCATGAGCAGTCTGCAAATGCCCGATCCCTATCCGAATCGAAAGTTATGGCGCAAGCAATCACGTGCTCGGACAGTGCCAAAGGTATGTAAATTTTCGAGAAAATTTCCCTCTCATTACCAGAAGGTAATTCCAGAGGATTGCAACGAATCCATATCCAGCGTCAGAGTTATTGGATCTGGATGAGAAGGAAAACGAGAACGTCATGATTGTGCGTGAAAGTCTGGATGGTGGAGACATGCCCCCACGCCTCAGGAATATGATGTATTTTGTCCTTGACAAGGAGATGATACTTAACTTCGTGGAACCCCTGGACGTGCGCAAAGAGTATTTAGAGAATCTGAGCAAATTGGTTCTGCCCGGCACAGATGGAAGCATGCTATACATTCCGCATATTGTGATAAAGCAGCTCGACTTCTTCAACGAGGCTCAACGAGTGTACAACACGAAGGTGCAGATAGCAGATCGTGCAATTAAGTACTTGAACTCTAAGTTTGATAGGACTTTCGAGATCCAAGCCCAATCGGCCTCGGAGGAGCAGGATTACCTGTTCCACGTCTGCTGCATAGAGGAAAGTATTGTCAACAGCTGCCTGCAGCTCCAAAAGGAAGTGCCTAATCTGATGCTGCTCACTTACAGTAGCCGTCTCCGAGGAATTGCCAAATCTATGGGCATACCGGTCTCCAGCTACACCGCCCTGCAGGACAAACATCCTGAAGCGTTTGCCGCTCTGCAAAAAAGACGCCAGCCATTGCAGGCGATGCAGATCGATTGCGTCGGGCAGCGGCAGGTCAGAGCCCTATACTAATTTCGAATATGTACGTTATAATACTTATACTTATACTTAAGTCAGAAAGTAGGCATTTAATTTTTTTTAAATATTAGTTCATTTTTTCGTATGCAAAGTAAGAGTAGTTCAGATCTGAAATTTCAAAGAATAAGAACACACAACTTTTACTTTTTAAGCCAATACAGAAAGTAGGCATTTCATTTTTATTTTTTTTTTAATATAAGTTCATTTTTTCGTATACAAAATCACATGAGTTCAGTAAAAATCAGACATTTCACAGAATAACAACACACAACTCTCGAAATTATTTTGTTTCTGTTTAATAAATAAAATTGCTATACGTTAAGGATAGGTCACAGGAACTCTCCTCTTCCCGATGGCCCTTCGCACGACAATCTCTGAAGCAAATGGGGAGACCCCTCGCAGGAGCTCCGACGCCCTGGGAAATGGCTCCTTCAAGAGTCGCTTGGTGTCGACATCTCACATGGATCCTCCCGAGAACTCAGAATCTTACACCTCGAACCGCGTCTTTGTGCAGACCTTTGAGAAGTTGAAGGAAGCAACACCGGGGAAATTATTTTCCGATGAAAATACCAGTTCGAAGGTGTCTCGAGTACCCTCGTGTGTTTATCCTGTGCCTGGAAGAGGCATTCCCCAATCGAGAAGCAGCTCATCGACGGCGTACAAAGAACAGCTGGCCCCGCCACTGTCTCTAGCAGAAGAGAGGAACAGGAATATCCTGTTGAACCAGGACATCCTCTCAAAGGATGCTTGTCCCAGCGATAAGAAGAAAGATGCTGCAGACGAGGAGGTGGAGGACAAGAGCTCCTACCCAGGGATACATGTCATGTGCCGGACAGCCCACCAGCAAAGGTCAGCGCACATCATGAAGAAGGCCAAAGAAATGTGGGAAAGGCGCCAAAGTAGGCGCTAGGAGGGTATCCCGTTCCGACCAACACGTATCCTACACGAGTCACAAAGTTATTGTATGTATCTACAAAATTACTTCAATTTATTGAACTTTAGATCCCAAAATCTTCTTGAACAGATTCCGCGGTCTGGCGTCATTGCTGCGCAGCCATGTTGAGCTTTCCTTGGGCGTGACGTTGGTTCCGCATGAAATTTTGGTAAGCTGTAGGGGTTCGCACACCATTGGCCTTTTCGCGAACTGATACGTCGGAGTCGCACTTTGGAGAGACTGATCAGGAAGAGTCAGACAGAAAAAAAAACAAAACAAAATGAGAAACTTTTATGTGCTGTTCTGTTGTGTTTGGGAACAAAATACAGAACCAAAATAATATAATAGGGGCTACCCTCAACCATTCCTGAAGTAATCCCCGTTGCGGAAAGTCTGGTGACTGCTCTGCTGCCTGATGGATTCTTTACTCCTTCATCCATAGATGTTCATAGTTAGTCATAGTCTCTGTCTTGCTCATAACGGTATTTTATATCAATTAGTTTACTGCATCGAGAGTGAACTGCAATTAAAGTTAGGTTCTCTCCCAGCCGCATCCTCCTCCACAATCCATTGAGTTGTCTGGCTGTGTCGGCCCTTTACCGTCTCTCTGTCGTGCTTGCTTATTTGTGGGGCTGTGTGTCTGTGCGTATCTGTTATTGCTGGTTATTAAAATATACCCCAAACAAGAAGATATCGAATGGCTGGGTTCAGGGCTCGAGGTTCTGCTGCTCTACGTATGACTCTGCCTCTGACTCCTGCCCCATGCCGCTCTTGCATTGTAAATTTTAATTATTTCCTACAAATGATGATTAAATTGGCCGCAGGGCAGGCACGCAGCCAGATATTAAATCAATAAATACGAAAAATATCTGAATGTGGGAGCCTGCATCGACATGCACTCTATGCGTCCCTGCACTGTGGACTGCGTTTAAATGCGGCAATATGTATGGACGGCACCGAGACACTGATGACAGTTTACCGGTTTACAGTTCATTATATTGCATAAATTGACTTTATATCGGTCCGCACTATGCACAATATTAATAAACTACTCGTCGTACAGCAGCAGCACCACCCACCAGCAGCAGCAGCAGCAGAGACAGAAATGAAAACGAAAATTAAAATTAAAATGCCAGCAATTTACTGCCATCTGAAAATGAAATGTGCAAAAAAGCAATACCTGAAGCCAAAAGCTCCAGCTTCAAAATGAACAAAAAGTCAACAGGTAAGGAGAGATATTGAAACAAAAACTATTGGAAAGATATGTATGGGGAGCACTTGCCGACAAATGAATGCCATAAATTTGTACATATGTATATCGGTGTATTCGTATGTATCTACCGGATTAATATGAACTTTTGTTTTGTTAAGAGTCTTGTCTATTGTTTGTTTGTCTTGGCATTTTCAGGAGATATTTGCCACCAATAATGTTGAGCCTTTTCCTGGGTTGTTGCACATGGATTTGTCTTTTGACATTCGTCATTAAATTCTACTTGATAGTGACAAATCAGCACATGGCTGAACCTAAAGCTCAATTTACGTATAACTCTCTTTTTCCCACAAACTCTCACCAACTGGTGCCCAAAAGTTGCCTCATATATTCAGAGGGTGCACGCGAGGAGTAGTATTCAAATTGTCAATAGGCGAGCAGTTATGAAGTGGAGCATGGAATGAGCAAGAAATTCAGAAAATTGACCTTCACTTCAAGGTTAAATCTAAGAAAATAAGCGCTATTTTATTAGTACGGGGACGGGACGATGTGCACCAAGTTTCATTATGTCGGAGGTGTTTCTCGTACATTTCCCAAAATATGTTTTTTTTAAACAATTTGACCAATTATAAAAAAGATAATAGTTTGTTGCTCTTCATTTGCTTCATCATGATTATGGCATACTTGTTCCAGTAGAATACCCATAAAAGAACAATTTCAAAACTTAGTTTTGAACTATCAGCATATGGGAAGTTCTTATCTGTTGAAAAAAATAGTCAAAAAGCCGAAATTTGGAAACATTTGAATATGAATTGGTTAGCCCTATGTTCACCAAAAATATGGCAATAATCCAGCATACGGTTTTTAAGATATAAGCCAAAATATGACCCAAAATTGCGTTACATAAAACAGAAGTGGTTTTCGTGGTTGGGGTATATAATGGCAAAACTCTGCGAATTGGGTAGGTCTATCTGTATACAAATTTTTTGTGCATGTATATGAAATGTGTACTGTTAATTTTCAAAGTTCTTTAACGTAAAAACCTTTCCGGTATTTTTGCTATAAGTCCGCAAATGCATCTGACGAACGTTACTGGAGTGACGTTACCAAATTCCGCGGTAATAAAAGCCTAAAAATATATTGTTGGCCGAGATTGGAAAAATGTTCTGGTAATTTTTGTATGTAGTTCAATATGTAAGAAAGTCTTTGGGGGGAAACTTTTATCAATCATATTTTTCCTAGGAGATAACAGTAACAGCAAACATGTCCATACAAATACCAAAAACGTGAACTTTTGCTTTTGCTTTTTGCATCAAATTTAATGAAATTATATGTCAATAGGGTAGTTACCTCTGAATAAATGTAGAAATTAATATCCCGACACATTATATGGAAGTCGGTTTTTATTGGCTTTTCATGATTTTTGGCCGTGTGGACCTTTTGTAGGAACTTCCCATAACAGATGTAGCACCTTGAATTGGAATTCTTTTGCATTCTCTCTACTTATCCTCTTGAAGCCACACTGTTTCACAGAGAGCCTCTTTTATTTATTGTTATATTTGGATTACGCATTCAGGCTGGTTCTATGGTTGAATCTAAGAAAATCGGTTAAGTATTCATATGGCAATCCATGATTGCGTTAAATAAAGAATGTTTTTTCACAAAAACAAATCTCGCTTTATCCTTCGATAAATTATCAAGAAATCTCGCTGTAATCATGCTGAAATATGGTCAAAATCAAACCATATTTGGTACACCGTATAAGACATATCCCCAAGAAATCCCTCCCATCTATCAACATTATTCTAAACCAATAAAAGTCTCCGTTCGCAGTATGAACACTTGGATGTACTTAGCATAGAATAACAATTTAACAAGTATTACTGGACCAGCACATAAATGGCTACTTGAAGGACACCCCCAGACATACCCATCCCAGAGCCCCCACTCTTTGGCTTCCAAGCTGTGGAAAATCTGTGCTGCAGCAGCCCCATTCGAGGCTTTTGTTCAGGTGACGAAATGCGACTTCAAACTACGTGATCTGCCTGCCAAAGCCGCCCAAAAATGAGAGCGAAAACTTTTGAGAGACGATAAAGTATAAAAAAAGGAAAGAAAGGAAGAAACGATGGCTCCACAAATCCCAAAAAAAGGCACAGAGGGGCTGCAGGGGTGGCGCACATTAAGGGGAAAGTACCGCCGCCATGGGCGGGCAATCCCCATGTGGAGGGAGCGGCTGTCATTTTGGGCCAAAACCATGCCCTGCCAGACAACACAATGCCCAGGCAGAAGGTAGTAAATGCAATCAATACGCGCAGACGGCACATAACAGGTATTATGTATTATGTATAATGCATGATGTGCCCCCACTCAGGCGTCCGGGACCAGGGTCCTAGCGAGAGTGCCGTGAAAAATCAACGTCGAGCGTAATCTATTAAATTATCCTAATTTCATCACGCACCAAATCCCTTTAGCCATGAGCCTTCGTCCTTTGCGCCTTTGCGCTCTTTCGCGTCAGGGTTTCCGTCTGGAAAACAATAAAAATTTGCATAATATCGGTATAATATTTTAGCATTATATGTGCACCCACACACGCACACACACACACACAGGTGCCGAAGTGTCGAGTATTATGGACATAAAAGATTTTTCATTCATACATTTTTTGTGGTGCCTTTTCGGTTTGAAACCGCGCGAGGGGGTTAACACATGTTCCCAGCATTCTTTTTGGGTGTAAATTTTGGTTAAGCTAGTGCACTAAGAAAATTTAGCTTTCTCTTGCTTTGTCTCGGTATTCGTTTGAAAAATCCCCACTAATTACTTGTCTAATTACTGGGATTTTTCGCCCGACTGGCAAAGTAGCTGCAATTTGTTTCGCCAAAATCTCATTTTAAAAATAGCCAAAGCCAAAAAAAGAGACCACTAGAAAAATAGCGAAATGCTAAAATGCCAAGCTGAAATGTTAATGTAGATAAATACATTCTGGCAAAAAAACTGTGCAAAAAGTTGAAATAGATTAATGGCAAAGGAATGAAGTGGCAAGAATTGGTTTTTTTTTTTGGTTTGTTCTTTTGGATATATGAATATTTTTGTTGGAGAAGTTTCGTACGTTTTAATGTTAATCATTTCCACCCAAAGAGTGGAGACGTTGAGATTTGTTAGCACTGAACACTCATGGCCAAAACTCACACAAAAAAACCAAGAGCCAGATATATTCTAAAGAACAGATCACAAGAAACCCTTCTTTCCACTACATAAATTTAAAGCTAATCTGCTAGTCGCAAAAGCTATCTAAATCCTCTCTTTGTTGCATTTTTATCATATCTAATTTTGTCTTGCCAACTCGAAATAATTTTCTAATCAATAATCCTCCCAACTTTTTGCCGCGCCAACTATTCGGAGATTAAGAAATCTTGGCAATTTCTGATTGTTTGTCATGGCATAAATCTAGAAAAAAATACATGGGCGATAAGCTATGATATTTGTCTTGGCCAAGGACTGACTCTTGGCTTGCACTCAAATAGCCGGCAATAATTTATCATAACTAACTCCGGAGGCGATGCTCATTTGTCAACCGAAGCCCCAAGTACAATGAACTCCAAATTGCAGATAAAACCCTAAAGAATATTCTCGCATTTCTAGGCGAATCCCAAAAAGGACTGGCACGACATATGTGAAGCTATGTATTTGCGGTTGAGCTTTGATGAACCAAATGCTGACAGACTCAAGCGTAAAATGAAAGGAAATTGAAATGCGAACAAATTGAATTGAGGACTACCCCGAGGGCCCAAAGGAGGTCTGTTTCGTGGGTCTTCTGCTTCGTTTAACCTGCCCCCAAAATATGCAACAACTTTCGCCATCGACGGGGCACTCCATTTGAGTGCAATCAAATATTCAAGACGTTAGCCAACTTCTCGACTTGTGCCACACCAGAAAATGCATAATTAAAATCCATTAAATGAATTTCCACGCTCTCTCTCTGTCTCTTTTAGTTTTTTCTGCAGCGGAACTTTTCATTAATGAATCTAAATGAAAAAAGTTGCTGTAAGCCAGAGCGCTCTCCTCCAACACTATTTCCTTGGACCATTAATTTCCCATTTTGACATTTATACAATCGGTGGCCCCAAATGCAAAATTTCATTTTGACCATCATGAATGCCAAAGTGCAAAATTCAATCAATTTGAGCCATTTACGTTTACCTAGCCGTCATTCGAGTGCCCCACAGTCCACAGTCCTCAATCCGAGTGTGTATATGTATGCATCTGAATGTGTGGCTCGATGAGAGTCCTGGGGATTTGTGTTTCTGACACACGGGCAGGACACATACGAGTACCCCCTAAATCCTAGAATCAATTGAAAAATATTTGCATGGGAGGTAAATCATCCATTGGCATGAGAGTTTTTCCCCAAATTAATATACACCGAACGAGCCATTGGCTTTTGATTTTGATTTGACCGAAAATGTTTTATGCTGGATGGAATTTTCCATCAAATGCATTTCGTTTGTGCGGATTTTCTATTTGCTGAAAATGGATTTATACACAAAACATTACATGCTCTGCATTGGCATTCGGACTTTGGCTTGAATGCTTTGCTGATGATTAAAAAGATGTGATAAATACTCGTATTTATACCTACAAATTAAATTTCATTTTAAACGTATTTATGATTGGTTTTTGTTGAATATTTATATAATTTTTTCTTTCAATATTTAAACTCAAAGGGCTTAAAGCTTAAGAGTTTAAAATATTAGGAGAAGGATTGTTCAATTCCGAAAATATTTCCATTTTTTATACAGTTTTTAAATGCATTTTAATGTGTTTTAATGGTTCCTCCTAAGCCTCATTTAACTTCGTATCTATTGCTGTTTTCATTTCCTTCTTGTAAATCCCATAAATAAATACAATTCGAAATGCAAATTAAGCTTAATAATCCCCACCGTCTGCGAGTCGACGGCCAGGTCTGGAGCATTTCTAATTTATTGGCATTTAATTGCTAAAGGATTTGAAGCAAAATATTAGCGGTTGCCATTCTGGTCCGGCGAGCATGAAATTGTGTGCAGTTCCCCATTTGCTGTGCCACGTCGCTGTGGCACGGGGCGCACTCCTCTCTGGCATTATAATGGACCCTCGCTCGACCAATGCGATTATATTAATTAATTTCCTATCGATTGCCGTATTAACGTCTCCATTGTCTTGCACTCCACTTGTGCGTGGGGGCCTGCGAGGATGGCCGGAGCAGAATCCTTCTCATTGTTCGAAGGGGTTGCTGCGCCTCCTTGGATCTGCAGGGGTTTATCAAAATATTAAATCAGTTCGAGTTCATCAAGGAGTTGTGTTTACTTTTGAATGATTTGTGATCCTTGCGGAGTGGCAGGCAGGATGGTAAATATGGACTCATGCCATGAGCAAGACATGAGGTTCAAACAGTGATACAGTGCAGGGAACATTTAAGGTTTTTAGCTTAGTTTATGATGCATTAAATCATAGGAAAACATATTAGAAGAAGGCACATTACAGCAGAGAGAACTCTGCAATTTTCTGCAAAAGTTCAGCTAACAAAAAAAAGAAAATTACAAGCGATTTCCCAGGCACAGTTTCTGGAAGTACTCAAGCAAGATTTCAACTTTATTCTGCACTCGTAGGAAATGTCTTATTCAATTGCCTTAAGGTATTCCCGCATTCGTTACGCCTTTCGTGTGGCATTATTCTTCTTCAGATTTAGGTTTCGGAGTTGAGTTGCGGCAGATGTTCTGTAAAATGCTAATAATTGCCTTAATTGCGTTGATATCCAAATATTTGCATTCCCGAATGCATTTGAACTTTTCGAGTGGCTGTCTCTGGCTGTGGGGCTTTGGCCATGGCATCATGGCATCTTCTAATTCTGATGCGGAATCTGATTATGTTTGCATTTGCATTTGCGATTCGCTGTTGCTGGTGCTGTTGCAGTTGCAGTTCTTCCGCTACAGATTGATTCACTGCACTCTCTGCTGTGGCCTCAAGTGGACCGACGATGAGGTTGATGATGCGGCTGATCCAGATGATGACTTCTTGAAATGTTTGTTTTAATAAATGCCAAGTAAATTGTGCATTTTATGCTGTAAATGAGGCCTGCGACTAGACCAACGTTTGATGTTTGCGCTGGGCAAACTTTAATGAGAATCTCTTACTTTTTCCTCTTTTTTTTGTTGGAGCTTATCAATCAGGAATAGATGTGGATGTGGATGCCCACTTTTAAAGTCAAAAAGGCCCTCCCTGTGGAACGTGTGTTTACTCAGCTGTGACTTAATTTCATTTTGCATTTCCTACTCCGAGTGCAGGGCAGCAGAGCCAGTGGGGATTAATGCCGCTGACGTCTGGGAATCTGAAATGATGTCTGTCAAGGACTCTCGGGCGATGATAATGTGCTTTGGCACAAACTTTTAACTCCCCAGCCACCCAACCAGCCAGCATAAGCTTTGCCTCCCAAAACTTTTATGACTAGACAGTTTTTAGGGGAGCTCCCACACTGCCATTGCCCACCCCATCCCATGCATCCACCCTGAATTACTCTCCTCTTTGGGGGGCTCGTCAATATGCTAATAATGTAAACTCATGTGGCCGGAAATTGTTTAGCTATAAACTTTGTTTATGGCTTGCCGAACTTCAAATTGGGATGACAGATCTGCCCCGCCACTCCCCCTAGAAGGAACATCTACTCCTAAATGTCCTTAATGTTTAACTGGAGGCATATGTGCGGCATTTGTAAAGTGAGTGACGTCGTGACGGGGAGAGCATTTGATGGCTGCTTGTCTCCGGCAAAGTGAATGTCAGGCGGCGTGTGCTTATCACTTAGGAGTTTGTTTTTGCCAAAGCGTCTTATCAACTTTGCGGCAAAAGTTCCATGCTAAAGTCGATTGCTGGGAATTAATGGGAATGTTTGTTTGTCGTTGGCAGCATCTAAATAAATTCATATTCATACCCGGTGCTCATGGGACCCACGGATATATTACATTTATGTACAGCTAAATAAATAATAAATAAAATAATAAACATTTTCAAATTGGAGATGCATAAATGAATTTATAGAAAACATGTTTCCGGAATTTTAGGCATTCACGGGATTTTCGTGTACCTTGAAAACAAAATTCCGACTTTATTGATGTACAAAAAATAGAATAAGTAATTTATAAATTAACTTTAAAAAATGCTTTATCAGAACCAAGTCACAAGTCAACCGATTCTTTAAGGCTTAAACAAAAAAAAAATAATAAAAATAAAAAACATTTTCACTTTTAACAAAAGAAGAAACCACTAAATTCCTGAGAAACTCTCCATAAGCCGAATTTTTCGCATTTTTTCAACATTGTTTATGATACTTAAATCCTTCGACCATTTCCACCTGGCAACAAACATTAATCCATTTTGCACAACAACAAAACAAAGTTTCAAATCAATTAATTTTATTTTTGTCAAGAGCCACAACAAAAATTAATGATAACTGCAGGAAAAACTTTTCCAAGAAACGAAAGCCCAAGATTATAGCAAAATCCTGGGATCAACTTTTGGGTACAATTCCATCCAAATTCCTGTTTATATGTTCGCATCTATCAAAGTGTTTTTTTCTGGATTTTTGTGTTGTTTTTGAACAATTTATTTACGTCACCAGCACTTTGCATTCCGACGTGTATCCCCCCACACATTTACTCCAAGCCTACATCCCATGTAGCTGTATAACTCCATTAGTTCTCTTAAGATGTTTGTCGTTTTCATTAGCCATTCCTTCTCTTTTGACAGTCAACTTTTTCACACATTTCTTGCAGTTTTTTTGTAGGCTTTTATATCCTTTGGGAGGGTATTGCTATTTGGCAGATACATTTGTGTTTTATGCGGCTATGGAGTATAGATAAATATCTATATCAATTATATTTGATTCCCTTTAAGTTTGAAGTCCTGCATAACCAACCTTTTATTATATTGGAAAAACATAAAAGTAATTGAATACTGGAAAATCTAATAAATATTTAGTAGAACCAATTTTGTAAGGGTATTTAAATGTCGGCTGCAAAAACATACTTTTCCCTTCAGGGTTTTTGTTGTTTTGCTATTTATTTAGGCAACAGCAATTTGATACTTTTAAGGATTTGCCGAACTTGACATGCGTAACGCCATTAAATTTATCAATTGCTCAACTCGCCGCTCGCCCTTTCAGTCACTCTCTCTCCGTCTCCCTGTGGCATGGTGTCACCTTTTGTGGCTGCCACTGCTCTTATTATTTTTTTTATTTGCCATTACAAAATTTACAACTTTTTTCAATCAGCGCGTTCCCTCAGCAATTCGCAACGATGCGAAGAGCAACGGTCGCGTGGCTGTTGATTTTGATTATTTGAGGGCAAAAACAACTTAAGGATTTTATTTTCTTGTTGGCAATATAGTGGCAATTTATCATTCATTAGGTGGTTGAAGTGGGACTTGGCTTGGGCTGGAGATGGGTCTTTTGCCAAACGGAAACTTGCTCAATGGCAAATGAATGGGGAAAAGTGAAGTGAAAAAGCAGAGGGGATTTTGGTACCGGAAATGCATTAGGGGAAACTTGTAGTTAATGGTAATTTACAGTAAAGAAATGCTAAGAATACCCACTAGTTGGAGACTACCCTGGGTCTTGTACTTAACGCTTTTCAGATAAATTTACAGACTCTTAGATGGATTAGACGCTACATATTTAAAGCTTGTGGAGTCTTACTTGCTTTAAGCAACACGAATCCCTGATCCATACCGATTTCTCGAGATCGTCTTGAGAACAAGCAGGAATTTCCGAAAAGCCAACCTTTTCCCACGTTTGTCGAGACGTTCCTGGGTGCGGGAGTCTACTGAGAGAAAAATGGGAAAAATGTGAAAATAAATATAAACAAAATATAAATAGAAATACATATATTAACTTTAAATATTAAAATATATTTTTAAAAAACAAAGAAGCAGCTCAATGACATTCTCATATCCGAAAAAGCTATGTTGTTATTTCACTCAGATATCTTCAAACTCATGAGACGAAATGTTATATAATGATTCCTCTGATTCCAAGGAGCAGACATCTGCCAATCCATGGAAATACCACAATTTATTAATCAAGTATTTTTACGATTTTGTTTATTTTAATTTTATGGCCATTCCAGTTCCTGTGGCGCTTCTCTTCCCCTGCTTCTCAGAGGATAATCGCACGTTCTGCTTCAATAAATCGAAGCGTTCTCTTTTATGGTTATGACTGTGTCGCAGGTGTGCGCGTTAATACAAAGCAGTAATATCCCTGCCAGCAATAAGATGTAAATGAATAAACATAAATATCACAAAATGTGAATTACAACTAAAGCAAGCAAACACTTTAAGGTTCTGGTTCTGGTTCTGGCTGTGATTCTGTTAACCGCGAGATGACATGAGTTTTCACTTTTATTGCCAACATTTAACAGGCCATGACACGGCGGCAAGTTTTTTTTTCATCATCAATTTGCTTTATGGCCTGGAATGGCTGCCGCAGCAGCCACTTGTCATAACACACAGCCGCCGTGAGTAACCGTTACCGTTTGGCTAAAACATTTACCCATGCCAACCAGGCAACAGCAAAAAACAAAAACCAAAACGTGGAAAAAGACAACGAAAACTAAGGAAAACTAAACTGCAACCGTGGTGCTAGAGATGACAGAGTGAGGAAAACAAAACGGAAAGAACTTCCAGCTGGGACTAGAAATAGACATTGGAAAAGATCAGGAAAGCCACAGACTATGTTTATAGATCAGTAATGGATGCATGAGGAGTTTGAGATGACGAGATTGTTTTCGTTTTCTCAGATAAAAAGAACAAAAACTCAAGCAAATTCGCAGGAACTATTTGATTCCCAGCGATGGTTCTCACTTCTAACTATCATCTCTAGCTCTCCAGCTCTTCTGTGCATCTGTACCCCCTCATGTCCATGCTGTACCCACTGCATCCAACAGAGGCACAGTGGCATTGTTGTTGCCACTTTGCTAACATTTTCACACCCAAGACACAGGGAGACACGTCAGCACGGAGCTGGCGTTTTCCTGGACGAAGGCAGCGACAATTTGTCTGCAAATTCGCGAGGTGGTGGCACTAAAGGGTATGGAGGGGGTGAGTGGATGTTTTCGGGAGACCTGTCTGTGCCCCGAAAGTGTTTAGCCTCTTGGGCTGGGGCAGGTCCATGTCCATGTCCATGATGGCGTGTAACTGGTTTGTATCTTTTTGCAGTTATTTCTCTTCGTTTCTGCCTTCTGCCTTTCTCCAGACCTTTACCATTCCCCCATTCTGCTATTCTCTCCCATTCGCTGTGTTCTCTGGGCTGCCTCCTCTTCCGCTGTCCGATTTTGTCAACATTATTCAAGCATAAACATGACCCAACCATTGCGATGACGAACCCAAACAGGGAAAGCACTCCCCTCCACTCCACACCGCTACGCTACCACTGCAAGAGCAGTGGCTGGGAAAAGCGGTCCGGGAAACGTGATGCCAGTGGAAAATGCTTGAAACAAGCATTTAAACGTCGTTAGGTTTTGTACAAATCAAGATAAATGGCGATAGGACATGTGACCATGACAAGGACAGGGACAGTGGGCCGGCCGCCAAGGGGTGCACAGGGAGAGGGTTGTTGTGCGGCTCAGGATTGTGTAAGGTTCAGGTGAAATTTCGTTGTTACTTTTAATTTGTTTGTTTTTTACGAAACGGCACAATCAGTGTGTCCTGACTAGAAGGATGTTGAATGTTTCATGTAGTTTACAAGAAATCACTTTAATGACGCGGAATTGTAAAATTGATCGAGTTTTTGAGCGAGGGTAGCTGCTGCTCTACGCCTCATATTTACAACCGAAATTCGTGCCAAATGTGGTAGTTCATTTGAGTATTTAATATCAAATTTTATGCGGTAATGCCAGAAAAATATAATAATTTCCCCATAAATTCACCAAGCTTCTGACTAGTTAAAAATACAAAAAATTATGGTAAATATCTAACATACTCGTAAATGTATCCCCAAGGGTTACACCTACTATAAAATGTGATGAAACTACTCTTAAGAGTGGGTTTTACCCGCCAGGGAGTAACTTTAAAGGGAAATCAATCATTTGTTTGCAGAGTTGGCTTAAATTTCGCATTAAAATAATTATATTAATGCCCCAGCAAATCAGTTTAGCTGCCTTCCATCAATTTATATTGCAATTTAGCCTTGGGCAACCACTTCATCATCAATCTGCTGCTTAGGCTTCGATGGGAGTGCAATCTTTAAGCACTTAAGAGGGCTATTCAAACAGAATGCTCAACATTTGCCCATCCAATTAGGCCAAGAATGGCGTACCGGGCCAAATCCAGTGCCTGCCCAGCGAAATGCATTTCAAACAGCGCCCAGCGCCCATCGCGCATCGCCCTTCGAGTGCAATAAAATCCGAAACGGATAGAGAGACAGAGAGTCAACTCTCGACTTGACTGCGCTAAATGCATCACGTATTGGATTTTGACATAAACGCTTGTCCTCGTTAGCGCCGCATCGTGTTCCTCCCGGCAGCTACCTCCTCCAACCCACCACCAGCGTCACCTCCAGGGTGAGAAAGAGAAGGAGAGAGATCTCTTCCTGGGTTCCTTGTCCGCCTGCGGTGCCATTCAAAAAGTTTTACAACTCAGGAGGCAGCTCCAGGCTGAGTTGCGATGCGGGTGAGGCGCGACGAAGGTGCAAAGCCGAGGAACCAAAAAGTTTCAGAGACAAGTAGTAGGCAGCATGTTGATAAATTGCCTCGGCTTTAACCCAGGCCAGAGCCTTCTGACGCTGTCGGATTTTATGCAAAAATCATTTCGAACAAAAAGGTAAAAAGGTGTTGCAGCAATAGGAGTCGCCTCCGGGCATGCCCTGTAAAGAGCAAACAAATACTTCTAGGGGAATAAAATAATTAAAGTGGAATTATAGGAAATTCTAAATGTGTAATATATGAAATATTTTATGCTTCAATCAAGTCTTCAGTCTTTTTCTAATATTACAATAAACTGCATATAATAATAATAATAATAAAATGAATAGAAAGTGCCAAGTGATATTCCGATTATACGCTAAGGATTATCGAGCCAGTTTAGAAGATTGCAGAGCACATAGGTAGGACTGTTTCCTCCCTCGAAACGCGAAGTTATTGGTTCGGGGCTTTCGTTTAAACTTCCGATGTGAGCTGCAACGAATGATTTTTACTCGCTATACCAACACCATACCCTCCAGAACAAACACAACCTACCAGCGCACTGCTTGAATATGAAAAGTTTGCCCATCGGGGACTGAAGACACTCTTAAGAAATGACACAAAAAAAAATGCTGCTCGCTGCTCGATTGAGATCCCTCGAGTGTTGACTGACGGCGTCGCTGCTGGCGCTGAAATAATGCGGCCAATAAATGTCATTGCAATGAGAGAGGAGTGCAGGAGTAAGAGAGGTTATGAAGAGGAAAGGGAAGAGCGTTTGGCTTTCATGTTCTTCCTCGGCGACTCGTTTCCCGTTTCTCGAGTCTCGACTCGGGAGTATTGTATATTTAAATGGCAGTTAAAGTGGCAACACGTTTCCTTTTCGTTTGAAGTTGTCGATGAAGATGATGACGATGATGATGGGGACAAGGAGTATGATGATTCCTCCTGCAGCTGTTCATCCCCTGCAAATGCTGCCTCACCTTCACCTTCCACATGTCATGCATTTATGCGTTTATAAATATTTCATACTATGTGCAACGTGTTGGAGAGTTTTCCCTGCCTCTCTCTCTCTCTCCTTTCACTACTCTTTTTCTGAGTCACAAAAACCGAACAAAGACAGTTTTTTGTATAAACAATATATGCATATACTTAAATATCTTTACCGATTCCTCATTTGCATTCAATGAATGGCCAAGAAGAGTAGCCAGCCAGCCAGCCAGTCAGGCATTGTGAGTGTCATTGTCAGTTTGGAGCACACTCACAGATTCCCATTCGAATTCCCATTCCCCCACCATTTGCATATTGGCACTTGACGAAATACTTATCTTCCGTAGGAATGGCAAATCAAATTGTTGGCAATTTGCATACATCATATGTTAACAGCAATTTTGAGTTGGGTATACACACTCGTACGTACATGCATTCGCAGATACATAAATCAATTTCCATTCCCAGCTTAACTTTATTTGACAGCCTCAATTGTCGGCTAACAGAGAGTACGTAATGAAGTCTTCATCATCATCATCGCATTGGCTGATGGTTCGATCAGGCATTGGACTTTGATGGCTTTCAATGATTAGCTAAGAGCTGTGGAGTGGGTATTGTTTTTTCCTTGCCGATATTGTAATTCAACAAGGGATGTTAATATACGCATCATTATTTGCTCAAAAATTGTAGTTCTAAATATAGAAAATTTATATTTATATTCTAAAGAATTTTGTGGCAGTAAGTCACGCAAGATCGTCGCCACACCACACCCTGAACAGCAAAGAAATGAGGGCCAATAAAACTATTATCACTTTTAGCCAGAAATATGCTTGGAAAAACATTGAAAGGAGCGGCACAAACTTAACTTAGAGGGGTCACAATTCTCGTTTGATATGTGTCATCAATCCACAAAGCAATTTGTGTTAGTTTTTGGTGTTTAAACCAAAGTTTATAGACAAAATAAATACAAATCCGACGAAGACAATGAGAGTAAGTTAGAGAAGTTATCTCCAGCACTCCCTCACTGTGATCCCCAAACTATTCCCAAACAAAATTCGCCACAAAAACGTTGACAAATTAGACAATCAAAACATGTTTCTATGTGTAATCAAATCCAAATATATCTATACCCATATTAAACACATAATTGCGCTATATATTGTTGTTATATTAAGCACATAAATCCTATTCCCTGAATGCCTTAATTTATGTTTGCACGCATTGTTTTTGCTGCCTTTGGGGTAATATGAATCGCTTATCACATTTATCATGTGCACACGGCGGATGGCGGATGGCGGTGCCTCTCCGCCACTGCCTTTGATGCCACAAAGAAAAACGAAATATTTACGATAAGGCAATTTGCATAATGCGCAAATCATAATACGAATTTCCTTTTTGGCGTCTCCACCAGCCAGCCCAGTGTGTGTGGGCATAAATATTGCAACATTTGTAACAGACAACGCCGCCTG
This sequence comes from Drosophila tristis, assembly GCA_018150885.1. Lineage (NCBI taxonomy): Eukaryota > Metazoa > Arthropoda > Insecta > Diptera > Drosophilidae > Drosophila > Drosophila tristis. The sequence continues at coordinate 4,658,612 of JAECWT010000039.1, forward strand.
CTTCACAGATAACTTATCAGGGGCGGGGGGAGTCGCGCAAAGTCGGGCAGGAGTTAAAGCCAAACTGCACACAATGGGGGCTCGCACTGGGGTCCCCTCTTTCACTGCTCCTTTCTTTACTTTCGCCCAGTTTGCTAGTCCCCCGATGAAGCAGGAGGCGACAAATGGCAGCGCTGCAGCCTAGAGTTCTGCCTCATTCTTCCTCATATTCCTCATTCTATTTCAATCTACCTCTTTCTCTTTTATTTTACTTTATTCTACCGCATTCTCTTCTCCCCCTGTTCTGTCCTTTTTCGTTGTGCAAAATGTTTCCACAGCGATTGTTCAATTTCAATTCACAACTTTCTGGCCATGTAACAACTGTGGCAAGTTGTTGCATTGTTAAAAAGTCCTCTTACATACATACATGTGTCCGTTTGTCCGCCAGTCTGTGTGTGGCTTTATTCCCCCATCTATGGGTGGGTGGCTATGAAGCCCATCCATATTTTTGGTGACAAATTTTGCAAAAAGTCGAAAGAGACAGATGCATTTTATTACAACAGAAACTAAACCCCAAAGTGCAACAGTTGTGATATCTTTTAGATGGAAAATGAACAATGAAAGCCAATATAACATAGAATAAATATATTTTTATTGGAATGAAATTCTTTGATTCAGTGAAAAATATTTACAAAAAAAATGTGGTAACCTTAGACTAATGTAGCTAAAAAACCTAAATAAATAATACAAATATGTGTAGTAATAAGTATCTTTAAAGGTACTGCCCTATCCCCAAACTATCATTGAAAATCGATCAAAAAATACTTCAAATTTCTGCAAATTCGTTTATTGCTGGAATTCCAATTATAGTTCCATAGAGACAAAGGGAACGAGAACCCTATAGCGACATCCTCTGCAATCCTTTAAGTGACATAACAATCTAACTCAAAAGTGTTTAGATTTTGCTCTGTTTGAGATTGCTTTACGTCAGCCAGACCAGAGCCATTCGAGAGGAGACCAATCATCAATTCAAAACCAATAACTCAGTCAAAAACAAAAATCCAACAATCATGTGGACTGGACTGCATTTTCATCATTTTTCAAGAAATTCCATTTACACTCGAAAGAGAGTGGGAGAGAGAAGAAGAAGAGAGAGAGAGAGCTTTGTTCTGGTTTACGGGGGGAAATGGAAAAATGGAAATGCGAATGGAAATGGCAATGGCAATGTCATGACGAATTCTGGCAGTGATAAATGCAGACCAGAATCCAGAACCTAGAAACCAGGTGCCAAGTGAAAAAATACCCAGAAAGTGTTTGGGCTATTTATGCGCAGGTAGCAAGGAAAACCAGAAAACCAGAAAACAATAAAGAAAAACTCAAAAATGGTCTCGCCCCCTGCACCCAGCTTCGTCTCCTCTAAACGACGAGTATCGTGGAGCTTGACAAACTACTCGGTCTCGTATGGAGTCTGGTGGAGTCTGCCTTGGGGTTTGGAGTTTGGGGTTTTTGGTGTTTTATGCATGAAATGCCAAAACGAATGCCACAGAGACTGGCTGCTGACTGTTGACGCCTTGATGCATGGTTCTTTCAAGGTTCAAGGCAATGTCACAGACAGAGACAGACACATACAGTCGAGGGGGGGACACAGAGTGAGGCTGAGACTTCGACTGGAACTCCGTTTGAGGCCCTGAGGCTGGAGAGGCAGAACCCTAAAGTCAGGCACACTCCCAGCATAAAATGTGCACTGAAATTGTTGCTTGCGGGCATTTTTTCGTCGTTGTTGTTGTTGTTGCTGTTGAGATGCTATTGAAATATTCAGCTACAGAGCGTTGCTAATTTGTATTTTAAAATATGCGCAATTATAACAGCCAGGCGACAATGCAGTCAGTGGTGTGTAAGTCTCATGTTAAATAAACCGAAAGCCGAATGCCGAAAAGGGGTGCAGCACCAGCAGCAGCGGCAGCGGCAGCAGTCACCATGCGATGTCACAACAGCAGGCGAAGGAGTCGAGAGTCGCTACCCTTAAGTGTTTTTTTCAATATACCCTATATGAGGGTGGATTAGGCTATTGGAAAATGATTGAAAAATTGGAAAGAAAATCAATATTGGCATGGAATTTGTGGAAAAGTATGAAAAATAGGTAGAAATATTTAGAAATGTTTCACTTCCAAAAAGAATTCGAATACAAATGCAATCCCGAATAAATTCAAATGAACTTGTGTAAATTTGCAGGTGTGAAATTCACGAAGACAACATTTGAGAAAAGAGGCGCGGCAGGAATTAAAAGAGAGAGCTTAAGTAGCTAGTAATCCCGTGTTATATATTCTCTACAATAGCTACGAATATATAATCATTCCCAAGAATAGATTAACACTGACTCTTAGAAACTCCAAACAAACCACTTTCAATTTCCAATTAAATATTTTTTTACAGGCTATCCCCCAGTCGAACCGCATCGCTTCCAAGTCGCACGCTCTCCTGCTGAGCATGCTGGGCTGTTCCGAGTGGCGTGTGTGTATGGGCACCGCTGCCTTCCCCCTCTTGTTTTTCAACTTATGAAAAATCATTAAAATTATTACATTTGGCTTGCTGACACCTTTTTTTCCATTCCATTCCATTCCAGTCCATTCCTTTTCCCCGCGAAAGGAAGACAAACGAGAGCCCAATTCGTGACATTTGTGCCGGGGATTAGATGGAAACAACTGTCACACATTTCTCTCGACTCGAATTACTATGATTAGCATAGTCATGCGGCAGGGCAGGCGACATGCGGCACGGTAAGTGGGGGGATTTTACACTCCTGCTCGGATCTGGTGCTGTTTATGGTCAACCCAGCCTGCGATTATCTCCCATGAATGGGCAGCCGTTTGTCAGGCTCTCGGGCTCTGTAAGCCAGGAGATCCTTGGCTTTGTATCTTTGTTTTCTTTTCTTTTCGGTTCCTGGCGGCTGCTCTTAATGGCAAATATTGTTGCCTCGGACATTATGCAAATATTTGCGCCGACTAATGATGAAACGTGCCCCCGTACAATATGCTCGTTATTCCCCGTACTCCGGTATAAAAGCGCAATGAAAGCGAAAGGTGTTCTCCCTGCTGTTCGCCTTGATTAAAAAATATCTTACAAGATGCTTAGGTTTAGGCCTAGGCCAAGGACAAGTACAAGGGTCTTGTCTTGCTTGCTCTTGGTCTTGGCATATTGGTTTCATGCATATTTAATTGGAGTTTTATGGGTGGATATGGTGAGCAAAGTTCCTATTGAAATTCCTGAAAGGAACTCCTAGGAGAGGGTTAGCCTTGCCTTGAATGAATGCTGGTAGAAGCTTCCTTGGTAATGAACTTGGTAGTTTATTAAATGAGATGTGACTTCACGACCTTTTCCGTGCTGAAATATACTTCTAAGAACTATTCATCCCTTAATATACTGATCCAAAAATTGACTCAAAACGTAAGAAAATTCTAATTTGCTTCATCCACTTTCTTCATGTGTACGTCCAAAGAGATAAGCCATAAATGTACTGTAATTAGCTATATAGAAATCATCCTTATTCCTGCCTAATCATGGGTCTATCCGTGGAATTCTTTAAACTTCTCCATTCAAATTATGATATTCGATATGAGCGCAATTAGTTCCATTATCCAATGAATCAAGTACTCAACAACATCTAATAAAAACTCATTGAAAGCTTTCAGCAAATGCTGAATAGATTGAAGCATTATTTGAAAATCAAACTTCCGGTTTGCAGCCTCTTTAATAGATCCAACAACTCCCTGGAGGCTCTTGAGGCTGACGTTGATTGGTTTGGAATCCATACTCGTACATACTGGGGCCAATTATTTGCGTAGGCCTCGCCGCTAGACAACAGAATATCCAGGAATCTCCCTCTCTCTCTCTGCGGGGAAAACAAAAGGCAAATCGCTGAAGGGGTGAGGCGAAGAGGTAGAGTCGAAGCGCCGCCTAAGTCCTCTGATGTGGCATTGTTATTGGAAATAGCGCCGTTCCTCCTACTCCAATCTGCAATCTACCAAGAGGCAGAGGCATTCTTCTTCAAAATGAAATTGCGCGGAAGCATTTTTCAGTCAGTTTATTGGCTTCGCTTCATTGTGGAACCCTTTTTCATTCATATACTCATACTCGTACTCTTACTCGCATATATTTATGTTTTACGAGTGTATTTTTTTGTTGTCCATGATTAGCATGGGGCGTGTACCGGGAGAGCAGCAGCAGAAGCAGCCATTCAAGCGGCAATAATTCGCTTCGCTTTGCATTGTTTAAATTATTTCAACAAAATTTATTGCATATATGTTTATTCGGGCACCAAATCGTCATTTGCCTTTTCATGTTTTCGTGTCTGGGGCACATTAAAGCGCGGACCAAAAATGAATTCCAAATTGGTTCGAGATCTTCAGCGCCACTTGGATATGAGAGAGAGGCGGAACCGCAGGATAGGGCCTGGCACTGCGACAGGGCAATGTACGAAGCCATCAAGATCGTTTCGGTTTCGCGAGTGCGAGTGCGAGAAGCTCCAGAAATATGCTGATGATTTTTCAGAAAAGATAATTGACAAAAACGACTGCCCGGGGGGATTATGCATGAAGATATCAGTACGCGTCTGCATAATTTAAACAAACATAAACTTTTGGGTCTGCTATAAACGCCCAAAGGGTTAAGTCTGAACTACATAGAGAGCGAAGCATTTGTTGCCTTGGGTAGTGCAAATTTCCGAGAATCAATAAGTTTTCAGGCTCTTCTAATTGAAACAGGAAGCACTTTATATTTAATATATTTTCCGTTTAGAAACGACTTTCTAAAGACAATTTTTCTGGTGTGTTTTAACCCGTGAAGTTTGGAGTTTTGGATGTACGTTTGATGTAAATATGCTTGTGCAAAAAAAATGAATATTTAATTCCAATAATTTATTTATTTATCATTTAATTATTCAATGGAATTCATATCATAATTTCGTTTCCTGTTTGTTGTTGTTCTGCCATATGTAGAGCGACATTAAAATAACAAAAATAGTTTGCATTTTCGTTTGGTTTTTCACTCAATTTCTTGGAGGTCATCAATGTCATTTATTTTTATGGCTCCTACACTTGATTAATTACTTTGGAGCCAAGCAGTAGCTACTGTTACTGTGCCAAGCAGTGTACCAACCCATCAATCAGTTTATCAATCAATCAATCCCAATGCCCTACAGAGATCAAAGAGCTACACTTCAATGGCAAATGTCGAAGAAGAAACAGAAACCGAGACATGCGTAGTATAGAAAGGGACGACGACACCTAATTAAAGAAGTGCAAACAAAATCTTGAGTATCGAAAAGTCCTGCTCTAGATCTACACTACACAATGGAGAGGACAAAGGAGAACGAACCCCAAAAGAAACAGTACGTGACAGCGTGAGGAGGAGGAACAGGCGACCAAGTGACAGCGTGAATAAATTTGTCATTAGTATATGTCAAAGATAAAAGTGCTCCTCGGCCCTGCCTGCAGCTGCCTCTGCCGTCTGGCCTGGCCTGGGCCAATGTAAAATTGTTGAGTAAGTGAAACAACTGGCGACTGTTGTCTGCCTGTATAATGGAGAATGGCATTCCACTTGCCACCACTCGCCTACACTACAGCGAAATTTATGTGCACACGAATCCATTTATGTATGAAGAGCGAACTCAAGCGATCGAAAGATCGGAATACAAAAAAATAACGAAAGAGAAATAATTTACATGACGGGAGAGACTAAGACCTTCCCACTCGCTCTCACGACTCTCGGAGAGAGTTGTTGTTGTTTTTTGCTTGCATACTAGCTAACGGATGGTCGACGAAAGAGAGCAGACCTCAGCTTATAAGTGAATTCAGCTTGGGAGAGACTGCAAATGCCAAGCTTAAGCGCAAGCTTAAGAAGCTTTCTGAAACAGAAACTTTAAGAACATCATTGATGCATTCGCAATGGGGAACCAAAATATTGATCAGAGTTTCTCTACAAAACCAAGTGCCATTGCACTTTTGCACTTCTATCCCGAACATTTTCTCTCTGTGTACTGGCAATGCATCTCCAATACGATCTCATCCATATGTTGCTTATTTGTGCCCGCAGAAGAGACAGTTTTTTATATATTTTTGCCACGCAGAAAGTTTCCAATCATTTGGGTGTGCTAATTATGAAACTTAATGTGGCATTGAGGGCAACACAGCCGAGGCCCAGCCCAGCCCCAGCCCCAGACGTCGTTCCTTTAAGTTGAACTCGGACCAAATGCCGCGTGCAAAACAATTAACCATGAAATTGAAAATGCCGACTCCGGCGACAACGACGACGTTGGCGATGGGAACGAAACGAAACGATTTAAAGTGGCAAAGTTATGCAAAGCAGGAGAGGGACGAGGCAGCAGCAGCTGTGTGCCTGCCTGGGCATTTGGGTTCCATGTTGGTTGGGATGTTGCTTCGTCCTGCGCCCATTTGTTCCACTTCTGTGGCCAGGCAGGCGCAAGGAAGTGCCAGAGCGTGCGCGTGCCCCACAGGAACAAAGCCAAAGAGCAGCCAAGTGACGTGATGTCGGCCCCTGGCACCCCAAAGGAAAAAAAACAACAAAACAACCGCTCTATTATGTGGCGCAGCGGCTCTCCGCTCGAGGGTAAGTTCAAACGTTACGCTCTTGCACCCGATCAAAAAAAAACAACAAAAATGTTATAAATAAATAAAACCCACGGCAGAAGCATTAGGCATGGCATTTGTCGCTTCTTTCGTTCGGTGACCACAAATCTACATACAGCATGGGGGGCTTCCAGCTCCAGTTTGTCTCGTAAATGGATTCTAATTGAAGAATGTTCTGATAAACGTGCACTTAATAGTTGAGGGGTTCTAAAAACTGTACGCATATCATAATTGTGGGCATAATTTACGGCAGGATGTCAGCATTATGAACGCATCTGCCAAGTTTTTATAGTAATTTGGATAATTAAAATCATTTTAGGGTTCAATGCAGGGTCCAAAATTAATATTATTTATATTCTAAGAAAAGGATGTGCAGCTTCGGAGCTGCAAATAAAAGGTGGGAGCTGCGGAGGTGAGTCGAACACAACGCAGAAGGCAACGGAAACCAAAGACAAAGTGAGGAATTTTGCAGAAAAAATACCTCAAAAAAATTATCAGGAAAAAATATTTTTAAAAATATCTGTTCAGTGAAACATTTCCTGCGGACGAAGAGCAGAAGCAGTGAGGACCCGCGGTATTATCCTGAATGAGAATGTGCGGATAAACTAAATTGAATTCCTATTGAAATTAACAAAAGACAAGAAAGATTCTCATTCCTATTTGCCGGGAGAATCTCTCTTTCTCTTTCATACACGCTCTCAGCCAAAACTAGAGCTAAAGTAAAGCAGAAAGTATTATAAATAAATTATTTTTGCTTTGTGTATATTTTCATTTGATTATTGATATGCATTTTCTTGATTGACCATTACTTATACTCTTTATTTTGTAGACATATGTATGTATATAAATATTTACACGTAAATACATACATACATACGAATGTATGCATTTCCCTTAGCTTTCATTCTATTAATAATTGTTTATTGATATTTTCCTCAATTAATCGAATTCGATGTACTCCTGTGTGCCACCCTCACATCCCTGGGCTTATGGGATATGGCAAATAAAATGATTTCCTAGCCATTCATTCTATTTGTTTGTTGTTAATATTTTCACCCCATGCGAGTACGAGTATTTGTCCCCGAGGAAAGCGATTAAGTTGCGGCTTTGACTCAAGGCCGCAGACAGCTGCCAGACAACTGATATGTGCACATGACTACATGCGAATGCCGAAAAGAGTCAAAGCCAGACAGACACACAGTATCCAGCACGAGGAACAGCAACAGGACTATACCAGGACCAGGACCAGGGACCAGGGACTGAATCAGATTTGGAGCCCGACAAAAGGATGCAGCCAGACACGGGGGGAATGGAGCAAAAAGTCGTTGATGAAATGAAGTCGCTTATGAATCGTTTATGTATGGAGCTTACACTACTCCACAAAGAGTTACACTGTTGTGTTGCCTGCAGGCAATGAAATTGTATTGAATTTCTTGTGTTCCTCAGTGTAGAAGTTTGGAATTTTTGCATTCAATTCAATTAGATAGAAGACATTAAAGGGAAGTGCCCAGCACCCCCAATGAATCATGTGATGTTCTTTGTGCATGAAATTTGCTGAAAATTTGTTAGTCTTGTCTCCCGGCTAGGACCCAAGCGCCCAAGAGACAAACTTTTGAATGCAAACCTTTCTCTGCACTTTGCGCAAGTGATTTGCATGGGTGAAAATGTGGAAAAAGCGAGAGAAAGACTCTGCTCTGCTCTGCTCTCTCGGCTTATGGGATTTGGGGAATACATTTGCTAGTACGCTATCGCATTAACTCTTCACCTTATTTCAACAAACGCTGAAAGCATTAAAACTTTACCTCCATGCTTTCCTTTCCTTTGCTTTCCTTTCCTTTTGTTCCTCTACCAAAAAGTTGTGTGGTGTTTGTCCTTTGGGTGAAGATCCACACGAAAACGCATTCCACGAATTTCGAGTGTTGTGCGTACGTGTTCCGCTTAGGAATTCCTGTTTGACATATTGCCCATGGCCACGGCGGGCATATTAATACAAACAGTCCTACCTACAACTCCCTGAACGGACGGACGGACGGACGGACGGCCACGCTCTCGGGCAGGCAGAACATGTTAAGAAAATGTTAATCAAGCGGTCAGTGTGGAATAGAGAACACTCGACTTTTAGTTGCTGCCGACGCGTCGGCGTGGGAGATTTTCTGTTCCTTTTTATTGTACCCTGTAATCTTTGGTGTGCAGTTTGGGATGGGTTTTGTGACAGGAAGTATCTGCGAACATATATATTGCTTCTCAAGATCCATTGCCGAGATTTGGGAAACATGTTTGTCTTTCTTCATCAATCTTTCATTCCCGAAGATTTTAGATTCTTTATGGGAAAATATACTCAATGGCATCCTCAATTTAGAATCTAGCTGATATACTTGGTACATTTATGGTGAGACCGTCTTGATTATTTCTGTGATTTACTTAGCTTTTTCTATCAATTATATATAATAGTTTTTTGTTTCTTGATAAATCGCGGTCTATCGGGGGTATTTTTGTTGTTGCCCCCCCAGTACATAGTTCATATTTTGAATAGCTATTCTAGGACATGCTACGCATGAGTCCTGCTTAACTCTCAAGGTATTTTATATCAGTATTATTTTAAATACCATCATTCAATGGTCTTCAACGTATTACCAAAGCTGGCGTTCTAGTAGTAGTAGGAATTACCTATACATATCTCAGTAGCAGTAGTCACCCCACTTGTCTCAATCTGGATAGTTTGCGATTCGTGAGGTCCAAATAAGTAGATAGTTGCCAGAAATTAAATCCAACTAATGGTCATACCATAGTCGTAATATTCTGTTGCAGTGTTATTTCTCGCTTTTATTTCCCCATTTGCCTTGTTTGCCTGAAGTTGCACGTCTTTGGACTGTTAATAACCTTTGTTGTCCTACCAAAAAAAAGAACAGAAAACGGAAGCTTCGCAGCCAACTTGTTGTGCGAGTAGCCGTAGCCTGTTGTTGAGTCACGTCAGGGTTTGCTGCGGCAAACTGACGGACGGATATGAACTGTCCCCAAAAGTGTTAAATGTTAGAGTCAACATCAACATACATATATAAATCTTTGACTTGTACTTTTTCTTTTCCAACTCAATTTAAATTTTAATTCTTTGGGAATTTATTTTTGGAATGAATTGAATTCTATATTAAACATCCGCAAGAGTTATGAAATCATTTCCGTTTCACACAAATTGAGTTAAGCAGTTGACGGAATGAGAGCGAAAGTGAAGTGGCTGAGAGATTGAGTTTGATGTTGGGTTTGGGGTTGGGGTTGGGTTGGGGTTTCGTTTGGATGATTGTTGAACCCTTTTAACGTCAATTAATCACAAATTAAACTGTCGCACACACCGAGACAGAAAGAGTCAGAGAGAGTGGCAGAGAGTGGCAGAGAGAGGCAGAGAGAGGGAGAGCGAAAGCATATATCAACATCAACGAGGATGAAAATATTTCCAGGACCATTAAAGGCTAAATAGGCAATAAATTTGTTTGGATGCTGTCTGCCGGCTAAGGATATGTTGGCAAATTTCACTTTTTTTTCGAGGGGATATGTTGGCAGATTGGGGACTTGTGTGTCCGTCTAGACATACATATGTACTTATGTATGTATATATACGTATATGTTTGTACATTTGTATGAGCGAGATCCAGGGTTAATGCGGAATGTGGGAGTTTGAAGTGGGGAAAAGCTTATGGCCCGCATGCCGGTTAAATCAAGCGGGAAATGTGAATGGCACTGAATTAGAGATTGAAGAGCAGAGTGAATCGTGGTCACTTTAACTTGATTCGAATCTTAGGTTTTTGAAGATTTATTTTACTCACATACTTCAGATAATTACAAAAGGAAAAATTCCGTTGACTTCATTAAAGTTCGCATTTGTGAACGCTTCAAGTTCCGTTTGGAATGCATTCATGCAGATTGGAAATCCTCGTCCCCCTTCGCCATTCCAGTGCATTCCCTATCCCATTAACCCATTAAGGGCACATCAAATCCTGACCCAATTCGAAAGTTCGCTGACAAACAAAAAAAAGGAAACGAAACCGATTGCTTGAACCAATTCAAGACGCACTCATCGAACGAACTCGAACCCCTGCCAAAAGCAATCCCTTTAAGTTTCACTTTGCCCCCATCCAGATAATGCAATAAGTTGGTTAAGGGAGGCACAGGGCAGGAGGTGGTGGCAGTAACTCGTATAGGGGAAAAGGAAAAAAAAGTTCGAACGGAAATGCTGATTGAAATCGTTTTGGCGTGAAATCAATCATCGTACAAACGATGTGCCATGCGAAGGATGCGGCAACTTTCATTAAGAGTCCTTAATGCGATTTGCTGACGTTGTTGCTGAGGTTGTTGCTGCTGCTGCTGCTCCGTTTACTGGTGCTTGGATCACTCTCTAAATAAGACAAATGCCTTCGAAAAGCGTCGCTCCCTTCACTCGCAGCTCGGACTGACAAATGAGCTGCTGCTGCTGCTGCTGTTGTGTTGCTGGCTGGTGTGTTCTCCGTTTCAATCTCATTTTGTGCATTTTCATGTTGCATGTTTTCATTTGTTTCTCCCTCATGGCCTCATGGCTCGTCTCTACTATTGTTGTTCCCTCAAACATTTTCAAAATCGAATCAAATTAACGGTTCGGCCTTTTTGCTGTAGTCGTAAACCAAGAGAAACAGCAAGAGAGATTCTCGAATGGTAACGGCAACATCAGCAGCAATAGAAGCAACATCAATAGAAATATTGTAAACACTGTTCAATTCGCTGAGTGCGTAAACGTTCGACCGTACACACACACACGCACACACACACCATCATATACACAGAATTGCACATGTTGCTTGTGCATTAACCCTTAGATGAGCTTTTGGCTGTTTCAGTTAGAAATTAAACAAAGTTTTGGGAGTTACAAAAATTAACTTTAAACTGGTACAACTAAAGTTTTTCGCAAAAAAAAACTATCTTAAACCCTGGTAGTTTTCTATGCGCCAGCTAAGGGTTAAGTATTGCATTTGCAAAGCAAACGCCGCTCTCTCTCTCTCTCTCTCGCTCTCCGCCTTTGCCCCCTCCCACAATTTGAAGTGATTGTAATCAACGGTAAACAGCAAGCGGAGGGATAGAATTTTAGAGCTAACCGAACAGCGGGCGGTACACCATACCAGCCACGCCCACACGCCCGCTGCTTTCCGGCCCCTTTATTGTGTGCGCGGTGTGCGTGTGTGAGTGCATTTTTTTGCTGTGTGTGTCAGTGGGGTAGAAGATCTAACCCCTCAGTGTACCAGGGGTTTGGTTCGCGCTTACCACTTGGAAATTTATGAGAAAAGCCTTTTCAACATCAGCGAAATTTCGTATTGTTTCATTCCTCCTCTGACATAAAGTATTTACTTCCGTTCCTTCTAGAAGCAGAGCCAGCCGCCTCCTCCTTGAGTTCGTTCCAATCGAGATTTGAATATTTTTCTGTACCTAAATCTTTGATGGATTATGATTTATGGGCCGCCGTTGATGGGGCTGCTAACGCATAATTAAAACCGAAGCCCGAATACCGTCTACCCAACGAAACCGAGCCGCAGACGAACGGACATTAATCAATTATCTTTGAAAAGTAAACCAATAGATCGATGTGTGTAGTTTCCACAGAGAGAAAAAAAAGCTTGAATTATGAAAATTATAAAACAGAAATTAAATGACAATAAAAAGTGAAGTGCTAAAAAAGTAAAATAAATTTATCAGAACTAAAATAAGCCATCGATATGTCCTCGATTTCAATATAGAATCGGTAAACAGTCGCTCAAATATCCATAAATCCATTAAAATCCTTGAAGTCCACATAAAAACTAATTTTCTCTCAGTGCATCGATGCGAGTGTTGTAATGATGTGTGGGCAGGCCACAATTAAACAAAAGACACGCGCTCTCTCATGTAAATCATTTTCGTTTCCCCGCAAAAGGTTTCCATTGAGCTCCCACCTTCAGCTCTCCGTCCGTCTGTCCCTCTTCCTCCCTCGCTCCACTGATTGATGGTCGTCTGTTTGAACCCGCGCCTTTTGTCCATAGAACCCTCCTCCTCTACATACCATTCCCTTCCCTATATCCGAAACAATGCCAACTGTCGCTGTGGAAAATGATAACAATACCCAGCTGGGCGACGGGAGGGCCTGTCTGCCCTGCCCGGCTCTATCTCGGTGCTGCAAAATTCCCAAAATAGTGAAGTTCAATTTTCATTAGTTAATTGGCATCGAATAACCGAAAATTTGCATAGCATACGCCAAAGCAGGAGCGAACGCATTCAGAATGCAAAAAGCAAAACACTGTGAAAATGGAAGAAATTTAGAGACCAAAGGGAATGAGTGTTGCATGAGTTTTGGAAGCAACAGAGACCAGAGATGAGATCATTAAAGTCAGAAAAAGGGAAATATTTAGGGGAATTTTTGATTTTCCGGGAAAAACGCTCATTTCTTGTCTTTTAATCTAAAAATAAAGTCGCAGAATTAATCAACAAAAGTCAAACATTTTCAACAAATTAATTCCCTCAATTTTTAATCAATGAGAATTATGACTGTTGAATGGAGAGACCCAATCTTCATCTTCTGACCGATGCGCGATGGTTTAGTCGGGGCTAAGCTTTCATCAGTTAATTGGCATCAAATAACCGAAGACATCAAAGTTGAAGCCCCATCCAACCGACACAATCCAACCACCCACCCACTCAACCCCTGGAATCAGTGCGTAATTAAACCTGGAACAAATGCCAACAACCCCTATGACAAATCAGATTCCCTTGTTAATCTCAACGTTAAACAAACCCAAAAGCGAAACACGCAAAGATTTTCGTGTAAGCGGCTTAGGCTCGAGAAACAAAAATAAATCTGCGAAGCCAAAGTCGAAGCTGAAGCGCCGATTGAAGCCCTCTTGGAGGTAAGTTGAGTCAATATCGGGCAATCCGGGGGCACATCTATCCAAAAACCATGTAAACCAACAAGCAGCAGCACCAGCCGGTAATAACAACAAATAACGAGTTTTCCCCATGGGTTTTATTTGCTTTTCTTGCGAGAGATGTGATGTGTCGTACTGAACTGCTTGTTCTCCTGTAATTGTTTTCTGGAATTGTTGTAAAATGCAAAAACCATAAAAAAATAAGTTGCATTCACAACGCTGACATTTTCGCTGAGGCGCAGGAAATTTTAATTAATTTCCACAGACGCAATTCGAAGCCTGTGTTTCGGTTACGCCAAGAAATATATTCCCACTGACGATGTCAAGACGTACGTACATACACACATGTACAGTGCGTTTCGATAGTGCAAGGTCAGTCATTGACTAAAGAACATTGAACCAAAATCAATAAATTGGAATTGGTTTTATTTAAATAACTAAAAAAAATAAATAATTTCTAAATAAACAATATCGAAACCAAAGCTAAGAGCGCGCCTATGTTTAGCATTTATCACCCGATTTTTCGTGCATATACTTTTGAAACGCACTGTATGTCCCATAAATACATGCACCATCATGCTGGGATGCGTGGCTGGATGACAGTTACGGGCTTAGTGCCTGGCTCATGCGGATTACAACAGAGAAGTGACCCGGACCAACGCATGTCGCTTGGATTTGCTGTTACGGGTACGGCATGGTACGCGGGGGGGATCTTGAGTTTTGAGCAGATTCTGTGCAAACGCTTGGACTCCGCCATTCCCATCAATCATTGTGCCAAAAGTTGTGTAAACCAAAAAGGCGGAAGTGTATTTAGCATCGAGGTTTATGATATTCATTTGAGTTTCAGATATGTTTGTAATATAGATTGATTATGGCGCTAATACAGCAAGACTCCCACGGCTATTAAAGCGCAAGCGAAGTGTTTTTCGGGGGGAGAATCATCGGGAGATTTTATGGGTTATTTTTACGAAATATTTGTACCAAATTGTGTGTTGCAGTTTAAGTAAGAATTGCTTATTGCTTAGTTGCTGCTTATTAATTTATGTAAATAATTCTATAAGATTTATTCTCTTCTTATTGGAATAAGACCCCAAGATTCCATAATAATTCATTGTTAGGGACCTGTGCACAGTAATGATTTATTCTGTGGATTTTGGGTACATTAACTCTTCCATCACTTAAATGGTTACCCACCAATTGATTACTCTTCAAATTGTTCTTTGGTAAAATTGGTACAGAGAAGATGACACATCAAGAAAATCCACCTTTCAATTTCCTTATTTTTTTCCTTTGTTCCACCTTAAAGGTGCATGCTGCTCCACACAGACACACCCACACACACTCCAAAAAAAACCTTGGGCAAACAGCTCTTCGGAAAAAATACAGCTGTAGAAAATAGAAACCGCATCACGTTCAGCTGCGGTTGAGATGTTGCATACTTTGTTGCATGGAGCGCACCCCAGCACTCTCTCCAAATGATTGCGCTAATTTGAGAGGAACTTTTGAGGGAAAAGATGAAGGGTTTTCAGTTTCAATGGAAATATGCAAATTTTCGCTCTCTCAAACCCCTCAACCAATTAGTGAGAACATCTCAATGTCAAAAATGTCGAGAAACTTTCACAACAAAATTTCAAAATATACAACGATACCCTACCCTGCCACTGCCCCCTCGCTCTCTCACTCTAGGGTATAGGTATCGTTTAGGTATATTTCATTTGAATGAGAAGTGAGCATAAATTACATTGGCATATCAGCACAATGCCATCTACATATATAGAGCGTAAAGAGCGACAGCCAAACGGAAAAGGAAGTTAACAAAATAAGCCAGATAGAGAGATAGCGATACGCCGACAGACGACCGACCGACACAGCCGACAGACAAAACCCTAAGCCCAATAAAAGAAAAGATAAATGTCGAAGCGACAGCAAATAAAATAATATAAAAAGAGAATACAATAAAAAGTAATACAGGTAAATATCAAGAGACAGACAGAGACGAAATTCAATACCAGCTGAAGATGAAGAAATTATTCCCGACGTCACCCCCCTCCCAACTCTACCTGGCTACTGCCTTTCAAGAGTAATAATTTTTGTTGTTTTTTCCTCTTCTCCTTTTTTGCCATGGATCGCATTTGGATCGTATCGGATCGCATTTCACCTTCTTCTCTTTCAGGTGTCACCGATAGGGATCTCTTAATGCCCACCAGAGAGCGCCGTCGTCGTCAGCGTCAGCGTCAACGACAGCGGAAGGGCAAAGACAAAGCAACAACTTTACAGGTTCTCTTTATGTCTCTCTCTCCTTTTTACATCTCGTTCTGTCGCTCTTTCTCTTTCAGACATACACACCCATGGGGTCTACTGCTGCTGCTGCTGCTGCACCGGACCGTGTGGTCCGAAATATTCTCATTAAAGCGAAAT
The DNA here is from genome assembly GCA_018150885.1 of Drosophila tristis. Lineage (NCBI taxonomy): Eukaryota > Metazoa > Arthropoda > Insecta > Diptera > Drosophilidae > Drosophila > Drosophila tristis. Next base: position 4,674,567 of record JAECWT010000039.1, read on the forward strand.
ATTCACATAATCCCGCATTTATTTGATATGCGATAATAAACGTAGACAGAATGAGAAAAAGGACCAAGAAAAAAATAAAATAAAATAAAACATAAAATACGTACAACAATTTCCTGTATTTCGTTTATTTTTTATTTCATCTGCTCCTTACAGGTATAATAGTTTTCGGGTATATTTTTTCTCATTTCTCATTACTTACTTTATTTTTTGCATTCTGCAAATTGAAGTTGAATGGCAGGCGAAATACTCGTATGATTAAATTGTTAGATAGGCAAATGTGTTGAATTAATTTGATTAAAATGAAGCAAGAAGCCTGAAAGTAAAGAAACGAGAATGCATAATCTCATTAAATTAGCATACGTATGCTGTAGTTTGAAATTAATGTGCAATAAATAATATTAATGTGAATTAATTAATGAAGCCGTGTGTATTTTATCATTTTTCTGACAGTAAGATTATTAACAGATTTTATGTATTTACACTTGGTTTTAAATCTAACGTTATGGCTAAGTTCATGAATGAATAAAATTGTTCTGTTGAAATTTTCTAAACATATTTATGCCTAGAGGTGTTAAATAGTTACAAATAAATTAAATGGAAGAAATATTTTATATTGAAAGAGTATTTCTCTCGTAAATGAAAGTATTTTAACAATTTTAGGCGTGCAACAAATATTCAAAATATGCAACACTTTTAATGGTTAAAATATACCCAAAACAGATTGTAATAATTAATAATAATACTCTATAGAATGTATCCATTACTGCACCAGTATACTGGTGTGAAATAAGTTATTTAAGTGAAACATTGGAGTCCAAAACAAGTTCCCAATGTTTTCAGAAATATAAAACTGTGTATACAATTTTGAGGTAAATAGAATACACCAGAGGAATTATTTTTTATTTCGTACAGTCATCTGTTTTTTATATAGAACAAACTTTGTTAAGAGCTTAGAGTTCAGGAATATCTGAATTCCGTTGAATCTGCGATCCCCTCCTATTCTTCGTTCCATCTCACACTTTGTTCATTCCTTATCAATTTTTTTTGGCACGCAAATAACTCAATGTATTTGACTAGTACCTAAATGGGGTCACACCACTCGAATCAGTTCCACATAGAAACAGCTGCGGCTCTTCCCCAACTCCCGTGTGACGTCATAGCTAAGGCCCAATCTACAGCGAACTTGAAAATACAGAAAAACGCGATGTAATCTGAAACGGATGCACGTCGTATGGTGATGGAGGAGAGAGGGAGTACGAGGGGACTTTCCAATGAAGAAATTGCCCTCGAAATAAAGTGAGAATTACTCAGCGCAATTATGCAGCTCATTGCCCTTGAGTTATGGCTTATGCTCCTCCCGTTCTTGCTATTGTTGTTGTTCTTGTTGCTGCTGCATGCGGCATATGCAACCTTTAGGCAGAGAGGTAACCAAACCAGACCATGCCACACCATACACCATTCGTGGAGTGTGCACACACATGTGCAACGCGGGGCACGGCACGCACGAAGGTTCCCCCGTTTATTAAATGTTTTTGGTTAGTGATGGCAACGTGAAGTTGTATCGAAGGTGATTTGACTCGATACTACGATGTTTTTTCTCGGTTTAGGTTTTTACCAATATTTGGGGAGGTTTGAGGTATGGTTGATTAAATTTGTATATAGTATGTATAATATATACGTTTTCGCAAATTTTGTAGCCTTCCACACGTAATCCAACGTATCGCTTATCAGCCGCTCTCACCGGCTCGCGCAGCCGAAGCTTCGCGTCTCTCAGCTCAGAACCGAAGAACAATTCTCTGCTGAAGACGAAATCTGTACAAGATAAGCTTCCCAACGATCGGTGGGCGATGGATTGCTCGAGACGAATAAATTAGTTCCGTTCGAGACTTTCGAAAATTGAGTTCAGTAATAATTGTTGCTATATAAAAATCATTTTTTAAAAAGATAGCTTGGAGAATTGGAATTCTTATTGGCGCAGCCTGTAGGATTCGCGTAACAAATATATATGTTCCGGTACTGATATATTGGTTGCAAATCTAAACGACTAAAAACGATTGAAAACAGCTTTTAATCGACGAATTCAAGAATCACACACCCTACGACGACCTACTAAGACAACTTCACTGCACAAAATTCAACGGCAGTCTTCGCCAACTACAGAAAATGATGGGAACAATCAACCGCAACCTAATAAAGATCATCATCATTATTATGTACATGATATTTACATCAAGTGGACAATACTTTGAAATAGACCCCATTCAGTCCCAAAACGGATATCTCTTTTTTGAGACAGGAACAATTGACCTACCCATCAACTTTGAGTACCATTACGAAATAATAAATGTAACGAAAACAGAAGAAATTTATAAAAACCTTTTAGATAAGGCTAAAGAATTTGAGGACAACATATATGTAACATATCTAGTAAAGAAGCTCAGTACGAAAATAAATGAGCTGAAGACAGCCATGCGTAGTAAGATAGGCCTAAACAGTACAGTAGGAACAGCATATAAATACTTATTTGGCACATTCGATCAAGAGGATCAGAAGAAGTAAGAACAAAAAATAGACAATTTCACCACCTATAGTGTCCAAAGGAATGACATAAACACAAATATTGAGGCAGTAAGCCACGATATCAAGAAAATAAACAAACTAAATGAAGAATCAGGGATAGGAGAAATGTATCAACGATTAGATATTGTAAAGTTTAATTTAAACAAAAGCCTAGAATTCGTAGAATACATAGACATGGGAATGAAGGGAGAAAAAATAGTTGTCGTTGATCCAATTTTATTATTGACACACATTTTCCACATTTATGATACGACGAGATTAATGTATATCACAACTTGCACTTGGCTAAGAATTGACTCTAACGAAATTTTTATAATTGCCAATATTCCGAGAGAAATTGTCAAAGTCCCAGCATTCAAAGTATTTCCCTATCCGGATAGTCAAAATAATATTCTAACAGGTATAAGATCTTATTCATATTATATTTACAAGGATAGAATATACAGTAGAGAAAATAAGACAGTAGTAAATGACGATTGTATAAAAGGAATTTTCGAAGAAAACCCTTCAAAATGTCCATACACAAAAGCAACAGACGATTTCGATTTGTATTATGTCAATTCCAGCATTCTTTTAGCATTGAATAGTCCCAAAACAGAGTTAAAGCAAAATTGTTCAGACAAAGAACTCATAATAGAAGGAAATCAAATAATTAAATTTTACAACTGCTCACTTTCCAATATATCTGGAGTGCAATTATTATGGACAAACGAATGATAAAAATATAATATAGGCACTCGTAGTTTTTATAACAATTTTTAATGTAACGTTAATTTGTATAATTAGGTATGTAATTGTTAAATGTAAGAAGATACCTCAGTCCCCATACCCAAAAAAAACGCCTGAGGCCAGGCTAATGATAAATTTCGCGGGAGTTACATATCCATAATGCCCACACACACATTATGTACATCAAAACCGAACACAAAACTCCAGCCGATACCGAAATCTTTAGAAGATAAGCTTCCAAACGAAAAGAATAAATTAGTTCCGTAAGAGACTTTATAAGTTTAATAATAAATCTTTTTAAATAAAAATAATTTCCTTTCAAAAATATTTTAGAACCTTGGAATTCTTATTATACTTTATGTACATCATTTTATTGAGTAATTAAATTCTTTTAACAATTTTGTATATTCTTGAGCAAGGTATGGATTTATACTTCTTTCAGAATCTTCTCCATATAAAATTCGAATTCTTCTTCCGTGCATTATCCACTATTATGCACTAGCAGCACTCCTCTATGAACCTCGCTTTCACGCTACCATCTCTAAGGCACTCACTATTTATAGAAAAATTCATTTATTACACACGAGTTTAGGGTTTTTTTTTAGAGCCACATGTGAGGGGCATGTCTGTAGTGTCTCGTTCTGGTTCTCATTCGAAGCGGATCGCAGAGCATGCGCAACGGCTGTGCCGTGCCGTGCTCTTGTTTCAATAGGCCGAACCCACATTTGCTGTCACATCAGGTATCCCGATAGAATCCATCTGTGTCGGTGGAGTGTCAGTGCCTTCTTAATGGAAATTGTCATCGCGACACAAAGCCAAATAGCCACAGAAAAAAAGTAAAGTTCCAACTATATTGAACTTTTCGGGGTATTTGATATCCAACATCAAATCCAACATTAGCTTTGTGTTCCACTCCAAACAAAAAAATATCTGCTGAATCACACTTCCATGTAATTTTAGGGCAACCCAATGATTGATGATGATGTTGTCCAGAGGAGCTGTGTGTCCGCATACACTCGTATGTTTTAATTAGAATATCGTGAGTTGTTTGGCTTTCGATCATATAGCAAACAAATAATCTGTATACTCGTTTATGTGTGCTTAACCCGTGGGTGGGCCATTCCCAATGACTTGGCACAAAACAATAAAGTAAACTCTGAAAACAACAGCAGAATATCTCGGTGAAGTCTTTCGAGGAGTCCTCTCGGCTGCCATAATTATTATTCTCTCTGCGTATCCCCGGAACTTGTCCGCATTTAATAAAGTAATCAAATCGTTCTTGAGAATGGAATTGGTTTTAACATAATGAGTTTACGGTGGAATGGGAATTATATAATGCTGGAAAATATGTAGGTTCTTCCAAAGTTCTAATTAGTTCGATTTTTTTTGTGAAATTTGAATATAATTGTGGGACCCGTGGGGAAATGAACCTTTAATGCTGTAGAGGAAACCTTCAACAAATGAATTTTGTATTTGCATTTAAGATTAATCATTTTTATTCTAATCGTTGAAAATTTCTCGCTAAAAGGTTGCAAATTAAATTCAATAGACTTTGACAAAAAAAAACTGCTCCCATTGCAACAAGCCATGGAAAACCTTAAGCGAAAACCTGTTGCCCGAAAATGCCAAAAATGTTGCCAAGACACCAGCAGCATGTGTCTAGCCAGACACGTGGGTGGCACGAAACAGCAACGAAACGAAACGGAACTGAAACAAGTTCCACACACCGCCGTGCTTCGGGTTTGTCTTCGTTTAGCGTACGATTTGGACAAGTTTGGTGCCCTGGGCGAGGGGAAATGATAAGAGGGGCTTGTGACCGGGGAAGAGCACATAGCATGTCCATGTCCATGTCCATGGTCAGGTCTCGAGCTTAAAGAGTATTTCGGGTGCGGGTGGTGGACGGACTCCTCAGTTGACTTCATTACCGTGGGACGGACACTTGAAACGAGGAGGAGACGACAAACAGCGTAGGGACAAACGTCGAGTGCGGTGCCGCCTAATGACACACAGCAGATACGAGGTGTACTTCAAAGCTCTTCTTCATACGATCTCTGGGTTGCCCCCATCCCCGACCCTGTGTGTGTGTGTGTGTGCGTGATAATGATACGTACGACCTGGCACTGTTGACACCCAAAGCATCCTTTAAGCCTCCAGCAGCCAGAGCCTCCAATGGCGTGTCAAAACGAGGTGTTAGAAGAGGATTGCAACATGCAACACCGGGCTGTGCTCGGCTCGGCTCGGCTGGGCTGGCTGTCTGGCTGCTTGTCATTTCTGTCTGGCACTTCCATTGCGTGTCTGCGTCCTTCGCTTATCGCTGTATTTGGGCTTAAAAGGTGTTAAAACTGCCAAATGCTCAGCTATCGCCACAGGAACACTGTCCTTTAGCTACAAATTGCATAAATAAATATTATTTCATTTGGGGTTTTCGGCAAAAAAAAAAAACAAAATCGGCAGCTTTAAAGTGCGAAATGCTGCGAGATAATATTAATGAGTTATGGCTTTTGTTTTAAGCTCAAGAAACTTCTACTCAAAGGAAGATCCATCGAAGAGCAATCTTCCTGTCCCTTGGGTCTATTCCAATGCACACCTGAAAAACTTGTAAAATAATTCCCAATGTGTGACACAGCAGCAGCAGCAGGCGCCCTGGCCCCACACCCCCTCCAAAAGCATAATTCAATAAATAAACTTCCCCATTATAATTACTGAATAACTCACTCAAAAGTTGCTCCTGTGGCATGCCACATGAACGCGAACCCCAAAGATACCCACGGCACATACTGTACATACGTGCAAGTAAATGGAAATATGGCTCGAGAATGCAGCACTCGATGGCTGCTATCGTGGGTAATTAATAAGCCATGGCAATGGCAATTTTTTCCACTAATCGTTGCAACAAATTGCGGCATGTGTGCAGCACACGTTGCACAAAGGGGACGGGGTAGAAGCGCGGTGCATTTCGATTACAAATTGCAAATGAACGCAAATCGATTAAGTTGTTTGCTTTGTGGCTGCCTCCTCATGAGCAGGCGAAGAGAGCGGCGACTCGGAGGGGCGAGGAAAATATGAAATGATCATGCAAATATTAGAGAGGGGATCGGGCAGTGGAGTGGTGTAGTGTGGTCTGGAGTGCCGTGTGGCACTGGCACTGGCAGGTTACGATGCACGTGCTGAAAGACAACACATTAGCTTTGTTCTATGGAGTGAAAGTATCGTTGGCTTCAGTGCTCTTTCCGCCCATTCCTCCTGCCTGCGCTCCACTGCAAAGTCTAAGGCGGCTGTCTGGCAGCGTGCATCTTCCTTCTATTGGCAACATTTTGCGGCCAAACAATGCGCTTGCCTCTGCTCCACCAACCGCTGCCATTGAACTGAGAAATGTTTATTTAAATGCGCAAAATGCGTTGTGACTAGAAGTACAGTGGGCATTCGATAGTGGGCAAACAGCTATGAAAGTTGACTGAAAATAATGTGGGAATTTCAACAATTTCTACCAGAAATATCTTTGAATGTCCCGGTTTCATTTTGAGGCTAAAAAACTACAGAAGAAAGGCCATTTTCCATTTTCCATCTCCAATTTTCATCGGGGAGATGATGACACTGTCAAAGCAGATTTAGTAGGTTGCATTACATTTCTTTACTCTTCTCAAACTTCGAACTAAAAACCCTTTCATGGCTACAAAACTTGCTTTTATCTTATGATGAGTTTTTTGTTACAGCTCTGCCCGCTTAGCGAGTGCCCACTGTGTGTTTACCTGCCGCTTAACTAGCCAACATGTTGGGGGCACACACAACCAAAGCCACAACGTTTGCCACAAAGCAGCCACAGAGGCACAAAAGTAGCCAGCCACCGAGCAAAGGCAGCCAGAAACCACGGCACATCCGACCGACCAACCGAACGAGCGACGGAGCGAGCGAGCGACTTGATTGCCGGAGACCATTAAGTGCAGCCAAAACTGTTGCGCATGCGCACAGCCTTCGCTCCATTTGCTACTCCGTGCCCCCCACCTTCCTCAATGATGCCCCCCCTTCCAGCTGCTGCCACCATCGAGCAGCTCCGCCGTCTGTGTAAGCGGCGGCATAATGAGCCGCGCAGTTACATTTATTTTAAATCTGATATACATATTTCTCTCTGCTTTTTTTCCTTCTCTTTTTTTGCATTGTGTTATTTGGGCCTTTGTTTTGTTTTGGATTTGTTGTTGTTGCTGGTGTTTTTTCTTTTTTTTTTTGGCCAGACTGCAGCTCAATGGCCATTGTTGCCCCACCGTCCGTCGTTCCAGCCGCGTCTCCACTGTTGCCTGTTGCCGCTGGCGACTCTTACAAAGACTTTAACGAAAAGCCTAGGCAGGGGCTTCTGATAGATTCCAGGGTAATGCGAGCATGCCAGAACTTTACCATGCCGAAATTTACTACAGAAAATGGGCAGAAATTTTGAAAGAGTTTCGAAAATGCTGGGAGATGATTTCTAGAATTTTTCACTTTTTAATCAAAACTTAAAGTTTAATTTAATGTGAGATATTAATTTAAAGTTACTTCAAACCAACATCCAGCAGAAGCGCTTGATTTAATCATTCCTGATGGAATGGTCTTTAGTTATCGATGGTTTCCAGCACGCTTCGTTCTTCCTTCGATTCTCATGGACTTCAGCCATGAAAAGCTTCCAAAAATCCTCTAAGTACTTGCTATTAATTCGTTTAAGGGTCATTGAACATTCGTTAGACATTCTGTACAGTGAAGCGCGCCTGCGCCTGCGCCTCCGTCTTCTTATTTTGATTGTGATTCGGTTGGGTAAGGTAAGGAGGGACAGAGGACAGGGACAGGGCCAGGGCCTGCCAGGCTACGCATGGCTGCTGCTGCCAGAACGCAAATGTATGCAAAGAGCCATTGAATTTGCACTGCTGATCAAGGGGGAGGAGTGCAGGGAGGAGTACCTATGGGTTGACTAAAGAATGGTTGCAGATTCTTGCGTCTAGATTTTGTGTTTATTTTGCCCCGAACAATGCACATGAATAATGTGTGTGAATCGCGAATCGCGCCCCGAAAACCTGTGCAGAGATCGGCCAGAGATCTGTACCCTATTCCCCCAACCAAAATCCCCACCCCCTGGCAGAGTGTGTGCAGCAGTTTGTGGCATTAATCAAAGCGCACTCGCCGACAGACAGAGTCAGTCGCCATCTCTCTCGTAATGACCAAATATAAGAAAATGAAATAGGCCCCAAGCCCCTGCCTGCCTGCCTGCCTGACCAAGCGGACCAACAGAGAGATCTCAGACGGATCTAAATGCATTGGCAAACAGAAAGGCATTTGGCATTTCACACTTTTACAGCCGAAAGGCAGAGGCAGTCGACCGCCGACCGACCGCCCAGTCGACCATGCAAACGTCGAACCTATTGATTTAAACAATCTTTTTTCCTCAACATTTTCTTTGGTTTTTTGTGTACTTATTTGGAGTTTTTTCGGGAAAGCGTTAACTTTGTTTTGGGAATTAAAATTTGAGCGAAACGTTTACCGTCTCGTAAGTATCACAAAATCACAAAACAATGTGGGAAAATCAATGAAGCAATGAAGAAACTCATGAGAATTGTTTTGTTTCCTAATCTAATTAGTAGATAATTTAATTTAAAAATGATTTTAGTTTGTGGTAAACTATGAATTCAGTGTTCATTGATTGTTCAATATGTATTGTTTAAAATAAGTTAGAATTTCGTGATTTTAGCTTACTGGTATTTGTGGAATGTTCCATCGCACTTTAGGCTTTGATTAAGAACTCAATTTTATTCAAAGATTTAATAAAGTGGAATCTCAAAAGAATAGAACTCTCATCGAATTTTAAATGTACAGAAATTAGAACCGGCTAACTGAATGTATTGATCTAAGGTCAAAATAAAAAATGAATATCGGTAATATTATTAAATTTTTTGTTTCTTATGAATTGTTCTGTAAAAAAAGAGATAATAAATTTTTAGTAATTTTAATAGCCTGAGGAACATTTTTAAGATTCTATTCCATTAGGTAAATACCCTCTTATATTTTCCACATTTTTGTAAAATTTTCTTTTCTTTGAAAATTAAAGTTTAAATTCTATATTATTTTCCTGATTAAAATATTTACGTATAAATCGTTCCTCCAATATTATATATTCCTGAAAATACCATGCTCCTTTTAGTTGGACTAAACCTGAGCTTCTCAGTCATAGGTTGTGTCAGGACTGGCTTCCGCTCCATGGTATTGAGGATTTGGTGATGCTGCAGATCCTTTTGCGTTATTTCCTTTCCGAAAGCTGAATTAGAAAGGGGAATAAAAACGGCATAAAACTACACATAAAATATAAATACCTCGAACATTTTATTTAAAAGTTAAAATCAATCTTTCTTTTGTCTTCGGGTTCCTCCTGATGCAACGTTTTTGGCCTTCATTATCATTTTGCAGATAGCCAAGCTCTCTGCTCGGCAGCAGCTCCTGGCGCAGACACAAAACTGTTGGCATTTTAATGGTCAAATAATATTACAGTTGCAGGCGGCATTTGGCATTTTGTTGAATCTGGAAATCTTTAGTCCAAGGCGGTGTTAACATCGCCCCCAAAATTCGTGACCAGCAAACGGAGGAGTTCTGCCACCAGCTGCTGCCTGAAATCATCATCATCTGAAGAGTAGATATACATATATGTATGTTTGTATGTGTGTCTGTATTCGTACCTGTGAATGTGTATGGGGCGCATATTGGGCTTAAACAATTCCAATTCCTATATATTCAATTATTGTCTTTCTGTTATTTGCTCGCTAGAGATTCAAGCCAAGTGCAAGGAAAGTAGACGTCGTCGTTTGCGCTCTTCATTCGGCAATGCCAACCGAGGGGATGCGCTGTAAGTACTGTTAACCGATTGGGTTTTCTGCAGATGATATTTTTGGACTGTAGAGCCATTGAAGTTCGCATCTGAAAGCTAAAAGAGACAGTTGTTAAGATGAAAACTTACAGGAAAATAAAGTAGCAAATTCCCAGAAATTCCACTGTCCCCTTTCCACTTTCCTGAAGTTTTCAAGCTCTCTTTTTGTTGATCTAATAGCCCAGACACGTTGATCTGTGATTAGAAGATTGATCCATTCATTTGTCAAAATTCTGACAGTTCTCCAGTGTACTTTCCATGTGGCAAGCCATATGCTCTTGCAGCTTAAGTGTAGAACCCTTTTTTTTCTACTACTACTACCGGCGGCAACGGCAGCGGCGGCTGCAGAGTCAAAAAGTTGTGGCTGCTGCAACTGAAGAATGCAACAAGAAGCATTGATTTCAAATAAATTTTGCTGCCGGCCAAATTGTATGCCGGGTTGCGGCTCTTTTCGGGATAGTTGTTTGCTCCATCGATGGGTGTGGGGGCAGGCATCGGATCGGGTATTGGGTCTGGGTCTGGGTCTCTCGATTCGTGCCGCTTGCTGCTGCTGCTGCTGCTGATGCTGCTGCTGCCAGCCGCAGCTGTGGGTGTGTGTCTTGGGTGCGCGCACAGAGACAGAGAGACCCAGAGATAGTATGGAGGGGAGCAGACAGACAGACAGACAGATAGACAGACATATACACACGCCCCGATGCAGGCGCTGATATGGGATGCATGTAAATGCAATCGTATCTTACGGCTGTGCACTTTCTAGTCAGAGCCAGGGACAGAGCCAGAGCCACAGCCACTGCCACAGCCAGAGTCGGAGCACAAGTTCAAGTTGCACGTTGCACGTTGTTCGCGCTGCTCTCCATCTGGCATTGTTTGCTCTTCATTGTTGTTTTCTTTCTTTTTGTTTTTTGTTTTGTTTTTTCGGGGGATCCGTTGTGCGGTTGTGCGGTTGTGCGGCGGTGCGGCGCTTTGGCGCTGCTCCTGTTATTCTACTAAGTTGATAACCATGTTCAAATAAATCACCTTTTGCGTGGCTGCAAGCGAAAGGCGAACCTGGACGATGGCGATGGTAGAGAGATGCTGCACTGCACTGCACTGCACCGCACAGATGAAGATGGAAGATGGGGCGGCGGGTCGGAAGAGAGCGAAGGGGTGGCCACATCCACATCCGTGTGGCATGTTGCGGCTGTTTGCGGTAGGACCAACTATGAGTCGCTTGTCGTTGCATTTCGGCTTTTATCTTTTGTTTGCAATATTCAGATGCATCTCCCAGATAATTTGTTGCTTTGCTAACCGAAAAGGTAACGTTGGCTTCGGTTTCGCTTTTGGTATCGCTCGATCCCCACCCCACCCCCACTACGTACAACCACAAGGCACTATGCCTCATGCCACCACCCACCCAGTAAAGGTACAGTGGTACCACATTGATTCGAAAGGTGGACGTAAAGTTTGGGCTACATATTTCTATGACTTATTTGCTCTGTGGACGACCTAGGAGGATTCAGGGCATGACGAAAATAATAAAATTTGTTCGCATAGGACGCATAGTTCTCAAAGATTATAGACAGATTTTTTCCTGTGTCATGTTACCTTCCAATTCCATAAATAATTATGTTATTTAATAGATTCCACAAAGTTATTGTGATTAAATAATTTTTATAGGCAGATTAAACAAATTTTCTGAGCGTGTCTAAGCGCCGGCTCTCATTCTCGCTCTCATCCTCTCTCGTTCTGTCCCTCTGTAACTTTATTTTTCAAAAAAAATATTCCCTTCTCGAAGATTCTTTATTTTTTTGCCCCAAAATAAACCTTTCCGTTCCCATAACCCATTGCCGTGGCCAGTGCACCACTGTCCCCTGGTCTATGTGCGATTATTTTAGCATAATAAAAATATATATCTGCAAAATGTTTTTGTTTCTGTGGCTGGGGGCCCTGGATAATGGCATAATGTGCCGCAGCAGCCGTCGCAGCCGCAGCCGCGGCCAGGGCCTTGTGCCTGGGCCTTTGATGCCATATCGATTTCAAGGCACAAAAATTGCCATATCCGCCCCCCAGTCGCTGTCTCTCACCTCGCTGTATCTGTATCTGGCTCTGTATCTGTATCTTTGCAGCTGCCGTCAATTTCCAGGAGACTTTGGGGGGAGGACTCTTGGACTTGGACTCAGACTCAGACTCAGGCCCGAAGCTGTTGGTCTCATTAGCCAACTGCGAGCGACAGTAAAAGGGGGGAACGGGGTTACAACACAGACAAGTTTTTGCTACGTGACAAAGTCACAACACTTGACACACACGTTCGCACAGGAGGAGCAGTGAGGCAGGACGGGACGGGACGGGACGGGACTGGACGAGAAGGAGAGGAGAGAACAACAAATTAGTAAAAGTTACAAATACTTGACCTTTTCCTTGGCCATGTAGTCTGATTAAGTTGTTGCTTATCAAATGACATTAACTAATTGCAGAGAACCTGCGAACGAACCATGAGGGGCGGGGCTGGGTTTCGTGTGAAATGTAAGCCAGGCCTTAAGGAAAACCCTTACTCCTGCAGTACCATCCCCCAATGCCATTCGACGAACATTTGATGCCCATTTATAAATTTAGAATCTCTCTCTGTTTCCTCTCCTTTTTTGTTTTCATAATCTCATATAAGACCCGCTTACAGCCTGAGTCCCGTCTCCGCCCCCGAGACTGCGATGCGATTGTGTCAACCCCCCCATTGGAGCGTGTAAAAGTTTTGCGCCATTTGATTTGGATTAGTTGCGCCGTAGAGGGAGTCGGAGAGGCTCAGCTGCGCCAACAAAGAATTGTCAACAAGAAGAAAGTTTTACTTTCGAATCGGACAAAACTTTTGCCGGCAATTGTTTAGACTCTGAATCGCGAAGATATTTCAGAACGTTAGCATAAAGTCGACAGCTGATGAGTGTGTGGGTGTGTGTGTGTGTGGATGGGGTGCGGGCGGATAGCACAGCTGGGAATAAGGTTGGCGGGGAATAAAGGGATGAACAGAGTTTACTATAATTTGAATGGAAGTCAAAGTTAAGCAGGTTACAAATAACAAAAACTAAAACGACGATCCCAACTCACTCTAAGAAAATGTAGGTACCGTAATAAGTGAGTGAAATAAAAGCAAAGACAAATTCAAGCAGCAGGTACTGGAACTTATTTCAGAGAGAGAGAGAGTGGCCTGAGAGCGAAGCAGAGGCTACAATGACAACCGAAGTATTTGCAGGGAGAGCAATCAAATGAGAGAACTGCGTTTTGTGTGAGCGAAGAGCAAAGCTCGTACCTGTGCAGTTGCTTTTGCTGGCGTGATCGGGGGCGACAGAAAAAACAAAGTACAGCAACAATGTGCTAGAGGCGAAGTACATACAAACAAAATGCAATCACAGGAGTAGCCTGTTAACCCTAGATGGTTAACATTTGATGACGGATGCAGTACTATTTCCCTTATTCTCTGTCATTTTATAATTGTTTTTGTGTTGAGAATTGTCAGCCCAATATTCAACGCAGCATAATAAGAATTTAAAAATGAGGGTTAATACATCCTCACTTCTCTGACAACTTGCATACATTTATTTGCATGCGTATATACGTATATTTATATATACTGATTTTGTGGAAATTGTAATCATAATTCATTCGAAACTATTACCAAATTTCCGATTATTATCTGATAAACATTCTAGGCCCTCAAGGCTCACCCTTAAAGTTTTCCTTATTATGTATTTAATCGCCCGTTTACATCCAGCTTACATCGTCAGAACAAACCTGTAATTAGCTGATTACCAAATGTTTCTCTTCTGTCATTTGGAAGAGGAAGTCCTACGTCACAGCCGCTAGTCTGATTTCTGACTTGCTGGCCATTATTTATGCCACAAAAAGGAAATGTGTCTCACATTTAAAATTGATTGTCATGTTGTCACACAAAACCAAAACCCACCACACACACATAATGAAACATTTGGAAATAACCGAATACCAAACCGAGAAAACCAAAATATGTACAAATATGTATGTAGGTCCTGGGGTAGGAGAGCTTTTGTAAACGTATTTAATTACATTTGCCAATTGTCTATGAATATGTTAGCAGCGTGTAAATACAAATGAACAAATTAATAAATATGTATGCACAGTCGGCAGACGGCAGACGGCTGACGGTATGGCTATGGCTCTGGCGATGGCCCCAAACGGAATGGAATGCAGTCATCCAGTACGGTTGTTGTATTGTCCTTGAACATGCCGAAAGATAAACTTACTCCGTTCTGTGTTTGGGTTGTCTGTCCCTCTGTACCTCCCTCTCCTCTCCCTCGCCCAACCATCCTCTTGTGTGCACAAATCTGCCTAAAATGTTTGCTTTGAAATGCGTATACCATTGATAAGCCCCTGGCCGAATGGCTCCCAACACCCTCACCCGAGTCCTGGTTCCTCTCTGGTCACTGATTGAATTTCCAGGGCAGACCGCAAAAGGCCGAACGAACCCAAAACTCATTTACATCCGTGTGTGGTAGTGGTAGCACTCGCATGTATGATGAAAATTATGGTTGGAAATTAAATACACATCTCTCTCTTATTCGCTGTCTGGTTGGAGGTCGGTTTATGTTCGATTTGTAGCCTCCTGCTGCTACTGCTGCTGTTGCATTGTATGGTAATGAGGTAAACGATCCCTTTCTATTGTATACTAATTAAGTTGCATTTTTCGACCATTTCACAAATATTTGACTGAATATTTTAATGTTTTGTTTCTTTTTTTGCTGATTCCTTGAAGCACCCTAGTGACCCTTTTGATTAATTTTTGTGCAGCATTTTCAGTCAAAAGCATTGCAACTAATGAACAGAGAGGATACAAAGAAAAAGGGACACATGACGCTCACTCTCTTGGACTCGCTTTGTAAGAGTCGTATTTATATTTCGAAGTCATTTCATTGGCTTCATTGAGCTTTGATGAAATAAAGCTACAGACATTTAATCATGCACTTTGTGGTTTTCTTTTACAACTTTTTGGAAATGGAAATTTTGTTAAAAGGAGCGAAAGAATTTGCTTTTCACAAAAATTAAATTTTGTGCATGAGAAAAAAAGTTGGAATGCTTTGTTGGTCACCGACTAAGGGATAGCAATTCATTAGATGCAGTAGCTAAAAAAATACTAAATAAATGTCACATGTGTACATATTACATATATGAATGTGGGATACCTTAAAGTTTTGTTAATTAGAGGAGGGCTAAATATTGAAAAAATTTACTTTGGAAGTTTTTGATAGACTTTGTGGGAAATTGGTTTGTCTATGTATAATCTTTAGTCTATTAAATCCATAAATATGTAAGCATGTAAATATATTCTTACAATAACTTTTTCCATGGATAGATTGTTAATCAGATGAAGTTCCTTTTTACTCCTAGCTCTAACCCCTAAATATACGTAAACGAATGACAACAAAGGTATGAAAATGCTCTATTCATAGCCTTACCTACTCCCATTACGCAGCATGTCAATGTGCAGCGCACTCGTGCCTTTGTACTCTACCTGAACATATTCGACTGCTGACGCATTTGGCTATTTTTAGCTGAAGCGAAAGTTCCGTTTCCATGTCCAATGCAGCAGTGGATGAGAGGCTTCTGTTCGTGGGTAGCGGCGAATGACGCAGTGTAGACTTGCGCTGGAAGCGTAGAAGAGTATGAGATTACGCCTTGATACGCTCTGAAACGGAATTTCGTTCATCACACACGAATGAAGGAACATTTTTTGGTTGTGACATGTTTGTTCATATCATTTCCTTTGAAATTCCCCCCACTGTAATCACGACCCAAAAAAAAGCAGGAGAAAAAAGATCATTTAAAAGGAAAAAATCACTATTAAATGCAAATTATGTCAGAGCTTCAGTTTCGTCAATGGGAGTGCGCTGCTTCACCCCCGCAATAACTACTACACTCCACTCTTCTTGAAAACTTTTCTGGCATACAAATTAACAATTATCGAAGACACGATTCGACGGTGCGGGACACAAAGTTGCCTTCAAATGGTTCTTTTTCTAACGCTTTTGGCTAATTAAAATGGATTCAATTGAAATTTAGAACGTTGCGCATGGCACGTGATTGTCGTCCGTTGTCTTTGTTCTCTTTTTGGGTTGCCTTTTTTACAAAACGTAATTAAAACAAGAGGCAACGGTAAAAGAAGGGGAAATGGAAGGGGATGGGGAATAAGATTCCCGTGTAATAATGAAAACTTTATGGCTTTTCGATAAACGGTTCCGAAAATATTCGTGGGACAACGTGCCTGGAAATTCGAATGAGGTTACATTTTTACGTTGAGTTGACCCACTGATATCTTTAGATTATCTTTAGGGCCCCCAGCCCCAAAGCTTTTAAGCGGCATGCTATCTTTCGATTATCTAGTTAATGCGATGGTTTAAACTATTTACATTTATCTCTGGCCAAGTTCCTTTGATGTTATTTTCCCCCCATTTTTTGTTTACAATTGTAAAGCTAAAGCATATTTTTTGCTTTTTATTTCGCTAGAACAACAAAAATAAATGCTTAAAATGCGATTGACTGCGGGACAGAGAGAGAGAGAGAGAGAACGCAACCGATTGAATATGCGAGAGAAAAACACGAAAGAGAATGGGAAGAAAAATACAGAATTCAACCGGAAGCCAATGTAAATAAAGTGCCGAACATGTTTGTTGGTTCCGTCAAAGAATCGGGTGAAAAAAATAGCACTTTGATCTGTGTGTAAAGCTCTCGCTGTCTCTTCCCCCGCTGCGCTCTCTTCGTTCGAAGAGTTGTCCATCGCATCATCAGTCAGATGAAAACTTTCCGCGGGGGTAGAAGTAGAATCACGCACTACTCCTAGGAAAAAAAGGGTTGCCAATGTTGCTGCCTGCGCTGCTTAAGTTTCTGTTTAGGAAAATTGTGTTCGTTTACCAAAATTTGTTTACACTCTCCATGGGGTCTGAGGTCGGTCGTCTGGGGGGATTCAATGGAAAGGGCAGGCCGCTGCCGCTGCCATTGCCATTGCCTTTGGTGGCTGCGTAATTAGCGGATATGGATGCGTTGTGCGCCACGTTTTTCGTCTGTTGGTTTGCATTTCAAAGTGAAACTCAAGTAAATGAAATACTCAGAAATGGAAAATGTAGTTCAGCGCTAGAGACGGCAGCGTGAGGGTGTTGAGTGGGTGGTGGATCGTGTTTGGAAAGGGTCAGAGGTGAGCCACCAACCAATGCTTCAACAAGAGTCTCGTGAATAGAATTTAATTTCACTTTGCCCATCTCTAGTTGCGAGTGCACTGTGCCCCAAATTGATTTATTTATTTGATGTTTTTATTTGTTTGTTTTTTGGCTAATTTGGTGGATGGATGCTTTGGACTCTCACTCTTTTTTTTCCTTCTTTTTTTTTTTTTGGGTAGCGCTGGCCCAGTCTCCTTCTTCAATCAACACTCCCCATGATTGAGATTGATTCAATGTCCAAATGTTGTTTTTTTCTGTATAACAAATGAAGTTCCAGCGCCGCTGAAAGATCCGACTGGGGTGCATAAACTATCCCGATTGACAGGAAGTGCCAGCTCAGACCAAACAACGCTCCTCTCTCCGGAGTAGTGGAACTTCTGCAGTGGCAAAAAAAGAAGCCAACTTCAACAGAAAATAATAAAAAATAAAAAAAAGTGTGAAAAAACTTAAGCCTCTTCACACTTGGGGCCACCACTCGCTTAGGTGGCTTTACAACGCAAATCCCCAGCTTCCTACATGCCACAGCGGCAGCAGAGTAGCGATGAAACTAATGCCGCCCGACATCTTCGCGTCTGAAACGTATAGAAAATAAAATAAAATATCATCCTCATCATCATCATCATCGTTCTGGCTTACTCCCACACATGGCAGAGGGAATGAATGGGGTTGTCTGCATTATGAAGTTGCCGCAACAATGCCTGCTGCTGCCTGCTGTTGCCTGCTGCTGCCCCTTGCGAATGTTGCACGTTGCGCATTTGGCTTGAAGCGCTCTCTCGTTTACGTTTAATTGAGTTTATTGATGCATATTTGAAGTTCGAAGCCTCCTCCATTCGATTCCGCATTCGATTGTAGGCGGCAGGCCCTCCTCTCTTCAAGGGCCTGGGCTCTGGTTGCGGCTGTGGGTCCGGGCATCCACTCCAAAGTGCAAAAATGCAATTAATTAAGCGCATTTATTTGCACACTCAATGGTCCGTGCATTGAGTGTGTGGCAAGGGTGGACGTGTCCGTGGACCCAGTCGTGGCGTGCCACGCGTGCTGCCCTACCCATCTGTAGGTACAATCGATTATGTGGCCCATTCATTGGTTGGCTAAATATTGATTAGAAGTCACAAAGTTAAGTGAAAAAGAAACGCATATCAAGTGGGGTTCGCTGCTAGTTATCACAGTTGTTTGTCGCATTTTTTTAAAACAGATTTAAAAGGTTAATTTAGCTCTATAAATTTGCTAATGATACGCACTTAAGGTGTGCGCATTGCAAAGTCAATCCACTCGATACGGAAATCTCTGAAAAACTACTTCTGAGAATTTATTCCTCGGGCTGTTCCAATTTCTGAACATTTTTTGCACAGAAAATGATTAAATACAAATCAATAAATATAATTTCATTCATTCGTTCCGCCTTATTGATATGTTCCCAGTTTCAAATCCCATTGTGAATCATTTCCGTGACCTCAAGTAATATATCACTTTGACCTTGGAGACCTGCTTCGACCACTCTCTTTCTGTCTCTGTCTGACCACTTGAGGGCCCTGGACCATTGACCATTGAAAGAAGATGAACGCAAGACGAGCTGCAGCGAACAAATCTCCACAAACTCCCACACAATTTTGTGCTGCTTGCTGCTGCTGTTGCATTGAGTTCATTAAACGCCGCTGGAGCTGCTAATTAAGGCTCAATCGAGTTAATTTCTCTACTTCTCTCCTCTTCTAGGCGGCTAATTAAGAGAGCAGACAGTCGAACAGTGGCTGTGCGGGGGAGGGCCGAAATTATGCACTAATGTGTCAGGCACATCTCTATGCTTGGGATTCGAATATGTTATGTGTGTTTCCCCCCGTTGGCGCATTTTCGATTCGATTGCGATTGGCATTCGATGCGATTGCAGCCGCGGCGGCGGGCATTCCGCTGGGCATTCGCTTGGGCCATTGACTGCGGTCGGGTCTCCAATGGTAATTCAATTAAATCGACGCCCAGTGGCTGCCACTATGCCCGGCCATTGTTTAGCTGTGGTTTGTTGAACTCTCCTCGGAATTCGCCTTAGTATTAATCCACACTCTCGGCCCGCATCTGAACTGCAGCAGGCACGCTCGCACTCACACTCTCACTCGCACTCTCGAAGAGCCGCCCGCAGTTTCTGGGGCGCCATAAACAAGGTGACTTTACTGGCTCAAGCAGTGTTTGCAGTTCCTTCACTCCACGAGCAGCTCCATAGTCATAGTCATAGTCAGAGTCAGACCTCTCTATCCTCGTCTCTGGCAGTTGGTAGTCGCCCTCGCAGCAGGCAGCCCGCTGGGGCAGGTGTGTGCTGCCTGCCACACGGTGCCACAAATGCATATGTGAATGGCGGAGTTCAAGGGGTGCGATCGATGAGTTATGTTTATGGGGCACTCACTCTAGAGCTTTAAGTTGCATCGTGGATCAGGCTTCGTCGTGTTATGAGTGGCTTAAAAGTCCGTATCTAAAGTGTAATGGATGTGCGGAGAGGGCAGATCGAAGAGTTGCAGAGCTGTACAGCTTGCCTAGCGCGTTTGCTGACTATATATCTCTCTCACAGTGTGGCTTAGCAGTAATGTAATAGCAGTAGAAGAATATCAGCTGTTCTTATTGTAATTTTTTGAGGATAAACCAGTACAAAGGATTTTTTAAGGTCTATTTATCTCTTTATTTATCTATTTATATCCACAGATTCTTCAGTTTTTTTTGTACATAACATTTCCTTCCCATTTATGTTACATTTTCACGCACCTCTCGCACATTCCACATGCCCATCATCTGAGCTGCGTTCAGTACATTGCAGTTACTGCATCGCATCTCCCTCGCAGGCTTGGTCACGTCTCCAGCCTTATCCAATGGCTGCTCCATAAAATCCACGAATATTAGCCAATGCATTTGCATAGGAAAGATCTGCGCAAACCACTCCCCAACACCGATTACAAAACTGGAAATTCATTCGCACTCGAAGTGTGAAAATTATAATTGAATTCAATAAAGTTGTCATCCCCACTGATGGCATTTTGATTTTTACTTAATTGCTCGACAGCACTCTTTCCCTGCGCGTCCACTCTGCTCCTCCAGCCCCTTTTCCTGCATGAAATGGCAAATCTTACAATTTCAATTAATGTTCGATGGCGTCTATAGGGGGAGGGGGGACGGAGGGATGGTGGGAGGTCACATAGCCCATCAAAATCCTGTTATACGGGGGTCCACTCAACTCCTCGATGTGACATTAAATTACGTTTTTATTTCGTTTGCCCGTAAAACCGGAAATTGCGACATACGCACGGAAGTCAAGTCAATAAATGGTGGCAGTCCTCCCATCCGCCCCATCCCACCGTCCATCTCCCCCCTATACTGCACTCATCCTTCTCCCGAAAATGCCATATCCCATCGCTGGGAAAAACTAGTTACACAAATTGCTACGAAAAACTCAATAACATTTATGAAACTTGAGCGAAAATCCCCCCCCACACACACACCTCCCTCGCCCACATGTGTCCTAAAAAGAGAAAAAATAAGGAAAATCGGAGGAGAAAAAAAAATTGTTTTTCAATTAAAAAGTTTATGTTTCTGGTGTTTCTGGTGCCACTGCCACTGCCACTGCCTCTGCCTCTGCTGCGTGCAGACAAATTTGCCATTCAATTTGCCCGCTGGACACGAAGGTACGACTGTTGACCAAGGAGAGTGGTGAGGTGCGGGTTGTTGCATGTGGCAAGGTGTCTGTCTGTGTGTGGTCCCTGTTGAACGTGCTCTCAGGTGTGCTTCAGCTTCATAAATTGCGGGAGGAAGCTGCATCCGATTTTGGGTTTTTTTTATCACAATTTTTAAAGGAAACGCAACAGAAAATGTTGAGAGTTTGATCTACTTTCTACTTTTGTGGCAAATTAGAGGGGAAATATGTATGAGCAGAAGAAAAAGTTATGATGGCTTTAAGGCTTAAATTAAGAAACTCAACCTTAACTGCTAAGCCACACTGGGAGAAAGAAAACGAGAGGGCTAGCCAGGCCAGCCTCGGGAAAAACAGGCGTTGTTCGGATTAGATAGCTTTAAGAAATTGACATGGATATGTATCAGGAAATTAAAGATGCCTTAAACAAATCTGTAAATGTTAAGAATTAATTAAATTATCTTGGGGTCAGTTCGGCTATTCTAATCGTCATATAATGCTTCACTTCTACCAACTACTTTGGCATGTACGCTGCCCTACCCTTTCCAAGTATTGCAGGGTTTCACCTGCGCATCGTCCATCGCTTATCGTCCCTCAAATAGTTCCCAATCTGCATGTGGCTCTTTGTCCACAGATTAGCTTCAATAATAATCAAATTTCAGCTGTTCTCAAACACGTTGCGTTTGCATAGCATATCTTGTAGTCAGAGGAGCTCCTCTCAGCCTTTTCTGCGTGGCACAATTTGCAGGCAAACACAAGAAATGTTTCAGATTAAAACACAAACAAATTTCCACGCTACGTTTCGCTTTTGTTTGAACACATTTACTGGCAATTACGAAATCTGTGGCGATATCTGTCCACGGATTTCCCAAGAGACTGATGGATCCATTTCCATCATTTGCAAATATTTACCAAAAATAAAATACAAAAAAGAAAAGAAAAGATACATAAAACCTTTTGATCAAAACACAAGAGCCGACACTTTTGGGGTTGCGGCACGCGTTGTGTTGTGCTTCCTTTGGTTCTGGTTATTAATCAAAACAACAATTTTTAATGATGTTGGCAGGCGACAATCGCAGTTGTTGCCATCCCCCGCCCGCACCTTTGTTGCACGTTGCACGATTGCGATAATATTTGGATTAGTTCAAGTCAATTGCATCTGGGGGGATGTGCGGGGGCGGCGAAAGAGCGGTCTTGAACGCGTGCTGGGGCAACGAGTCTAATGTTGCACACGTGTCCTGTGTCCAGGGCGAATGCTGCACTCCACGGGTGGGTGGTTGCGGTTCCACAAGCAAAGGGCTGGACCCCAAAGTCTGGGCCAAAGATAGCCGCAGGCCTGAGTTAAATGTTGTGTTAAGATTAACAGCAGCCGCAGCCACAAAAGCAGCTTATCGCAGTTTCGCTTGGTGTATGGGGCTGTGACTGGGGCTGGGGCACCTTGTCAATGAGAAGGGTTTTCGACGTGCCAGGCATTAATAATCAAGACAAAATAGAAATAAAAGTTAAGGGCATATATCGCCCATATCCCTTGGAAAAAAGGACCCCAAATGCGTCAATGCGGGCGACAAACTGCAGAAAGGAGCCACAGAAAAAATTCGAATTTCTATCGGGGTTCTATGCCAGTCGACTGCTAATGATGCCCCAGGAAATGGTAGAGCAGGTGTTGCCGCAATCGGAGGAGATGGAGGGGGAGGGTACATCAAATATGCTCACACTTCTGCATAATTTATGGCACATAATGCAGACAGCCAGAGCCCCGACTTAGGGAGACAGCGGAGAAAAAAGAGCATGTTAAATGCTATGTAAACTTTGCCTGCACAAAAAAACTCCACTCGCAGTCAACTTATCAATGTTTTCCCTTAAACGAAGTTGAGGGAAATGCTGGGGAAATGGGTATAACTTTAACACCTTGAAGGCGGCGTGGGTGGTCGTTTGCTCGTCTCGGATCACAGATAAAAAGGTACACAAAGTGGACACACGCACACATACAGAGTAGGTAAACTATGATTTGATGGCAGTTCAACTTTGAATGACAGATGCGTTGAAAAGACGAATTGGTGCTAGAATTGGAGTGCTTGGAAGTGCATATTTGAAATCTAAAATAAGCAAACTAAGACACACTGGGAGAGAGAATTTTATTGGATCCCCAAAGCATCCCCAGTCTCATTCTTCTATGTCTCTTTCTCACCTTCTATTCTTCGTTGCTATCTATTGCATTGTCAGCCCGTGTACCTTTGTTAATCTCAGCTGTTCTTTTAAGTTCGATCCATAAAACAGATACATTTTATAATTTGTCTGTATCGCTAGTTGATCGTTACGACCTCCAGACGATTGCCATTCGAAAATGTATAGCGCCACTTCGAATGCATCGCAACGATGTGAGTATGGTATGGTGGGGTGAGGGTGTGTAGATAAAGTGGAGGAGCCCATCAGGTTATTGAGGCTAAGTGAAAGTAAATTTTTTTTTGGTTATTTTTATGGTGGAGACACCCATGCGCCATGCGGCATGCGGCATGCGCTCTCGGATGCCATTAATGTTGCATTCCATTTGTGCGGCGACTTGTCAAGCATTTTTCAGTATTTCAGAGTGCCGCAGAGTGTTGAAAGCTCTTTTGTCTCAGAGAGCAAGGGCAGCAGCACTTCACACACAACACAACGCCACACCAAACCACACCACACCGAATTGCTTAATCAGAGTGGTTCTTCTGCTGCGAGTATCTTCTGTGGATCTGTGTGGATCTTTTGTGTCTTCGGCGAGTATAAGCGCATTCTTTATATGGCTTGACAAAAGCGATTAAAATAATTGGCCAGCGATGGATTTTCAGCCCCCCATCCCCCGATCCACCGATCTAACCGATTCGTGGTAAAAGCCATTTCCATCTGATTTATTGCATTATAAATTTGTGCGCATGCCTAAGTAGATACGATTTTGAAATTTTAGAAAGTTGTCGGGAGCTCCCGTCCAACTACAGCTACAGCCACAGCTACAGCTCCCCCTTCTGCCAACCTCAATGGAGAACACTCTACGAGAATGAATGCTCTTTTCGTATATTTTATTAGCGACTATGCATCTATAAATTATGCCTAATGAGCCGGCTAGACGTCGAAGACAACAAAAGTCTGCCTGTTCGGGGTGTGGTGTGGCGCGGCACGGCCCCTCCCCGCCACACTTTTCGAGTGGGGAAAAATGGTGTGAAATTGTAATTGGATTGGAGAATGCGCAATGAGGCGGAAATCTAATGCAAAATGTTGTAATAATTGATGTTTCTTGCTTGTCAATTAATGTGTGACCATAAAACATGTCACAATTGATGAATGTCTCCCTCCAGAGTGATTTCATAATGCCCCAAAACACACACAAAAATTAATCGAGTTAACATTTTATGGAATAAGCAACAGATATTCGTTTAATTGGTACTCATTTCGTCAACGAATTAGTAGGGTGTTGGCATTGTTTGCATTTTAATACTAAAATGTAAAAGAAAACGAGTGTCGGGTGAGTGAGGCTAAGCTACTCTGTGTGAGAGAGTGAGAGAGAGAGAGACGAGAGAGTTCACGAGGCAGAGGAGTAATTCTGCAAACTCTCATCTATTTAACCAAAGATCTTTCCATGAAGAAGATAAAAAGAGTCCTCTTCAAAGGAAGAACCAAAGAGTGCACACAGCTAAGCCACACTGGGAAAAGAGATGGAGAGAGCGTGCGAGTGGGAAGCGGAAGAGTCTGACTCGCTGGGAAACTCATCCAAATGTTAATTAATTTTAGTATAATTATCCTGATAAGTCCTGATAGAGCGTCCATTCCACTCGCCAAGCCCCCAAAAAGTGCAATTAATTACCAACATCCACTCCTCGTACCCTGAAAACCTTAGTTTCTTATCAGCACAGAGAGAGCAGCCACATCCATATACGAGTAGTAGATCACTCGACACATCATCATCGTAATCAGCAGCACCATCTTCATTTGCTTTGGGACAAGTTCTAGGTAAATAGGAACCCCTTTTTTTTGGATTTGTTTGGCTAAAAAGACTCTTAAAGAGGGTCTTCTGGGGGTCACAGCGACAGCAATAATTCAAATGAGAGCAGCATTACTCAAAAGCGCGTTTTGTGTGTGAGTGTGTCTGTGACAGACGCCAGCGAGGGTTTCTCTTAGTTTTGATTCATTGTCGTTGTTGTTAGCCATTGGTCTGCCTCGGCCTCGGCCTTTACCTTTACCTTTACGATTCCCCTTGCCTGGGCGTAATCGCCTTGGCGACACCTATTCTCGTAGGCGCGACATCCACATCCACTCCAGCACACAGACTCCACTCCTCCGCGCGCTCCACAGTCCGCATCCATAAGCATCATTGCCAGTGCCATTGCCAGACCGTAACTAAAATGAGACGCCAAACAAAAAGCAATTACGTGTGTGTGCGCCTGCTGCTTGGCCTGCCCTTTTGCGTGTGGGTCCAGGGTCCGTCCCCCGAGTGCTTCGTTTTCGGGAACTGAATAAAATTCCTTATCGCCAAAGAAGAGTTGTACGCTGAAGAGCGAAGGAGAGAGAGCTTGAGGGAGATTGGCGATGGCAGCGTGATTCGTGATTCGGAATGGGGTAGATGGATTCGAAGTTTGATGATTTATTCTTCATTATGTTTCCAGCTATGGATCGCTTTCAGTATAATAAGCAATGAGCGGGATATAAAGCTCCCAACACATCAGTCGCTCTGGGTGATAGAGTCGCGGCAACTCCCAACATTTCGACTGGTTATTCCTTAAATCAAAAGAGCGAAACTATACCGAATCTCTTACACCAATCTTATCCCAACTTCACAGCTCTTCAGACACTTTTTCTGAGTGTCTCCTATGCGTAATCACGCACCCATCGCTATCCCCTTGCGTTGCACAGGCCACAGATGTGAGCGAGGGAGCAAGATAGTCAGTGGCCTGCCCCAACAAAGGGCTGCTGCAATTAATCTTCGCTTCTGAGTTTCGGCTTCAAGGTGAATTGTGTGGCATGCGCCCTCGAGGGCCCCCAACCAATGTGCGTCTCTCCGAATTGGAGTCTCAGTCTCTGCCTTGCTCGTTCCTCTCTCCATGGCCCTTGTCTGTGGCTAATGATTTGGCGGGTTAAACGCCGTGCTGCATTCAACTTTAACTCTCATTGAATTATAAATTATGCCTGCTGCCCCAGCCCCAGCCCCAGCCTTGATTTGTGTGTGCGCGCACGTGGAGGGAACAGGAGAGTGGAGAGAGGTACGTGCCCAAGGAGAACTTTTGGCAGCCTATTTTAGGTCCCAAGCCCCTCTAAGCCCTATCCCCCCAATCCAATCCCTGCCATTGGCACCATATGTAGCCAAAGCCACGACCTGGGTAATTTGCTTTATGATTTCAGCCTCGACCTGAAACCCAGCCAAGGATGTCCAAGAGGAGAGAGAGAAGAACGTGTGAAAAATCAGTCAGGCGTAAGTGCGTCCGGGATATTTTTGGTATAGAGAGAGAGAGAGATCCCAGATTTGGGTTCAGTGTTCAGTGCACGTGAAAAATATGCTACCGTTGTGTGTTGCTGTATGCAAAAGGTTCTGGGGCATTCAGTCGAGTGTAAAGCAAATCACCTGGAAGTAATACCTATCCTATCCCTATCCCTATATGTACGGCACTGGACAGTGGACAATGCCGAACATTATCTGCAATTTATTGATTCTGTCTGACATTGAAACTAGCAGCCAGTCCCATAATGTCTGCATTTGCTTGGCTCATATTTTAGAATGGATTTGTCAACTGGCAAAATGGAAATGACAATTGAATAGCAGGGATGAAACATCAAGCGGAGTTTATGTGCAGACTACTGAGATATCACATTGGATGAAGTATATATTTTGTTTCGTATTTTGTTTATTGCATAAATCTTTGCAATCCAAACCTTTGAGGGTACTTGCGTTGGAGTTTTATTATTATTATTGCATGCATAAATATCATTTGGCTCTTTGAACACCTGGCCTTCGAGTAGTTCTACGATTTTTAGTCATTTTATAAATCAATTATACTCCTTAGAACTCGCAGAACTCATGGGAATACTAGTAATTGGATTTCTTTACCCGTTGAATTTTTAAAAATTTAATTCAGATGCAATCTCGAAAATCAATTGACAATTCATTGGGCTCTGATTTCTATCATCTAAAATTGCATGCAGCTGGTATGTTTTTTGTTTTGTTTTTTGCATTCTTTCAATAAAACCAAGCGGGTTTCCGGTTTCTTAAGTTTTGAATTCTCGTGTGGAACATCGTTTCTGAATGAAAGCTGAAACTCAGAAGTGCCTGGGAGACTTGACCCACATATTATCCAGTCTTCGGGGCTCGAGTTCGAATTCGAACCTCATCTCATCGCATCTCACACTCTATGCAGCAGCCTCTTTTCTTTTGTCTATGATTCCATTTTCTTTCAGTCGCATCGCATGGCTTTTTTTTCGTCTTTGTTTTTATCTTAAGTGCACTTTTGAAGTGTTTTATTTATTGCACGACTTTTTCCTTCAGTTTTCTCCTCTTAAATGCGGAAAGTGTTTCATAATTCAGAGTAGGAGTTGTAGATGGAGTCGGAGTCGGAGTTCCGATGCGGATTCCCATTCCGTTTTGGTGGGGACGGGACGGCCTCCCGCTTGGACCACACGGGCGTCAGTGTCGCCAAGTGGATATTTCTTTTCTGTTTTTGTTTTTTGGTGGATAAAGAGATGTAGAAGATGATGGTATCATCTCGATTCAATCCAGGGGCGCGCTGGATGTGTGATATGTGTGTGGCTTTTATGGCTTCCACCATAAAAAAATAGGTTTTTTTTCCTTTTGTTATTTATATTTGTTACAGTTTGAGCTCATCATTTAGGTTGGTGTTTTTTTTTTCCTGCGTCTATCTATGTGTCTTTCATCTGGGCGCTGGCTCTAATTGCATAGTAGAACTGCGACCGCCCCTTCATATATAAATATATGGGCATCTTCTTCTCTTCTCTTTTTTTGGGATAGTTTTCTTTTGATTGCTGCTGGTCGAGAGAGACCGACCTCTCAAGCGAAGGTTTTTTGTGGCTCCGATGTCTGGGAACAACGATGGTCTGCTCTTGTTTATGATTGAAACGATGCCGATACGATTCGGTCTATAAATCCATAAAATTGTGCTGATAAGGAATCGAGCGTCTGGACTTTAACTTCCAGCTGAAGCTATGCAAAAAAATAAATATACATTTTATGCCGACAAGGAATCTCTGAAACATTAGACAGAAATGTTGCGTTTGTTATCTTAAATCAATTTACATCTCGTAAGTCTCGTCTCATTAGAACAACAAGTCATATATTTCTTCCAAATGAGTGTACAATTTTATGGCATTCTATGAGTTTGATCCTCCATACTTATAGCTGTCATAGGAACATCAATGGACTGCCCTGTAGTTGCTCTTATCAACATTAATTACTCCTTTGTTTATATTCCCATTTAGCTGTGGGGTTATTTCGTTCGAGTTCTAGTGGTTCTTTTTCTTCATTCCAATTGAAATTTGATGCTAGATTTCTCGCGTCGCGCGACTCTCAAGTGGAAACATGAACCCAATCCCCTCCGACTATTTCGATGGAATATTGAGTTTAATTTTCTTTTTTTTATGATTTCCCAGTTGTTGAAGTGCAGCTCTTATCGGCCAGAGCCGGAGATAACCTTCACAAGTTTTCAAAAGAGAACAAAGTACATTGAAGATTGAAACTAAATTTCGTTTTCCCGCACTTCAAACCACCCCTCCAAACCAATGAGGCCCTTCGATGACGTTCCCTTTTCCGATTCCCACAATTTGAGAAATGAAAAGTAATTTGCAAAATGTGTTGAACATCTTTTTGGGTGATTAGAGAGTGCTGCAACACCGTGTGGCTCGTGTGTCATTGCCAGCCAATTGATTGATATTCGATCCAGAAAATAAGACAGGGAGAGTGAGAACGAACGGTGGAGAGATATTTACCAAAGTGATAACCCCCGGAGGAGGGCCGGATTATGTTGTGATCCGATCGCTCACGTGCCACACGCGACCTTCGGCGACTGCGACACATTTTGCAACATGCGGCAACCTCTTGAATTTCAACAATTGTCAGCAGGGGGACACAGTCCTGCCGGGTAGGTTAGCTGTGGAGTGATGCTGTCTGGCAGCTGCAGCAGAAACCCCGAAAAAAAGTCCATATCCCAAAAGCCTTTCGTCTGTCTGCAGTGTCTGCTTCTCCTCTTGTCCTTCTATCCTTGAATTTCCGTGGCTTTTCTCTATGGTTTCTCCTCTTTTTTTTGGCATCTCTTTATGGCGCTGTCTATGCGGCAATAAACCAAATTAAAATCACAAATTAGCCCGCTGCAGTGGCCTTATGCTTTTTCATGATTTATGTTGAAGATTTAAGGAAAACATTTTATAAATTTTGGTGGAAATTCTTGGGAATAGAGGATAGAATTTATGCCTGGAAAGGGCTAATTCAGATAGTGAATTGTGCAGCGAAAAACTCATCTTTGTAACCTTCATTTTTGGGATATTTGTAGGCTGTTTTTGGGTTTATTGCTGTGCTACATTTTGTCACTTTCTTAACACCTAATAGGCCCACATATGTATACATAGATCTCACATATTTCCAGTTCATAAAAAAAATTCCAACCCCTGTCTATTTTCTGTCTTCTCTTTTCTAGGCCCACATCCCTTAAAAGGAAAATTCTGACCCAGATTTCGAAATGCCAAGGTTTTTTTTTCACAACAAATTCTTAGCGTCCGAAAACCAATAAACAATTATCACCCATGATCATCAAGAAGGACTATTACCGCTATATAACATCCCCTGACCGTCGCTGCCAACCCACACACACAATTTCCACGCAATCAGAGCCCTTGCCACCGCATGTGGCTGCCACCAGACAATCAGTGGCCATTGAATTGCATTTGCGCGCTGCCGTTGCCGGATTTATGCGCCATTATTTCGTGTAATCCCCGCGTGGACCAACCGCTGACCCATGTGAAATAGGGGCAATGGACATGCAAGCCAATCCTCAGCCAAGTACTCAAACAATTTCCACAATTTTTGGGAAAATTTCCACTCGAGTGCAACTGCAAATGCTGCGCAAGCGTGTGTTCCGGTGCCCAGGAATGGGGTTTAGAACGGGATCACATTAGCCGGATGTCCGCTATAGTCCCACACCCTCCTACGGAGTAGTCCCTTCAACACATAAAAGTCCTTTAGTTCCACGATGAAATTTGCAAACAATTCGAATTGCATTTGTACACGCGAATTTTCCCAATTTTGAAGAGCGTTTCGTGCGTTGAGAGGGGGAGGCAACGATATTGACATCATGATCATCGGCTGATGGTTCAACAAAGTTGTCGATGCCAGCGACCACGCCCATGCCAAGCCGAAACCCCCTACAACCTACCAACAAATCACTCAGGGAGGCCCCATGTCAAGTCTTGAGACAAAAGAGTTGAGCGAGCGAGCGCCTCCTGCACACAAAATGTTTAACAACGAAACTGCAGTTTAATTGCCGTCAGTCGCTGTTTATTTTTTTTTGGGTGGAAATGACAGGCGGCGATGCCGGCGGAAGAAGCATAGCAAAAATAAAATGTGACCCACCAAACGGCAACACCACAGCCATCCGGGGTGGGGATGGGGTGCGGAGATAGGCTCGTAAAACGGAGCAAGCGGCGGTGCCAAAGACAAATCTGTGGGGAAAAAATGAAAGGTTTATCTGTGGTCGAAACAGCAAAGAGTAGAAAATAAAACCAGCACAAAAGACAAATTATGAAGTAAACAAAAAAGCTGTTGGGTACATGTCATACAGTGCGAGCAGGGAGGGAGGGGGCGGAACAGTGTCCTGAGAGTGCTAAGAAGTGGAGGGCAAATATTGTTACACACAATCAAATATATATTATTGTAAGTTATTAATTAAATCTAAAGCCACAGTGCTCGTTAATTTTTATGCCACTCCCAGACATATAATAAATTAAAATACCCAAGTAATATTTTGTACTAGAATTAAGTCTTCAATCTTTTTCTATTATTACAATACCTACATTAAAAATAATAATAATAAATTAAAGGCAAAACATCGTGTATTTTTGTACATATTCTACACGTATTTTCTGATGCGTGTTCCGCGTATTCAGCTCCTATCACTCCTTCAATAGTTTTCCACAGCGTTCGACCCACTGTTCTTAGTCACAGCGAACATCGCACATTGCCCCCCCTTGGAACGGAATACCATTCCATGCCAGAGTTCTGCCTGGATGCAACATGTGTTCCGGGAATGAGCGAGCCGCGTGCCGTTTTATACACGGTATGCTATAAATTTTATTATTGTATGCGTGTTCTCTTGTTGTTCTTTGTACGCGCTGCGCTGCGCTGTGTGTGTGTGTGTTTGTTGCATGCATCGTCGGACCGTTGTCTTTCCTTTCCGGCCTTCTTTTGAAGCGCCTCGCCTCGCCACAGCGCACCACCAGTCAAAGGGCAACCGATCATAAACCAGCTGACATTTATGATAGATGTAAGGAAAAGAGACCCAGTCGTCGCCCATCCGTTTGGATGTGCCTCCCAGCATAGCAGCATCGATGGCTAAGAAAATTCCACTATTTGGGATTATTTGTCGCCAGCATATACGTACATACATATATTTTTCATCTTCCTGTGTCCGCTGCTGTTGCTGCTGTACCCAATGTTGATGTTGCCGCTGTGTCGCCCACACAAACTCGCAATTACGTTGTTTATTCTAGACGACATACCAGAATGTTCATCCAGAACTTGTAGAAATAAAAACATGCCACAAGGAGCCAGCAGCAGCAGCAGCGGCATCATTATTATCATCATCCTTTTGTCAGGGCAGGGCATGCAAACATCCAGAGACATGGATGAGAAATTGTAAGAATCAAACGGCAAATAATGCCGACAACTACATAATGACAATGGAAAACATAGAAAACTAAGAAAAAACTAAGTACAACTTGACAGAACAGAACGAAGATTAAATGTTCTACCGAAATCTAACATTAAATGCAGTTCTGTAAGTGGGAGTCACGTAGGCGCAGTATCTAAGGCCACAAAGTATTCCCCTTTTAAATGTCCATCCTTGAAACCTTTCATAAATACAAACAACATTTATCCTTGGCATCCGCTTGCGAATGCTACAAATGCAATGACCAATTCGAAATGCTCTCCCAACAGCAACTCCAAATCTATATCTAAGGATTGCACAGAAGCCATAACGACAGACAATGCAGTGCCTTGTGTGCCAGTTTGCACTTGCCACCTCCGCCACAGCCACAGCTTCCAGCTTGTTCTTTATTTTTGCAGCAAAATGGAGAAATAATTTGAAAGTACACGAGTACGAGGGTACAAATAGTACCACGAGTACATGAGCACTTTGGTACTGGTGTTTGGTTTGAGGCACAATGCCACCAAATTATTTAATATTTCAAATGTCTGGTACTCCCTCCTCCTTTGGGCGCCTGTTTTCCTAGGGATCTCATATATAGGAAGGATGCACAATTTTTTTTTAGATTTCAGTTTGGTTTTCGGTTGCACATTTAATGAAGCCACATTCGTTTTGGGCATTGTTGTATCTGTGGTCCGAGCTGCTTCCTGCCAAATATGTGAATATTCTTCGAATGATTTTATACTCATTTGTTGGAAAAAAGCTTCCGACAAAACTCTGCCCAAAGGCAAAGTTGATTTGAAACCAAATAGAGTAGGGAATGGCAGCAAGTCCTCCCCTGTTTTTCGTCAGCTGCTGCTGCTACTGCGTTCCGGTGCCATTTGCAAGTCAGCAAATTCCTGCATCATTAACTCCTTGCAACGTTCAACATTCAGGAGTGCAACGTGCAATCGCAGCACAATTCCCCCTTTAACAAGCAATTAAATCGAAACAAAAACGAGTGCCAGCAGGGGCCGGAAGAAGCCACCCCAACTGATTCAAGAGGTGTTACAGGAGCTGCACGTTTCACGATGCGTTTATCACCGACACAGTTTTTCGGGCAGCTATTACAAGGCATTTTTGCCCTAGAAAAATCCGATTAAATATCCATTTCATTCATCTAAATGTAATCACCTATTTTGTATTATTTTCTGTTATATAAACAGAATTATTTTCTACTAGAATTACATGTGAATTCCATGCGAAGTGCATCGGTGAAAAACCTATCGTGCAGGCAAGTTTTCAGCTCGGGATAGAGCGAGGAATTCCTGGTGACATTGATTTATTTTAAGCAATTACAATGCAACGTAAATTTTATAATTATTGTCGATGTAAACAAGAAATCTGAACAAAAGGTGAGAAATGGAAATGGCGCTAGAAAGAGATGTTGAGAGAGGTGGAAAAAAAAGCGGAGCCCACGAAGAGAGGGTGAGAACTACGGAAAGGAATGAAAAATGAAAGAGAAAACAAAGAGCTAATGCCAGCGAAATGTCAAACTCTCGAGTGACAGCTGCAAAAAAAAACCTCTGGAAAATTGAAAAGAATGAAACAAAAAAGTGAAACCCCTGGCGCCTGGCTTTTGCTTGAAATAATTACTTTTCGAAAGTGAATGCAGCTTACCCACGACTCCACCCCTTGCTACCTTCAGCACCCCCCTCTCGAGAACAGCAGGGACACCCCTTTTTGACCACGCCCCCGTTCGCTCCCCCCAGCCCTTAGGCACATACATACACACGTCCATACATATGTCGCAGTTACGATTTTAATTTTGAAATTTATGCTAACAGCAGTTTTGAGAAACTGCCACAGCAGCACGCAAAAGCAAACAAGTGAACGATGAGAGGGTATGTGGATGGACTACACGCATACCCTGTACTCGGAAAATATCATGGAAAAAGAGGAAAACTAAGGAACTCTCCGATTTAAATTCCAACTTGTTCCCTCTGTCGAGAATCATTGAATATCCCTCTAACCCAATATACCTTTCACTTCAAGTGGTGTTCAAAGCAAAGAAGAAAAAACGCATCCATCAGGCTGAGCTGGCTAAGCAGCAGGTTGCCAAGGGGTTGTGTCCTCGCAGGAGGGAATGGCGGTAAAGTGTTGGGGAGGGGGTGGCAAAGGGAGGTTAAAGCAAATGAGGCAGCCGTATGACATTATTTGTGCAGCACTTTTTGCCATTTACCCACCACCCACCCGCACTCCAGCCTTCCATTTACCCAACCGCTTTTCCTTGCGTTTCTGTCTTTTATTTTTTTGCAATGGACCGATGGAGTGGCTTCATCAATGGACCGCCGTCGCTTGGGTCGGTCGGTGTCCTGTTCATCAGCCTCCTCATCAACGCAAAGCAAATATTTGCATAATGTGCAGCTGTGTGTGTCGCATTCTCTCTCGCTCTCTCGCTCTCCCTCTGCACCCCCTGTTTTTGTCTCTGTGTAATTTGTGGGTGGCAAACGGGCGACAGCAGCACTTGGCATGTTTACTTTACAAAATGCAATAACAGAAGCAGCAGCAGCAGCAGCAACAGAAACAGTAGCAGCATCCCACAGGCAGTAGGAAGAGGGCCAATACCATGATAAACCAAACAGCATTTCGGTTAGCCTCAAAATGAAGCAGTTAAGTGGGGGAACTTTAGCTATATTACGCCTGTAAAGCGATCGTTTCAAGCTTTTAGGGAAGCTCCTAGGGGACAGTATAAATAAATATAAAATAAATAAATATAAATAAAAAATATAAATAAATAAATATAAGCGCAGATACTGTTCGGCGGTCGGGCATGTTTATTTTTTAATTGAATTTTAAAGTTTGAATTTGGAATTTTGCACATATAAAATGGAAACGAAATCTTGTCGAATATCTAAAAACCTAATAAATAATAACACCAAAGAAGACTTAAAACTTTTGTAGTTCTTCCTTTTCTGCTTGTCAAACGTATAATAAAAATTCCAATACCCCCTGCCAAGTGTATAAGGATGGGAAAAAAGAAGGAGGTGTCCCACTGGCATGACAAAACGAAACATTAATTGAAATTGTATTTTGGGGCTCATTTGAGTGGATAACAATATGATCAATAATTATTCAAAAGTGATTCTACACTCCTCCCACCCAACTCAACTCAACTGTGGAAACTTGAAACTCATCATCGCTGTGCCCCTCACAACATGATGTCATGGAAGAGGTTAATCCTTTGGAGTGCACCACGAAATGCAGCCCATCAGCGTAGTGATGAATCATCATCAATGGAGCCGATGATTGAGAGATGTGCCACGTACATCTGCCGCAATATGTGTAGGTGGGGGGGGCATATTTTGTAGGGATTTGGTTTGTAAACTCGAGTGGAAACAATGCAGAGGGAACCCTCATCTCAAACATGATAGAGTGGCCAAAAACAACGGTGCGGTACTTTCAATGGTAGATGTTTCTTTTGTACGTGGAATATTTAAGAATACAGTTCCAGGCAAGAGGAATGAAGAATGAAGTTTATTTGATATTTTCCTAGAGGATATGTAGTACTGTTCTACATGTAAGTATTTATGGTAACTCTACGAAACCCACGTATATCTATTTATGTCGATTAGAAAGGTATAAAATAGTTCTATACGTTATGTTTGTTTATTCCTTACCTATATTGCATTATAATGTGGAATTTAATGGATCAGTTAAGATATATTTTTGTACTTTTGTTTACTTTCCTATTGCCTCTTTGTCCCTCCACACCTACAACTAATAAGTTATGAGTAATAACCCATTGAGTGCACGTAAATTCCCATCAGAACTCTCTTCCTTTATGGTTTTACCATCTGACATTTATCAATTGCAGAGCAGCGCCAAGAGACAGCGGCAGATGTGTCGCAGAAGAAGAATCGTCCGTCCATCGGTGTATCGCCTGTCAGTGGCAGTGCGACAAAAACCATATCGAAGTGTACTTCAGACCAGCGACACGCCCTGCGTTATCGAGAGCACTTCAGCATTCGCCACATATGATTCCAGCTTATGTAAATAGATGAAGATGGGCGAAAGGAGCGAGGGAAGCGTCGCAGGGTGGTGACTGAAATTGATAGTTTGTGAATGCAATCGACACACTGTTGCTAATTAAAATGGATGATCGATCGGGGAGGATTCGATTCGAAGGCAAGCAAAAAACAGCCCTTGAGAACCAGAAATGGTTCCTCCAGCGGCCAGAGGGTGCCAAAAGTAACGCCTGGCATTATCCTTAAGCCGGCTTACCAACACCTCTCTCCTTCAGGCCTCAGAGATCAACTCTCAGTGCAGCTCCATTTCTTAGGGAAATTCATGAACTGCCCGTGAAAGGAGCGACAGAGGGGAACACGCAAATCTCTTCTGGCAATATAAATAGAAACATGATTTAAGAGTTGCGGGGGGATCAGCGTCAAAATTACAGCTGGGATTACAAACATCCATCCATCCCGAGCACGGACCGGACCGGACGGGACCGGGACCGCGACCGGGACTACGCATGCCCCAGGATGCTGCACGAGCAGCTCACGCCGGGTGGTTCCATTTTTTACCAGTATTTTCGAGGGTTGATTCGGGATGTTGATTAGCCTTCTGCGCATCGCGGAAATGGGTTTCCATTTTTTTATATGCTCGCACCATAAATTATAGCCCAGAATTGGGTCTGGTCTGTGTTCCCATTGTTGCGATCCATGTAATTTGGTTTTGGCATCGCCATCCGCAGGGGGTAGTACGGGGGGGTTCGTAATCAAAGAATAACAAACTACGCAGGATAATTGCATTCGGGAGTTGTGTAAATTATGTTTGCAGGGAAACAATGGGCAAAGGTTGATTTGTACAGTGGGTGATCCCGATCTCCCCCTTCAACGTGCATTCCATAAACGAAACTTCAGAGTTTTTTTTAATTTAATATGAAAAATATGATCTGTAACTATTTCTGATCTATGGGGGGTCAAAGGGGTTACGTTCAGAGACGAGAAGGATACATCTGATGATTGCAAGTTTAGCTGCCGTTCAAATAGTTTCCTGTAGCTTTTCCTTTATTTTTTTAGTTTCATTTGGATCAGTGGAACCTTCTTTTTTTTCATATTAAACACAAACCTTTTTGTTTTATTCCGCCGTTTCGAATGGAGATTAGATTTTGAAAATTGTTTTTTCCTTCTATAATATTCAATAATTTTGTTCCTTTGGGACTTCTTTATGCGAGTCTTTTCAATTTTTTTCAACTTTTCATCAACTTTTCCCTCTATGAATTTTTCTTCTTAAAAAGGAAAAATGTTTCTGTTGCACTTTCCATGCCAACTTAAGCTTAAACTTCCTGATTTCATTTACCCTTTCAGTAGCCCTTACAGTGTTTTTCTCCCCTTGATGTTTCGATCAGCTGCAGCTCATAATCATTAACTGATGATCTTGTATTCCCACTCCACCTGATGATCCCACATTCCTCCGTTCCAATTTTAGAGCTTCGCTTGCACACCCAAAGACTACTCATAACAGCTGCAACTTTCCCTTACCCTACGCCCCTTAACAAGAGATG
Source organism: Drosophila tristis (assembly GCA_018150885.1). Taxonomy (NCBI): domain Eukaryota; kingdom Metazoa; phylum Arthropoda; class Insecta; order Diptera; family Drosophilidae; genus Drosophila; species Drosophila tristis. The sequence continues at coordinate 4,712,062 of JAECWT010000039.1, forward strand.
AATATACGAGTCTCATATGTACCAACTGATGTGGGGGCAGGACCTATAAAATTAGCACAGACCGACCCCGACCCCAAAAACTAATTGCATTAATATGTCAACATACTTTCATACTCGTACACGACGTGCACTGTGCGGCTGACTGGCTGACTGTCTGTCTGGCACTGGGATGGGACTCACTCGGATGGATGGGAGTGAGTGTTTCGTGCGAGTGTTTTTACATGAATCAGTGTGGATGGTTTGAGTTTATGAGTGTGCACGCCGCACTACTTAAGATTACACAACAACAAGAAGAAAAATTTCGAAAAGTACTTAAAGTTTTTATTTATTTTGCGTCTCTCTGGCCGACACGCAAACCATGCGAGGCGAGAAGTACTCGTAAAACCCCGAAAAACTGAAGAAAAATAATAAAATTGATGAAAGCAAAGTGAAAGAGAGCGGGGACGAGCGGATCCCCGAAATTAATTCAGTTGCCACCCACTTGGCAGTGCGGCGGCGGTGGCGGTGGCGGTGGCGGCGCTACACAAAAATTGTTTTCTTTTCCATTTCGGGTAAAACTTTTTCTATTTGTATTTTGCCTAATGTGAAAAATATTTGTTCTTCTTTTATGATTTATGCCATGTATGTACGTATCGTTGCCAGACCCCCGATCGCCCAATATTCCAGCCATTAGCTTGGCCAACCCAACCCTTTGTAGGGCCTTTGAAGTGCTTTTTCCCTTTTTTCCACCACTCAAACGATGTGCTAATTTGGCAAAATATTAAAACAACAATTAAAAATCCATTCGAGTGTCAATTGCAGAACATTTGTTTCCCTGCTCTCCTGACTTCTGTCCCCCGCAGAAGCATCTGCAGGGCAAAGTGAAATTTATGACACAACGTTGAAAGGGTTAATGGCGCCTGCTGTGTTGCATTTCATTGCGTAATCGATCAGTATGAGCTGGCACCTATCGATTAACGGGTTTAAGGGATTTCTTTGAAACTTTTTAACATGATGTTTATTTTAGATGGGAGTATTTTGAGAGTTTAAAAGAGCAGATATATCTAAGGAAAATATTTCAATTAACAAAGTAATTTTTATTAGAACTTAAAGCCTTTTATAATTTCAAATAAATCCAGAGCATCTCCTTAAACCTAATGGAATGCTCTTCGTAAAGAAACAACCGGAAATGGAATATGTAGAATTTTATTTAAAAAAAAAAACGAATAAAAATCAAAGCAATTCCTTTGCCTAGAAGATTAGAAATATTTTCTGTATAGAAGTACTCGTCTGAAAACTAGTATAAGTACATTTTTAATGATGTTTTCCTATGGAAAGTAATATTATTAATCAATGCCTTGACTGAGTTTTCAACAACCCATAACCCCCTTAATCAGAGTCACTCAAAGCCTAAGCTTTGGCTGCACGTGCAACTCAAATTTTGTGATGTTGCCGCTGCCACTGCCGCTGCCATCAAGGCTTTTCGCCTCTTTATAAGCTGACAGATCGGCCCAGGCAGCCCATTGATTAGGCATATCAGCGCTGGCCGGACAGCAGCAGCGGACCGGACCCCCCAACACTATGAACAATGCCAATGCGGGGCTGGAACAGATCTGTACTCGTACGGCGCTGGTGCTGGGGCTGTGGCTCTGGCTCTGGCTCACCCACTCACACAATGTCCAAAAATTTAATTTATGCGCCGGCAATTAAACATGCATCATTTACGTTCGCCTCTGAAACGAGCGACATCGACATCATTCGACATTCAACATCCAACATTCGCCGGCAAACAGCGACAGCAACAGCGACAGCGGAGGCGGCAACAACGACACGAGGCTCCAGCTTCACGAGAGACTCCACTTCCAGACCCACTCCAGCCCCACAGATCTGTCAACACTTGGCGCAGCGGAAATTGGAGGAATGGGAGCGCATGAGCAACATGACATGGGGCCACATCTTGTGGCATTGTCCGTTCGCCAACGCCCCCCCATCATTTGTCAATATTAACTTTAATTAGCGAATATTTCGTTGCTTTTCGTGGCTGCTGCTCTTCTTTGGGATTCTAATGAACAACAATTTGTTTTATTCGATTGGGCAGCATTTACTTAATTTATGAAAAGTGCAGAGATCGTTTATATTCATTCATTTTTTGTGGTTTGTGGGTGGGAAGTGATTTCTTATGGGAATGTGTCGGAGCAAGAAAAGATGAATTTACTTATTTGTGTTAAATATTTTTTGGGTTTTTCACTAAGAACTTTCCATACAGTATCTAACATTTTGTTTATTTTTTAAACATTTAGCCATAAAAGCAATCAATCCAAATGAATTGAAATCCGCTTTGGCCGTCGATTTGTGTCATGTGTGATGGAAATTAATATTTAATGATGGAATTGTCAACACAGAAAGCTTTCACGTTAATAATTTACAACTCATTTGAGGGACTTAAAACTACAGAACACTTAACATTAATGCAGTTGCTGTTTCAACTGAATAAAGAACACACAAAAATCATTTCAAATCAACACACAAAAATCTTTTTACATGTGAAAACTTTCACGTATGGAATCTTCAATCTGGTTCAGCCTCGATTTGCATTAATTGATGAATTTTTAATAGAACATTTGCTGGGAATACCTTTTACTTGTTGAACAGGAAGCCGAATAGGCCGCCTCCTTCTCCATCGCGGTTTCTCCTCATTTTTAGGCCACAGTGTGAAAGCAAATCAAATGTATGGCAGCAAGAACATGCGAAATCTGAAATGAGTTGGTAATTTATTATGCAATGTCATGGCTCTCATGTGGTTGGGGAAAGGGGAAACAGAAAGCTGGTGGGCTAATTAATGACCAAATGGATCTGGTCATGTCAGCGCTTATCTGAGGCGTCCGGCGACCAGAGGGAGAGAGAGAGAGATGGAGAGGAGTATCGACAACATTTGCCAAATTAATGCAAATCATGCAAACACCAGAAGATCCAACGGATGCCAATGAAGGGGATACCGATAGCGATGGCGATGATGATGATGATGATGATGCCACCGTTGATGATGATGCAAGGCAAGGGTGCTGCTTGGTATCAATACCCGCCTAATGAGTCAAGTGGCCGAAAAGGATTTTCGGTGGGTGCGGACTGCGGTTTTGTATCTCTCTGTATCTCTGTCTCCTGTCTGCTGTCTACTGTGTCTGGTTCATGCCAATGGCTAAATCCCCCAAGCCAGATAAATTGTATTTTGGTAGCATTACTGGTACTGTGTGGCAAAATGTATGAATCACATGCCTTGGCATCCACACACACACAATAACCTGGGGGTCAAGACAACACAGACAGGGCCACGGATAAGACGAGATGCCTGCCTACCGTACATGCCGTACCCCGAGACAGAGAAAGGGAGATGAGTGGACCTCACAACAGCGACAGTATAATGCCATTTGCCTTTATCAATTCATCCATCATTCATCGCATTCACGCATTCATTCATTAAGTTTCGTGGGCTATGGGCGTGGCTCCACCACGGAAAAGGTACGAGTATTCCTCATTGGCATTAATCATGTTGACAATTGCGTCGGATACTCAGTAATGAGTCGCAGGATGCGCGTATCTATGAGATACACTGATCGAAATCAATAAAAATACTGCTCTAAAATGCATTTCAAAGATTATTATTGTATAGATTTAGTTTGAGGGAGAATATATAAAAAAGTATCGTTGGAAGAAGCTAATAAATTCCCTTTAAAACTATACTCCATTGGGAGTATGCCCATGATATCTTTCTGGGTCAAAGCAAACCTTTCAGTAAAAAGAAATTGCACCTTTGGTCGCATCCCCTGCGCAGATAAGACAATGCTCTCTCAACCACAACCGCAAAAATCTTCAGAGGATATTGTAAGACATCAACAAAACAACAATCGCAACCCGAACAATCCATTCATAAAGACTCGACTTCAGCCTGAAAAGGAAACAACAACACCGACAACGACAACGAAGTGAAAGAAAGATGGCTAAAAGATTTGCCCTTTTGTGAAAGTGTGAAATATTTACGAGAGATGCCCAATGAATATCTTTAGGGTATTTTGGTGTGAGTATTTTGGTATTCATTTGGGACTCAGACTGGGGGGCTGAACGGCTTTCTGGTGAAAAGGCCTGACACTTGACGTGGCCTGAACATGAGACAGCAGGCCGAGCGGAGCAGAGCGGAGCGGAGTGGCACGAAACGCGTTGAAATACGCACATCCAATGGCCATAAATAAATGCGAAATGCATTAAATGCCACGAGCACCAACAACCAACAACCAACAAAAACCAACAACAGAAACAACATGCAACAACAGTGACATGACGAACAACAACAACAACAATCGGCCACAACTTCGGGACTCGATTCCCCGTCTCGATTCTCTCACGTCTCAGTAATTAATTAAAGCATTAAGTGCTAATTTTACGACAACTCGATTTGTGCGTTGTGCCCCTCTGCAATTCGCAATTTGCATGCTGCCACATCTCGCCATCGCCATCGCCATCGTCATCGCCACTGCCGCACATCTCTCCGACATCTCGCCATCGGAATTTGGCAGACGTCGCAGCAGCAGCAGCAGCAGCAGAAGAAATAAAAAAGAAGGAAGCAAAAGTGTCGTCCGATAAGGATGGAGGCGTGACACGAAACTCAATCGAGCAGATTAACAGACAGGAAATCACGTGTGGAGATGTTGGCTGCAGATAGAAGAAAGATCTTACTCACTGATCGATTTTCAATCAGAATATTTGACTACATAAATCGAAGGAGAACAATTGCACTTCTTTCAGTTGTATCTTTGCCTTCTGCCATTCACTCACCCATCGCTAGGTATCGTTGCACCTCAAGAGATTTCCCCCCGTGGGCTTCGCTTCTCTGTGGCTGCGACTGTGACTGTGTCGAGTGTCAAACGTCAGTGTGGAGTCGGCTGTCAGCCAGACAGTCAGCAGATGAAGACGAAGACGAAGCCGAAACTGAAACAAGTTGGCCGGCGATCTTACCGAAAGCCTATACGTGTAATAACAACAACCACAACTGTTCAACATTTCAACTGTCGCCAAGATTTTCATCAGAGTTTTTCGGTTTTCTTCCACCTGCCATCTCCCTCTAGCACCCTGCTGGTGCTGCTGCTGCTGACATCCCGAATCGTTTGCAGTTTGCAGTTCATATTTTTCACTGGGCCTTTGTTTGCTTTGATGTTATTTTTAAAAGTGGGAAAGCGGCCGGGCCGCATAAAAATGCTCATTTGTTGCCGCTGTCACAGCGAGAGACTCCCTTGTAATTAATCATATGCATTTGCTTTCATTAGCCAGTCAACAGAAAAGGAAAAGATACTCTCCGGAGTATCTTACAGATGCATTGATGGCCTATGGAAGGATGGAACGAGCCAACAGACAGGTCCGTCGAGTGCTATGACAACAGAAAGTGGGTAATGCTAATTTCTTTGGGTAAAGATGGATGAGTGGAAAGGCTTGGGGCGAAAGAATGTAGTAATACTTCTGCGACTATGAGGAGTCGATATTCTAATACAGAATATAGTGACGCTTCAATGGGAGAGATATAGAGACTTAAAGAAATAATAAACATCAATTTGCTTATAACATTTTTGTGGTTAAGCAGCTAATTCTTTTGGCAATCAATAAGAAAAGTTTCCACCAGCTGTTCAAATCTCTCCAAAACTCTAGAACTTCTCAACTTGAGGCTATTTTTACCTCCTTCTCCACCACAGCTCCATCCAGTATCTATAGAGAATCGTTTTATTTTCGTGCCTTATTTAGACACAACAAATGCCAGACTCTTAGTCATCGCACCACACAATGGATTAAGGCAAAAAGTGGGGAAATAATGAGCGGATATTTATCAGTCGGACAGTCAGCTTTATGAATTTTATAGACGGCCATTAAAGGATTAAAACCGCAGAGCTTTACTTGGCTTGGCTAAAAGTTCTTCAATCTTCGATTTTTGATCGCTGGAATTATTGCCATTCAGGGTGGGGTGGGGTGGTGCGGTGGATGAAGGTAACGATCTGAATCATTTGCTTGAATGATCACAGACTCTACACAAAGCCGCAACAATAAATTTTTGCATTTTGCATATGCAATATTTGGTCTCGATTTTCCTTTTTTCCAGGTAGCTGCCGTATGCTGTATGGAAAAGCCATTAAATTTGTAGCACAATTGTTGGCAAAAATGTCTATAATTACGGAGAATGGCCATGGCAACCGTGTGGCAGGGGGCAGGCGGCAGGAGGAGGGTTGCACTCCTGCATTCTTGACTGCATTTCCGATTGTTCAGGATGTGTCGGTCCGGGTACATGAGAGTGTTGGTAAAATAATTGGTCACGGCTCGGAACATGCCGTAGAGAAATCTGTAAAACAAATGCAATGAAATGAAATACATTCGATGTGGAATGGTGGGGGGTTGCGGGTTGCACGTACAACATATGATTCGTAGGGAGTGCCAGGGATTTGATTTCTCAGTTTTTATCTACGCATTTCCATTCCATTTCTGACGTCTGTCAGCCGCATTTTACGAGTGAGTATATGGCCTGCCTCTGCAGTGTGGTGCGTGAGAGTTTTGTTCAATTAATGCTTGTAAATTTTGCTTAGAAATCACATAAATTCTCTTGTCGTAAGTAAATCTTTTCCTGAATTATGAATTCAATAAATAATAGATGGAAAATACTACATAGTTGGGATATTTTTTTTCCCAGAATTAATTTGTTTGACAAGTCAAAAAAAAAGAAAAGGGCTGATTGGAAATTTAAGTTTTTGTATGATGTTTCAATTAATGAAATAAAATAAATTTAAATAAGATTTTAAATAAAATAAATATTACAAGGCTTTCAGATAAGCCACATTTATAAAGAGCATTCTGTAATCCCTCATTTATTTTTCTCTAACCCCATGAGATATGCATCTTCCCGTTTAACCCTTTGCTACTAAGCCAAACTAGGAGAGAGAGAGGAGAGAGAGAGAGCGCCGAAAAGCGCGGAATTGTCAACGAAATTGTCAAGTTCAATTTCTCCACGGAATTGTTCATAGTAGTAATCAGATCCCAATGATTTTGGATATTCCAATAGATGTAGAAACTAAATATTTGATCTTCAAAATACACGTACTAAATATTCCATCTAGTGTATATATAGCAACCAACAATCCCTCATATCTTGCCCACATAAAAAACTTTACACCAGATTTCGTCTTCCATTTCAATTTAACTCAATTGATTCCTTCATTTTCGGATACTTCACTTCCTTATGCAAATGAATCTGAGCTCTTTGGTTGATTTCGCAGGCAAAGATCATTAATATTAATTCGGGCAAATCTTTGGCCGACTCTACTCGTAATTAACAGCAAAACCACTCCCAAAATACACATCAACACGAAAACAATTCCCAGTGACATATCCGAGCTACTTACCAGCCGAATGACTTCAACTTAAGCCTGTTTGCGCAATATATGATGTTTGCCCCACGAAGGAATGTTAATGCCACAGATACAACAAAACATATTCCGAGTCATTAAGAGAGGAGGCATCCTCCTTCCTCCATTGGCAAAACATGGCAGAAGGTGAACATCAATTTTGAAACACACGCACAACGCACTACACCCCTCCCCTCTGTGGCGGAGAGGCATCCCAAATCGATGGGCACGCCCCCACATCAGAGCATACCATCAGCAGAGCATAACATATCCCAGCCCATTGCTGATTTGTAGGTGTTGTCGTCTTCATCTGGGTCGTTTAGTTGGCTTGGCCCTTTTGCCGACTTACGCTGTGGCCACACAATTATGCTCATCAACATCCGTCAGTCGTCTTCGACTGAGTAGCAGTCGTCTTGCTCCTCGTCGTCGTCGTTGGTGGAAAAGTGTTAAGTAATGAGTTAATCTGCAACAAGACTCGCATGATTAAGTGCTCTGGAGGCCCAGTAGGCCGTTGAGGTGGCGGTGGTGTTGCACGATAGGTGGGGAGGTTGCTGAGTGGCTCTTTAAATAGATTCGTTCTGTCCAGGGGTAAAGAGTGCACTCTACAGTGGTTATAGAGATAAAGAAATACATCTAAATATGCTCGTACATACATATGTATGAATAGCCATCAATGACTTACCAGCTTCCTGTTCAGAATCTTTTTATGCCACTTTTCTAACATATTGAAATACATCAGTGCCTACATATGTATACAAAAACTGAGTTTATGTAAGGACTGACGAAATTATGCCTCGACCATACGTTCTGAGACGTTTTAAGCTGTCCCCGAAAATACACGTATATTAAACAGGAATTAAGTTAATTCTTATGAAAATCTTACATATTTCATGTGTATAAATAGGGTAACAGAACACAAATACGATAGTACAGATTATAATAGAGATTTTTGCATCTTTTATTGGTGGATATACAACTGACACAATTTCCAGAGACAATGCAGCGACTTTCTGGAATAATTTGTCCAATTATAATCCCAGTGGATTGCTTTTACTTTGTTTCTACACTTTGAATGGCTCGAAAGTGGCCAAACTACACTGCCCCTAATTACTTCATTGTGAACAAGAGCTGTATTAACATAATTTTGTGGTACCTTTACCAAACCCAATGCGGCATTAATTGTTCTGCTATTATTATTATTACTACTACAACTTTTAGTTACATTTCTCGCCAGCTTTCTCGTTCATTAAGTAATGTGCTCAATGCTTGAACGATTCCACTCCACTGTGCGATGCGCTAACTGATAAATTATGATTGTTGTGTGGAGTCGTCGTTTTGCTTGAATGAATGCGCCTGCCTGGGCCCCCACATTTGTTGGGTGGGGAGCTGCGCTTATTATTTATCGCATAAATTGAGTTAATGTGCCCGAGATTAAGGACTAGCCAGCGCGATCCATTGGCCAGCCATTGATCATTCCGTTCTACCTTCAGTCCAGACATTATGGAGACGCTATCAGCACGGAACATATACACCACTGTCCCTTTCACTGTCTTATCAATATGATAAATTACGATATAGATACTATAATAGGAAATGTGCGTGTGCGTGTGTGTGCTGCGTCTGTCTATCTATGTAGGTGAGTGGTCAGAAGGGGGCACGGGCACGCAACAGTAGCCGTAGCCCCATGGCTGTGATTGACATAATTGGGCGCACACCATAAAATGCGCTCTCAAAGATATCCATAGACAGAATGTCTGTCGGTACAGTGGAATACATAGTTTATGATCGCCACAGACAATGATCAATTACAGTGGGCAATCTAAATCATAAATATTGTCAGTTTTGACGGCACCAAAAAAAAACCAGAGAGTTCCACAAAACAAAAAATATATACAAAGCAAGTCAATGCGTTGATTTTTCTTTATGCCGAAACTCCAATTAAAATTGTGATTATGATGAAGCACACAAATGAAGCAGAAGAAGCATACAAAATAACAATAATACAGCAAGAGAAACAAGAAGTAACCGCAGATTTAAATACCCTTCGTTAAGGGACTCTTCATATTTTGTTTAAATGTAATCCCAAGTGGCCCAAGTCCACTTAGAACCTGTTACTGGCATCAGCAAATCTCCTTTAAAGACCATAATACCCTACATGAAAGTGTATATAAAACAGCAATAAAAAGTGATGCAGTTCCATACGTTCAAGTAGTTGGAGCATTTTTATTTTTTTTGAAGAAGGTGAACACACAGCGAGCCATAAATTATAATTATCGACGAGATTAACTCTTTGCCGCGCCACTTAACTGCGATGACACACGCTCCCAAGACGTCCAGAGAAACAGACAGAGAAAGAGTCACAGAGAGAGAGAGAGAGAGAGAGAAAGAAGGGGAGCAGCGAGGCAGAGATAGCCAGAGAGGTGGATCTGTCCAGAAATCCCCACACAGCTCTGGTGAAAGAAAGCGACCGCAGATAAGCAACAAAGACGACACTAAATCGTATGCGATAGCAGCAGCAGGAAAGCTGAAGAATGTGAGCAGGAAGCGACTAAGAGATGACCTGTAATGGGGAGTAGAAACAATAAAAAGAGTTAAGAAATTAACTATGAAGAAAAGTTCTAAGGAGAAGACTTAGTAATGTCTTTAATAGATATATATAATGATTTGAAATGTATTACTTTTCCTCATACGATAGATAATATCCTACAATTCAAATTCTTTAGGGAATAAAATTTATAGAAAAAAGAACACTATGCAATGATTTCAGAAATTTATTTAGGCATTTGGCAAGATATATGCTAATACTCTTCACTGCTTAAACTCTTCTCAATTTCATACCCTATCTTATTTTAAGTCGCTCCAACTTTTGTTGCTCCCGCCCCCTTTCATATGACACATTCCCAGCCGCATGAAAAACAAAACAGCACAAAAAAACGAAAGCAGAAATGCACTCGGAAAGGTTGAAGGGTCTCCAAAAGGAAGAGCTGAGGCTCGTACGGGAAGAACGAAACATTCTTTATTTTTTGGCGATAACTTTGGCTTGGCGTCGGCTTCTTCAATTGATATCTTCTCTGGACAAACAAAAAGCAAGAAGCTTGAAAATTTATGACCCCCTGTGGTTTTATCGACGCCTCTGCGACACAACCCTGTGGACGGGCCGGGACGGGGACGGGACGGTACGGTCCCCGGTGCGGCTTTGTGCCCTGTCCCCTGGTCTGTCGATTGAAAGGCGAATGAGAGATACGGCAAGGCAATGTTGTCGCGCAGCTAAACAAAAAAACTATATTAAAGAGAAGAGCAGAAATTGATGTGTGTGTGTTTTATGTTTTTTGTATCTTTTTGAAGTATGAATTTGCCATGCTCTCTCTATCCCTGACTCCCAGATACGAGTATCGGAGATTTAGTTCTCATCCCCAGATCAGACCCATTTCATTCAGTACGCACTTCATTCATGGACTGCGATTCGAGATGCCCTTCTACCCTCGGCTTTTTTTGTCTCTTTTACAATATACTTTTGTATCTGTAGCTGTGCATCTGTATCTCCCTGTCTATCTGTCTCGTTGCGTTGGTAATTTTCAATTTTTATAGTCGTCTTGGGTCGCCAACACACTTGACCCGCTGCTGACTGCCAGATAAGGATTTCTTCTCCCTGAGATCTCTCTCTGTGAGATCTCTCAAGCTGTGCAAAAACTGCCGTCTGCCGATTTATGACACCACAAAAGTTAATGCTTAATTATGGCAAATTGCAAATCGAGGCGCATTCATTCGCAGCAGCAACAAAACTTAACACGAATTTCATTTTGAGTGCATTTTGTGTGCAAGTTCCGTTTCCAATCTCCCGATACCCGGCCAGAGCTGGAAATATTTTAATTAGCTTCGACGATCATAAAAATTCAGAGGGGGAAGGGAACTGTGAACGTTTTACGATCTGCCAGAAGCGGCAGCTTTAGCATCAGCTTCCAGCAGTAGTACGACGGATGTCGAAAGAGTTTGCACAATGAAACGCCTTAAAATGAAGAAAACACATTAAAATTTAATCATGCTCGAGAAGTGTTCGAACATGAACTGCCGCGCTGCGCTGCCACATAAAAAGGGATCACGGATCAACGTTTTGGTCATGAAATCAAAGAGAGCCCACAAGCGGATTAGTCTACAAACTACTTTACTTGTTTTTTACGTCTACGACTCGCAGGGCTTCGGCAAAATGTATCTGAAAGATGTGCAGGGGAGGATGTATGTATTAGAAGGGTGCAGCGAAGATTTAATTTAGTAAAGATCATAAAAAAACCTTTTTGATTTGGTTCCTCTCTTTTTCATTTTAGTTCTTCGGTAGATCTTCTATCTTCTTTTCATCTTCTGATCTATTGACCTTCTATTTCAGCTACCGAACCTCATACAATTGTAAATCCTATTTTTAATATTTTCTTAAAAATATCTTTGATATTCTTCGAGGGCTAATGCCCATTCATTCATCTAAGAAAACTATTTAGCCAACAAAATCTTTGCTTCTGTCTGCCCCCGAAAGCCAAACTTCAGTAGTGATTTCACCTGGGTTAACATGATTATAATCTGTTTAGGCCACCCTTTTTGATTGTTGTTGCTGTTGTTGTTGTTGGGAGGCTGCTTAGAAAAGTTTTCGTTAATCCCATCTTCCAGGAAGACATAGAAGATCCATCCCATCATCATCATTATCATCACCATTGCGAATTGATCATCATTATTATGATTATCGATGCTTCCTGTGCCATTTTGTCCGGTGCCTGCGTTTTTAGGCTACTCAACTCGATCAATCGGGCGCGATCCATGAGATCGATCCATAGGGCCAGCTCCTACGATGGCTGTCTGCCTTTCAAACGTTATTGTTTCCATGTCTGTGTGGCTGTTGTTTTTTTTTATAAATCCTCAAATTATCAGTTTATGGCTGCTTTTAGTTTTATGAACCGATCACGTACTAACCATTCCGTGGCGATCATTTCGCCTTCGACAGCGCCTCTTTGCCAATGGACAACCACAAGGCCTCCTCTCCCTTTCAGTTTGTAGATATTTCTCCCACTGACTCTCGTTTTTCGTTCCTTTAAAGTACCCTGTATGGGTAGATGGGGTAGATGCGTAAGCTCGTAATTGAACCTTTCGCAGTTCAGTGCACCCGTAACTCTTCCTTCCATTTCATTGAGTTCTTTTGATTTTTCAAGCCCTTCAAACTTCCATAAAATATTCTTAGTACCAGGTATCCCATGGTCGACTCTTCTTCAGACTATTTCTCTCCCTCCTCGACTGCTAATGATCCTATTTCAGTCGCTACCTCTTCGGTCCCTGTCCCTGTCTCTGCTCTTCCTCTGCCATCCAACGATCTGCTGGATGCGTGCGAATCTTTTTCCAGCTTAGTGTTTTGTTCTCTCCCTCACTCTGTTATCCGCCGAAACGCGTTCGTTTCTTTTGTTGCTGTTTTGTTATTGTTGTTTTTTGTTCTTTACGGTTCTGTGTCTTTCCGTCTCGCTTCATTTTCAGCGCATTTTTATCGACTGCACAACTAATTAAAACTGAAAAAACGAGATCCCGAGGGTCTTCGTGGCGCTTTTTGGTTTTGAAAGAAATTTAACAAATTATTTAATGATAGATGGTTGTTAAATTGACTGCCCGTCTGGGTCTCGCTGTATCGGTCTCTGTTCACAGTCTGGCTGTGGGTCTTAACTATCCGTTATTTGGGGTATTAAGTGATTAGGGGACTCCTATATAGACTCCTCACAGAGCTTAACTAATCGGCATGAGGATCATCGTCAGCAATGGGGGAGGTTGATTGAAAATTAGCTATGACGAATATGCGACGAAGTTTTTCATTTCATTCGGTTAGTGATATGGGAAAGTGGTTTTAGTGGGGAAGATGACGTTCAACCAGTTCTTCTGGGCTGCTTATGTTGTTCCGGCTTAATATGCGGATTTTAAAGATTTTTCCTCATTTTCCTCCGTCGAAAAAAATCCCTAAACTTTGATTTTCTCAACGGGAGTGTTTTTTCTGGTGCTTACTGCCCCCGAATATTCTTCAAAATCACCTATTCATTGATGGAATAATAACATTAGAAGTCTGGGTATCTGGGTATAGAAATTCTACTGTATTTTTTTACTTTTCCAACACATTCTTCGTATTATTTCAAACCTATTTTTACTCCTCCTTGGGCGGAAACAAATACTACAACAGTGCTTGTCTAAACAAGAGGCATTTTGCTGTAAATAATCCCATAGATCATCTCTCAAAGGCACCCACTCCGCAACCCTCCGTAACCTTTAGGCAAACAAAAATACAGGAAGCCCGACAGCATGCCACCAGTGCAGCGTATTCACTGTATGACCTTACTGAAACCTTGGGTGTTCTCTCTCAAACAAAAAGAGAAGAGATTAACCTGTACTCGAATTGACAATCTACAGCAAAGATCAACAATCCGCAAAACTCATATGGAAAAGGGCAAAGCCACATAAAAAAGAAAACACAAAAACAAATGAAAATTTTTGTTGAACAATTTCGTAATCCCGAGTGTCACACAATTGAAATATGTAATTAATTATGCCCATGCGAGGGGCAAGGGGGCAAGGGGGCTCGTCGCCTGCTGTTTATTTTGTGCTACCAGAAACAACCGAATATTTCCCCGATAGAGATCTACAAAACTATTTGCCACACACTGGGCAGAAGGGGGGCGTGTGGGTCCCCGGACCGCCAGCAGCTTCAAAGCTTCGCTTTTTGTTTGTGTTTGCTTTGCTCATATTTCGGTTTTTAATGAATCCACTCTATGATTATCTCGATTACGAAACATTTCCCCAAAAAAAAGCTCCATTCAAATGATATATACTGACGCCCACAACAAAAAGCAGGCAGCCCCTCAATGCACGACTGAATGCAGTGGAGTGGAGTGCCGTGCCTTGCCTGCCTATCGCTATCTCTGTCTGTGTCTGCGGCTCCATCTCCTTCCCACTCATTGACTTTGTTGGTGGTCGTCGTAGTCGTCGGTGGCGGCGGCAACTACTGAAAATATTAATTAGAAGCCATAGTAAAAACAATAAAATGTTAATAAGCTGCTATCATCTGGCATCGAAATTCAAATTTCAAATGAAAGCAAATGCAAATTTCAACAAAAACATTTGCCAAATAATTATGCTCTAATTCCATAGAATGGAAGGGTAGTTGGTAGTTGGGGGTGTGAACCTTTCAGTAGAACGAGGAATAAATGGGAGATTAAAATGTGCAGATGCTCGTATATGTGGGTGTTTGTTCGCTATCGATTCTGGGATCTCTACAGTTTTGAGTATTCTCAGATTATTCTCAATATTCTGAAATTTGCGATATATTTATCCTGTTAATCGGTTGAATGCACTTTATAGTGGTTTAACCAAAGATATTTAAAGCAGGATTAATTTATTATGAATGAGATTAATTAAAACCAAAATGGTGCCATCTTTAGTATCTTTTGTTCCTGATCATGAATAGCTCCGAGAATGTAACCCACATATCATTAATATGTAAATAAATCCAGAAAATGCTTAAAGTTACATATAGAAAGAACATTTAGGCAGAAAGTGTTTCTGTTATTAGCTGATTATTGTATTTTTATACCCACTCGTATTGCATCCTGCAAAGATCAAAAGCTGCTTTATGGATAAGTGGACAAATTCCTGAATTAAAAGCAGTTGATGACAGGCTTAAATAAAATATCTTAAGCTATTTGAATTAAGAATTAAAAACATTAATCAGCTTGACTAAAAACGAAATCAACAGCCAGTAGAATTGTCTCAATCAAAACAAAATTAAATATAAAGTTTTTTTTTTTTAAGTATTCGCAGATTGCATTTTTAGTAATTTATTCATCAAATCGGTGTTTAAAGTATGAATTGAACTTCCGATTCAGGCACTGCCTGTTGGGGGATACGCAAAGAGGATCTGTGAAAGGTTATATACAGATACATTAAACTTAACCTAATGTTAGGGACAGAAACACTTAATTTTTGCATTCATAACTACAGTCATTCATAACTACAGTCATTCATTACTACAGTCGGCAGTATATTCCGCCAACACTAAATAGCAAGTAATCTATAACACTGATTGATTATTCCCCATTGTTTCCATTAAAATTTGAATATTTAATTAACTTGTAACTGTACAGACAAAGCATTAACATTCGCGTGCAATTATGCACATTTCCATATCCAATATCCCTTAAAATTTTGTATATTTTTACAAATAATTTTTGCGATGTTTTTTGTGTGTTTTTTTACATAATTTATGAGCAGACACACAACAGATTCATTGATTTTTATTGTTCGAGTTAGTTAAACTTTTATTGACTTTTAATTTCATTTGTTGTATTTACGTTTATGGTAATGGGATTACATTTTTATGGGGAGTATTTTGTGGCTTTACACGGCCAAAGACACTGTCTCTGTGCATCTGTGCATATTTTTAGGTGACTGGATTAGTGTGTGGATTTGTGGAATGTAATGGGAATTATGGTCACAGAAGTGTGGATGATTTCCAGCGGGCAGGGGGTAGAGAACAGCAGATAGTTTCCAGAGGGAAATGCAAGTGTGGAATGGGTGCAAGTGCAACTCTGAAACGTATAATATTTAACATTCATTGACATCTACAATGGCGAGCTGTTTCATAAATTATCAAAACACAGGAAGATATTTTTAATTGCAATCATTATTCAAAGTGAAGTGATTCATTGAAAGGGGTAGGCAAGACTAGGCCTCAAACACTCCTGTCCATAAATTTCACACTCAACTCATTTCCTGCTCATTATCATATATATCCCCAACCGAACACCACCGAATCCCAACCGAATCCCAGCAATTGTACAACAAACCTCCTCAGCTTTGCTTTACAATCTCAATGCGTTCTGGGTTGGGTTGGGTTAGGTGACGGCATGAGGCAGAAGGCATGCGGCATGCGGCAAGCGGCATGGGGATACAATCTGTGGATAGAAGATGGGTCTGGGGTTACCCACAGTCATGGCCTGTCCAAAAAACCCACTCAATTGGGGTTTGGCTCTTTCGAGTGGGCGTCCAACGTCTTCTCCTTCTCCGGCACACATGCGTGTTGTATCGTATCTCTCCTGCTTTTCACTGTGTGTCTTGTCTGCAGAGATTTGTGGCCTGGGCGGGTCCCCAGGAGATGTTAGGGAAGGTAATCATGCTGTCACAGTCGCTAATTTCAATTATCTTGAGTGTGCACGTATACGTAATTTGTTTGCTTTTGTATATCAACAGGCAAAAAATAAATAAAAAAGATTATTCTCTTCCTTCCTTCCTGAATGAGTGAATAAATGAATGAGTTAAACCATCAGTTTATTAAAGTGCATCCATTATCCATAAGTTTTGTTGGGGTGCTTCCCCAGCCCCTCCACTTTTTGGGGCTCCATTTTGACAATCAAAATGTCATTTCATTTGGCAGTGAAGCTCCGCAAATCCGCAATTGAGACGCAACTTACATGTCATTAACAAGGCTTAAGCCAAACGACATGACAGACAGATACTGACTTTGGGTATAGCGATGGAACGAACACAACACACACACACACAAACACGGCAAAGGGCAATGCCAACACAACATTCTGTCTAGATAATGTTGCATGCAACGTTGCCAAAGTTCAGCCAGAGTTCATGAGAGTAGAAATTAGTGCAGGAAGCTTAAGATGCTCACAGGTGGATTGGGTTAAGAGAACTGCAATGCATATGCAGAAATGGAGCCATGGGTAGCTTGAGGTCGAGGCCCGATTGACTCTACACCGTGACACTAAAATTTAAAATTGCCAAGAATATGTTGAAATATCCAAGACGGTTCCAAGCCCCGCATATCCACACTTTAGTTGTACAGAACCAAATTTTCACACCGAAAATTTCATATACCCTATACCCAGCGCAGCGTTGCCAAACTTCTTGCCCTTGCAAGGCCTTGAAGGGATACCCTGCACAGATATCTCACCTTTCAAGCAGAGCATCGCTTTTCTGTAAATTGGCCAATTATCAGCATTTGAAAAATGGTTTACCTGCCACAATTCTCTACCTTTCTACCTGAAATCTTCCAGAGTTTAGGATAAAAGATACCAGGGATGGGGGGAATGCACTGCACGCACTTTGACCTTTCGGGCAAAGACAATGCACATTGAATGTTTGAAAAAGAAGGAGAGGGAGAACGAGAACGAGAGAATGATAGACCGGCACCAACACCTGCCCCGTCCTAAAGGCCACGCACAATTCTTGTCTATGGAATAGATACACACCTCTATTTTACACTTCTATGGACGACCCCGGCAAATCTATCTGTATCTTTTGATGACCGAAGGGGGAACGGCTCTGGGCCCGGGCATTAATGAACAGACTTCACACTCGGGCCAATAGATGGGTGAGAATTCAAGGGGAAAAACTACCTGAGCGCAGAGAGAGACGAAAAAGTTATATTGATTATGGAACAAATGTTGGGAAATTAGGCAGCGATTTATACGAAAGCCCTTTGCTTTGCTCTTTGCTCTCTCTCACTCTCGGATATGCTATGCACTTTGATAAATTAATACAATATCGTATCGTTTGGTCATTCAATTGATTTTTTTGGAAATTCATTAGCGCGCCGCTAACGGACCAAAAGGCGTCTGGCCAATGATAGGGACAGTGTCCACCAGAACGGGCTCTACACCACTTTGATTTCTATTCATTTTTACCCATTCTTTGTGGGATGGGATGGTTGTGAAATGCGTCGGAGTGTAGTGCTGTGTGCTGGTCGGTGGGTCCCAAACTTTTTGTCTGGCTTTATTGCAGTTTGGAAATAGATGAGCTAACAGCTGGAGAGTGAGTGGCGCACTCGTACAGATTAGATAGCAAATGGTCGCCCATTTGAGGAGTTTGTCTGGCCGAGTATAGGGAGAGAGATACAGAGAGAGAGGGGTACGAGAATATCCATAACAATGGTGCCAGGGAGGGGGAGCAATCAAATGCAACAAGTATGGATTATCCAAAGCTGAAAATGTTCTGGCAATCCGACTGAGAGAACCATAACAGTTAAGGAGCACAAAGGTTGGCCATTTGTTGGCCCGACAACATTCAAAGAGTTGAAATAATACAAAAATAAGAGACAGCTTGGAGTGATTTTTGTACGCTTAGAGGGCTTCATATGTAAGCGTATATTTGAATGAGAAATCGATTGGAAAAACATTTATTTTCCCATGTCATATACTGATATTTGTCATCACAAAATCCATTTATAACAGACACGACCTTCAGCACGGCACCAAAAGTATTTTCCATTGTTTGGCAACATTTCAGTAAGCAGCCAAGGAAACACCTATTGTTTTCAGACTGCTTGAAGTCTGCGACTTAAATGGGATTTACTCTAGACATTCGCTACCTATTTCTCTTCCATTATCCCACAGAAATTGCATCTCTTTTAGAATCACAGTGCCAGCGGTGGTCTTGTCAGATGTGGAATACAGCAGATTACAGTCGCAAAACTTCAAAACAGTAATTAAAGGATAGAAAGAACTCCTACAACATGTCTAAGATCATGCTGGACTGCAGCTCTTCTTGATTCTTGCATTTTTGCAACATTTGAACATCTTTTTCTCTCTATCTGGGACAGTAAATAATGATTATTTTTTTCTTGAAAAAATCATCCACTTGAAGTAGCCGCTCAGAAGAATTAACTAGACCAATAGTCTGCTCCACCAAAATATGTAAATTTTAAGTTTTTAGCATAATTATTATTAATAATAAATATTTTTATTAAATATTATTAAAATTTATCCATAATAATTATGGATATACATAAATATATATCTAAATATTTTATCTATGCCTGTTTTAGGCAAATCTCTGCACCTCCCTTTCAACTGCTGATACCTGTTTTATATTCTGTGAAGAATTATTCAAGCTGTAGCCTTTAAATTGATAATTAATTCGATGCATTTCGAACATATGTATGTACATACATACATGTATCATAATTCGCAATATCGCAATATTTGTATAACTTTAACACCACATTTCCCGTGCTGTTACCTTTTTCGGATTAACAATGCAATATTTGATCATTTTCCAACCACAACTCCCTGAGAGAAAACACATTATAAGACCATTATCATATAAGAAAACAAATGTAACCTACGCTGACCTTCATCAAATATGCCTCAGGGAGAACTATATTCGGGCCTAATCCAAGACAACATTTTATTAAAAGAAGGTTCTAAATATGTGTGGTTTAATCCCCTATTGCCACAAAGAACGCACCCTGTAAAACAATATACAACAGAATAAAACCCTCTTCAGTTCATTCTTATCAACAAAATGCATCATCATTCAGTTCCATTCCATCGTTCAGTTCCATCAACCTCATGAGCACACATACTCACACATATGTGGTATAAGTAGGTTCTATAGTACACGAAGCGGTACGAACGACTGGTAAATGGAACAAAACAAACCCCACCGAGAGGCAGGCAAGTAAACAAAAGGTTAATACAATCCAAATGGAGTCCACAGCATGCAACAAGCTCTACTGGTTGTTGCCACCAGACGAGGCGAGCCACAAGCCCGAGCACAAGCCGAACGAACCCGACCCGAGCGGCCTTCGGCAACAGTCGTTCGGATATATCTGGCTGCTGTGTGACAGCTGGAAACCGGGCGCCGTGACAGTTGATTTTGTGTGTTGGAAGAGCTCGGTTCGTGTTCTCCCGTTCGTGTGGGACGCGTGTTTAGGTCTCTCGTCTCATCGTGGTTGTCGCGTCATTGTCGTTCCGGTTAGACGGCAAGAACCCCGCCATGGATTGAGATTCGAAGCGATTCAAAAATTGTGTGCCAAAACAAAGAAATTTAAAATACATAAAGAAATTTTGAATTAGCAACAAAATAAACCAAAAACAAAACAAAACGAAACGAAAAAAAATGAGTGCAGTTCTATTTTGAATGGATAGACAGATAGTGCCGGTTGGTTGTTAGGAGTGTGTGCCAAGAAAGATTTCGGGCAATTAAAGAAGCGCGTGCAGAGTAAAAGTAGAATAAAACTTGACAAGATGCATTTGCGGGCAATGCGTGGTGGCATGCCACAGTTGCAGCGGCAGCCTCAGCATTTATCCGAGGAAAGTGAAATTAAAAATACCACCGTCACCGAGATCAAACGGCGAAGACATAGAAACAATCAAAATGTCGACGCAACGTCGCCCAAAAGGCTAAAAATAATCAGAGTCGACCAGAAGATGGCATCACTGGTGGTGATACCCCTAGTATTTCCCATGCTACTGATACTCTCTGGATTAAATGGATTAACACAAGTTGCCGCGCTCAAGGGTAAGTGTCAACAGATGTGGCATATATTTCGTATACTTGCAACTGTTGCAAGCATCACCATTTGAAGGGCAAACTACGAGTATGACAAACTATTTCCTCCTCCACAATGCAAATCCTTTTGTAAATGCATATGACTTCTATATGGGATGGACTCCGAGAGTGCCTTTCCCCTCCATTTATTTATTAGCGTCATTTGTTTCCATTTACGTGTTTCATCTATTTTTTTCATCTATTTTTGGGCTGCAACAACCAACAAGAGAGTGAAATTAAGGCACTGCGGTTTATTTATGCCTGTGCAACGTTCGCTAATGGATTTTAAGGCCGATTTTATAGACGGAACGCGACATCGACTCTGCCTCATAGACCCATTATTCATGCGACTCTGCCTCCCTCTGCCGCTGGCTCTCTTTCTCATTAGAGAGATAGAGATGCGAGATGCACTTTTGGACTTCCCCCCATCTCTCGTGGGAGGCCGCGGCCACACCGCCCAGACAGACTAGGGCTGTGTGAGGGAGGAAGATCTGTTCATTTGTAGGTGGAATATGGGCATTAGCAGAGATTTCTAAAGGTTGGGCGTAAGATCTGTTTGTTTGGGCATAGGACGGGGCACAATTAAGGATTTATATAGGTTCCCGGTGGATTAGGAGTAGATAGAGTTCAAGGGAAACTATTTTGTGGTAAAATTCTAAGAATGATTGAATGAAGTAGAAGCAACTTAGAACTCTTTACAATTGCATGGACTGTATATTTGATCAACGATCATTAGAACTCTGGCTAGAGTTTATAGCTTCTATCCATCTGTTGTAGGAAGAAACAGCAAAGTAAATTCATTTTCATAGAATAATTATAGGGAACTAACCTTTTGTTGTATTGCTATTGGAACTCAAAGTATTTCAGGAAGACGTACTAAGAAAAAAAACTATCCTCTGATCGTATTCTATAATTTTTAAACATTGAAAACAATTGAGTAATCCCTTCAAGACTTTTAATCTCCATCTGCGCTTATCTACGAGTATCTTCCCATTCGTTCTACTATCAACCTTACATTATACTTAATGTTAAACCCCCCCTGAACTCGCTCAGGGACATCATTTTGTGGAAACTAAACACAGAATTTCCACAGAATACACAGATCGAGTTACAGTCAAAAAGTCATGTAGATGAGGGTAAAAAGCAGTGCAGCGCTCCTCAGGGACGGAGGGAGGTAGGGAGGATCACAAAAGATCACTCAACCAAAACAGAAATGTTGTCTAGATAAATGAGAAATGAGTTTGCAGTTCTCCATGCCACAAAACTAATCAATGTATTGTTGTAGTAAATAGTTTTCCCCAAGGAACCTGATTACGAGAGGAGTTTTTCTTTTGGGGGCTAATGAATCTTGCGGCTTTTGCGGTCCAACTGCCACAATGCAATGAAAGAAAACTAAAGCAAAGTGTAGTTGGAGTCGGAGTTTATGTGGTTGGGGTGGGGGTTGGTATTGGGGTTGGGGTTGGGGTTGAGGTTGATTGGCCATTTCATGGCTCGACAAAGTACCAGATAAAACACACATATCTAAATGAGCTTAAGACTGCACACCCGTGCACACCCGTGGCAGCCGTGCACACCCCTTCCTTCCTTCGTTCTTTCCGCCTGCCACAGAGAGAGAATGTTGTAATCTAATGCTTATTAAACGCTTTTTAATGCCAGCCCAACCATCGCCCAATGATATCTAAAGTTTTGGACACACGCAATTCGGATTGGGATTGGGATTCGGATTCGGCTTTGGCTTCAGATTCATTTTCATGTGCGCTGCGCCACGTGAAAACATTTAGCACGCAACAGCTTCAGATGTATCTCTGTGGCAGCTCTTCTCGTGTGATGTGGCAAGTGTTGCACGCGACGATGACGATGAGGACGACGACGACGACGACGCTCGTTTGATATAATAAATTGTATAAAATTATCTTCTCTCGGCACACGACAGGCTCTCCTGCCACCCAATTTTTCCGCCAGGGTGTGTGACCAACCAATACTCGTTCCACTCTTATTTTTTGGACTGCTGGTGGTGGGTCAATCCTTGCCAGCTTGAGAATCTTTCGGGGTCATAAAAATTATCGCCCTCTAATATGTTGCGAGAGGGGTTGACAATCAAATTGAAGCAAAAATCTGCTGCTAATGCCACTCTGGGGAACGTTTTTCCACTGCTAACTGGATCCCCAAGTGGTGCAGCATGCTGCAGTTTTTTTTATTTGTATCTCCAGGGGGTGGTGGTGGCACACACTCTTTTTTTCTAGTTTTTAGGTTCAGATTTCGCCTTTTGTCTCGGCTCGTTCTTTTTGTTTTTGGTTGTGCCTCAAGCCTCAAACTCTTGGGCAATTTTCAGTCCCAAGTCTCGAGTCCCTCTCTCTCTCGAATCCGAAACTCATGTGCATTATGCGAAAATTGGGCTAAGTAGCGGGCTTCTCTCTCTATCGCTTTGGCTTACTTTCCGTTCCGTTCCATTCCTTTCAAATGGAGTCAAGTGCTGGTCCGTAGCATGTTATTTGTTCAATCACATGATTGCCCTACCGATTTCCAGGGCATCACCCAATGAGCTGCTATCCCGTTCCCAGCTGCAGGCCACATAATGAATGGGGGAGCAGAGCCGTTTCTATCGATATGCCGAATACGGCACAGAGTTTGGGGCCAAATGTGATTGAAAGTTTGTCTGATGTTGGCTGGGTACTTAAAGATATATCTATCTATGTGTCTGCGATGACCTTTGGGCCTTTAGATTATGAGGAGGTGTACTGAATTATTTGTTGGGAATTTCTTAGTACGTATTTTTCTATGAATGTTGGTTATTTTTGTCAGAGATTTTGCTTTGTTTTGTGACTTTTTCGAGATATATATTCTGGGGAAGGAACACACTCCATGGTATCCCAAGTAGAAGCTGTAGGCTTGATCAATGTCTTCTTTCTGCTTCTTTCCTGAAATAAGAATAAAAAATAAAATTAACAGAATATTAAGAAAGTCATTTCCCAAATGGGCAACCACCATTAAGATCAGTAATATGTGGGAATAGTTAAAATATCCCCAGAAGTTTCGACATCTTTTGGCTCCCAATCACAGCCTCTCCTTTGGTTTGAATTTATTTTCTTTCCAATTGCACTTGGGCCTTCGTTGTGTGGCTTCTTCTTGCTGTGGGGCCGTTCGATCTTGACCAGGCTATTTGCCAACTAAACAATAATTAATTATTTAAAACAACAGTCGCGCACAGAACCAAGGCAGACGGGGCAAGAACAGGGGTAAGCACTCCTCTTGCAACAGCAACAAGTCTGAAGAGGCTGAATAGGCTGAAAAGGCGAGGAGTTCGGACATGGTCCGAGCCAAGTTTTGCCTACGCAAAGATTTTTCTTGTTGTTATTTTTGTTTGCTTCCTGGGAGCTCCGCTTGACAGCCCCGTTTCAAATGTATCCATGCATCCAGCTGTGTGTGTGTGTGCTGTGCTGTGTATCTGTGTGTGTGTGGTGTTTGGTGGGCTGTGTATCTGTGTGCTTATAGCCGTGGGTTTTATGTACATTTTGCTGCCTTTTGGTTTGTGATATTAAAAATAAAGGAAAATTAAGCCTGGCAGCCGCGTAAAATGCAAACTTGCATCCGAAATGTTGCAGTTATGCCTGTTGCAGTTGGCGTTTAAAGCCGTTACTGTTGTTACTATTACTGTTGTTGTTGTTGTTGTTTTTTGCTGTTGTTGTTTGCTGTTTTTGTTGTTGGTGCAACATTTTTGCATGCAATCCAAAGCAATGCAATGCCTGCAAAATGGTTATTTCTCTTTGGCTTTTTTTGAGAAGGCGTTACTGGATTTTTTCGGTAAAGTTTTTTTCCTTTTCGTGCTGCCTCCTAGCTCGAAGCAAATCTGTGCTTTGGTGAGAAAAAGGTTTGCAAATTGCATTGGAAATGCTATGTGTGAAGCGGTAGGATAACTGGAGAGCAGTGGTGCAGCGAAAGAGCCAGGAGAAAGGGGCCCACAGAAAGAAAAAGAGGCAGAGGCCGAGCAGGAGGAGTGCACCAGAGGGAGGATATGCAATTCTGGAGAGGTCAATCAACATGAAATTTGATTCACAAGTTATGGGAAAGGCAGCACAGCAGGAAAATGGCGAGAAAAACGATTGCAAATTTTTGGGAATGGCGTAAGACCCATTTGGCTTTAAGGAAAAGAGTCTGTAAAATTTAAATATTCTGTAGAAGCATAAGCGAAAGATTTTAAAATAACTTTCCGGAAAATGGACAAGTTTTTTGTCTACTTTTGCTAATTGAGGCGCATTATAGCATTATTATAGCTATACTTTTAGATTATTAAATGTATAAATAGATGGATAGAAAGAAAAATATTCAGATAGATGGATGGAAGGATAGATAGATGGACAGTTGGACAAATAGACAGATAAATTCTTGCAGTTTTGCGGAAGTAACAGTCAGAAATAAAAGATTTAATCTTTGCACTACTCATATTCACAGTCTCCCTCAAAGTTTATGCAAAAACCTTCCATGGTAATTGTCTTTCATAACTTTCCTACAAATATTCCCTTGTGCTGCTGCAGTAGCTTTTGCCCCAGAGAAATGCTCAAAATGAGTTAACTAGAAGATCAACAAGTTATGCTGGCTAATATGTATTTAATTACACAAATCTGAAATTTCCGGCTGCCCCAAAAGAGGTTTGTCTTTGTCATTTGTCCTTAAGCCAAGAGTGCCCAGTCGAGAGAGCTGGAGATGGGGACAAAGCCGGAGCCGGAGACAGAGCCAGAGACAGAGACAGAGGCACAGAGCCAGAGCGAGAGATTTGCATATTTGCACTTGATGAAGTTAAGGCTTTTGCAGTGGCTCTGTGGCAGACATAGCCGCCAGCAGTCGCCATTTGGTTGAGGTCGGTCGGCCTCAGATTTTCCACAGTTTTCTGTGCTGCCTACGCGCACTCGCCAAGAAAATGATGAAAAATTTTCAAAGAATTGCCTTGAGTCATCGTCGTTTGCAGTCGGTTGCAGTTTGCAGCCAAACGTTGGCGTTGGCTGTGCTTGCAGAGAGAAAAACTTTATAATTTGTTAACAAGAGTGGAAGGCAGTGAGGAGATCGGTGGAAAAACGGCGCCACTGGGTCCCTGCTTACGTTTTGGGGCTGTTCGTCTGGGCAATTATGACAAGTTGACAAACGGCTTAATCTCAATCGGGGGACTAGCTGTGGGATCCTCCGAATCACAGATTGTGATTGTCGATGTGGATGTGGATGTGGATGTCGATGCGGAGGAAGAGGAAGATGGGGCCTCGGTCTCGGCATTTAAATCAATAAAGCAAGAGAGTCCGAGAGTCCGGCGAGCCATCCGTCGCTCGATCGCCGTCGGACGTTTATCGCATTGGGGATATCTAATATCGGAGTGGGGACTCGGGACTCGGGACTGGGTACTGGGGGTCTGTGGCATGTCCCAGAGAGTGCGACACATGCAAATTGGCCAATGTTGCTAAACAAGTTCTCCTCGCAGGCCTCAGGTCTCTCCTCTGTGGCCATTTCTGTGGCTCTTGTACTCACCTGCGTACGACGACGACAACGACAACGAACATGCAAAAATTGGACTGCGGGCTCTGCGTGCAAATAAGGCAACAACCACTAAGCCAACAACAAGCGAAGGAGCAGTGGGATTTCGAGTCGAAGATTGTGATACCCTAGCAGATCGGATACAAATTTGTCTGATGTTAAAGGGTCTCAGGAAAATTGTATATCTGCACAACTGAAGGCCACTTTCGGCTCTTTTATTCAGACTCTGAGGAACGTCAGTCCAAAATCTATTGCACTTCATAATACCCTATACAAAGAAGGGTATCCGAAGAACAACAACAAGTTGTTTTGCTATAAAAAGGCGCTGCCGTTGCCAGACAATCAGCCATAAATCTAAATGACTGTCAACCCAGGCGAAACCTACAATGGAGTTCTTGTTCTTGCAACATGTTGCCAACTGCCAACTGCCATGCCACCCCTTCCTTCCTCCTTTGGGGTAGTGTGGGGTTTCCAGACTCATTTGCTGCCATTGGCGGCTGCCTGATAAGACACTAAAATATGCTAAAAAGCTAAAATAAACTTGATATTGATATGGCAGTGGCATTGCCAGTGCCATAAACCAAAAAGCATTTAGTTAGGGTATACGAAACGCATTAGGAATTCCATTTGAGGATCAAAGTGGGTACAGCATTGGGCAAGGAGTGGTAAGCAGTCGATGGGGGAAGACTGAAGAGAGTTTTGCGGCTACGAGAAAGGAAATTGCAACAATTTAACACAGAAATTCCCTCCACTAAAATCCTCCAAATAGATCTTTGAATTTTCTATTAAATGCTCTCCAAATTAAACCATTTCTTCTGATTCAAAAACTCTCATAAACTTGTCAAGCAAATGACGCATAAATTAAGTTCAATCTTCTCCCAGGTAACCAAAACCTTGGTGCTTAAGTTAACCAGGCTCTAATTCAGATATTGGCGTATCAAATTAATTCTTATAATTTCCTTTCTGTTGCTCCACACAACCCGAAAGATTGAGAGTGGGCCGTACCCATACCCGTACCCACCAGAACGACCCACGTATTTCTGTCCAAAGAAGAAGATTTGGTGGTAGCTTTTGCCATTCAACGAGTTTGTCATAAAATTAATTTGGTTTTTAGTTGGATAGAGTTGATGATGAGGATGGGATGGCTAAGAACCAAATAGCAACCTGCTCTGCTGCCTCTGTCTTAAGCTTTTTACTGGTTTTTCTTTATTCTCCCCTCCCCGGACTTAATTTATTGCATTTTTGCGACGACGGCAAATGGGGAAATGCGATATGCCAATCACTTTGTGAGTGCGGCGACACTTTCCCAAAGACCACGGGACAGACCCAGACCCAGTCTCTCTCTCTCGGTCTTTCTCTCTGTGTGCCTTTACTTGTGGCATGTATTTAAGATAAGGCCTCACTTGTGTCGCCTCTTGATGCGTTTTCTTCTTTGGTTTTTTAGCATTTTATTTACATGCTGAAGAGGCCTCCAACTGACATTTCTCTCTCTTTCGTAAAGAGCGTTTCGAGTTACACAGCACCGACATTTGTTTAGAATTTGTCAACATTGCAATCACCATGCCATATACCATAGCATAGAATATTTAGAACTGGGTTAAATGGGTGTGTTCAGGCGGCCCTCTGCTCAGAGTAAATATTTAATTTGTGACGCACCTTTGTGGGAAATATAACTTCCTTTGGTCTTAAATTTCTGGGAAATATTGTACGAGTATGCTGGTAAACTGTCAAGTCACTGATTGATTTACACTGCATTTATCTACACAATTTTATGGTTAATTATTCAGCCAAGACCAGACATCAGATCAGAGAGCGAGAGAGAGGGAGAGATTTCCACTCGAAATGGCGCAAAAATTAATTAAAATTGCAGCGGCAATTAATCAAAAAAAAAAAAAAAAAAGAAATAAATAAAAAAAAAAAGAGGAAGGACCAGTCTTGAATTTGCATACCGACAGACGATCGATGCCACGATCGGAGGGGCAAGTGATCGTCCGACAGCTGAGTGATCTTTCTTTATCTGAGATTGATGCGCATCGCGTGCAAACCAGAAACATTCTCCAATGGGGTGAGAGTGAGGCACCAGAGGGATCCACTGGGCACAGGCCGCAGCATGATCATTAATAAACCGCTGTGAGCTGTCAATAGGCATCAACGTTCTGCGGATCACGGATCCGTGTGCGATCAGTGATCGGCGGATCCAGCGGACACAAGACAGAGATCTCTCTCTCAGGAGTGGGACTGGAAATCAACACGAGGATCAGTGCATTGACTGACATTGTTTGCCACTTGAGTTGGCTGTGATTCGGTCTCTGTGACAATCGCCAATTGCTGCCCCAGCGAGTGATAACTCTATTTTCAACAAAGAGATAAATATATGAAGGAGCAGGATCTGTATGAAGAGAGTATATGGAAGATAAAGGAGCTTTATTATATATGGCAGATCGATTCAAGTCACTTTGGAGGAGAAGATTAATTCTAAATGGAAGATCGAGTAGGCTTATGAGGGGATGAAGAAGATGGGACAGATTGGTCAAATTTGCTAGTATTTTCTGGTATTATGTCTAGTATATTTTGGTATTTTTATAATCATTTCGTGGTATACTTTTTGGTATTTTTATGGAAATATTTATATTAATAGTTCCATAAGTACAGCACTTGATTTGCGTAACTCTCAAGAAGATCCCATCATCAATTGATGTCATTGCGGGAGCCTGGTTCGGGTTCTGGTTCTGGAACTGGAACTCAGGTCTGGGGGTATAAACATGATCGCAGCCCTTTTTGTTCTTGTAAACATTCTCAGGATCGTGAAGTCATAATAATTGCCCCCCGACTGCAGACAGACACCCAAACATGTCGTCGTTGTCTTATAAACAAAAATTCAATAATGCATAAATACTACAACAAAACAACTAAGACAAAAAAAACGGTGAAGAAGTGAAGCAAAAACAGGGAACATGACATCGAAAGGTAGGAGGGAAAGAGGTGGAGAGCGCGAGGACGCCTTTGGGGTTGCCTTCTGCAGCATAAAATAATGATGATGAAAATGTTGCACATGCCGGGTAGCCGGGTAGCGGCCAAGGAGGAATGAGGCAGCGCGGCTGACAATGATGAGGCATGATGACAGACCAACAAATCGAAAGGGATCCCAAGTCCAGGCAGGGCCAGGGCCTGCTGCAGGCCCAAAGTTGCCACCGTTGTTGGTGGTTGGGTTGGGTTGGGTTCGGTTCGGTTCGACAGCAATCGTCATCGTTACCACAACACTGCACAGATGAGACGGAGACACAGTGGAACGCATTGTAAAACATCCGCACAAAAGAGCAAGCACATGGCCGGAGCAATTGCGACCTAAAGTGAGGGTAAAAAACGATGATGATGGGAGTATGCGAGTCCTCTGATGATGGGAGAATTTGTATTTGCGGAATGTGTGATAATTGAGTTTATGCGGGACGGGCAATTCATGAACAACGAAATCAATTAAATGATAATTAATAATTCCAGACTGATCCACAGATCAAAAGATCATTCATATCCATCTGAAAGCCATATGAAATTACTTTGATTAAAAAACGATTATTAATAGGAAATTGGAACTTGTCCCTAGATGTTCCAACATTTTTCGACATTTGTTCTTCAACCGAAAATTCATCTTGGGCACATTTTGCTGCTTTCATATGATGGGAAAATATATTAACAGATTCAACGTATTTTTATTATTATTTATTATTTTAAATAAATAGCATGCGTGATTAATATTTGCAATCGTATTATATCCTTTTGTATTTCCCATCCTTGGACAAGGAGGGACCCTTGGATTTCCGCACTCCTCCCACTCACATCACATCACACTCAATTCCGCTCAACCTTTATCACCTTTCTTTATCGTTTGATAAATCCCAAGATCCCATCACGCATAAACCTTATTGCATCTGCTGCTGTCGCCGCTTTCCCTCCTTTCGACCCTTGCATCAATTTTATGTCTGTCTGCCCCTCTCCCCGCGCACCCATCGCGAACACGATGATACAAAAAAGCGAAATCTGCCGTCGGCCAGAAATTAATTTTTCATAATTTTTTTGCGCCCTTTTTTCAGTGTTGTTGTTATCGCAACTTGTTCCCGTGACTCCCTGCCATGACTCTTCTTCTCTGACTCCTTGCTCTGACTTAACCCATGTTTTGTGAAAATATCCTGAATGGCAGAGGCCAGGGTCAAGGTTGAGTGGGTGGGGTGCAGGGCACGGCCACTGGCACGGGCACGGGCGGTACTTTCTGTGTTATTATTAAAGTTGATTGTCAAATGCGCGCGGCCCTTAAGTGATTTTTATAGAGCTTTAATTGGGCGCAAGAGGCAGGCGGTGGCGGTGGCAGTCGCCCGGCGGCTCTTGACGTTTGAAGCTGGGCCCAAAGGGACACTGCCAAGTAAAAGGCATGCGGCTTAATTACTCACGGTAGCCAGAAGGCAGACAAATTGGAAAGAAAAGACGCGAGCCGCAGTTGGGAATACTCTTAAAGGATTTTTCAACTGTGCCACCAATGCAAATGCAATTTATTTATAGCGAAAAAAGGAAGGATCTGTGTGGAGTTGGAATTAGATGTTTCCAATGTGAAATACAATCTATGTGGGTGACTCCTTTGATGTGTTGCAAGTCTCCTGTTTAATTCAAGAAACCCTCCCGAAGAGCATCAAAACTTTTATTGCACTGCCAAGAAGCGTGGAGGCATCGAGGAGTGTCTCCTCCTTCAAGGTGCAAACTTGCGCGCGATATTTTGTGTCCGTTAAGGGGGAATAATTCACGCCGCTGCTGCTGCTGCTGTTGGATCTGCTGCTCATTGGGAGCGTTCGACTGTTGACAGCATGACGTGACAACATGCAATGCAAATCGTGTGACACGATGCCCCAAAGGGGTGTATAAATTAAATGTTTCCACTCACAAGGCCAGGCCTACGTCAGACCATGCATACCCGCACATACATATCTCTATTAGCTCCGTTACAGATACATCTCCCAGATACAGACAGGTCAAGACCTGAGAACAATGCGTAGGGAGCCAAAAATAAAACTAGGAACTTGCATTAAGTTGGCTTAGCAACATTTTCACGCTCAACCGAACCCCCACACAGACACACACACACGCAGTGGGGAAAAAGGAAAAACTGCAAAAGCAATAAGTAACAGAGAAACAAAGAAAACCAGACAGAAAAAGTTGTATAATTTCGCATTGGCAGGTCCTAATCCCACCAGCAGCACCACCACCACCACCACCAGGTACCCCGAAAACCCACACACGAAACTGTGTGGACACAGATCTCGAAAACGAGATTCCTCCCCACACAAAAAGTATTTATGATTATGGTTGGGGTTTTTCCAATAGCAGCTGCTTTTGATGTTTCTTTTCTTTTATTTTTTCCGTTTTTTTTTTGCGAGCAAATTAAATTTTCTTGTGGGGCAAAAGTTTTTTTTTGCTTCTTTTTTGGCAATAAAATTTAACAATACTCTGTGTAGAATTTTTATGATTATCTTGCAGCTACAGACAAACAGACAGACCCGAAAAACTGACAACAATTTCCATTTAGACAAAGTTTTTCCTCTCTCTCCGTTGTGTTGCCTAATTGTGGCGGGAAAAATGATTCTTACAGCAAGGTCAAAGGCAATTCGTGCCGCCACCAGACACCATCCTCCACCATCATCCTCAAGGAGTGGAAACACACATCTTTGGGTGCTGGCTGGCTGGCTGGTCTAGCTGGCTGGGTGCGTAGGTAGAGCATTCCATAGATGCAGCAGCAGCATCTGAAAAGAAACCCGAACCAAAGTCAAACAATGGAACAACAAGAAACGCATTCTCTGGCAGCGGCAGCAGCGGCAGAGCGAGTCATAAATTTTCAAACGAAAAATAGAAGAAAAACAATATAAAGCCAGCACACAGCAAAAGAAAACACGAATCGACAGCAGAAGTGGCATAGAAGGCCAAATATCACATAAAGGAGGATGAAAAGGTTCTACAAAAACACACAAACTGGAACCAAAAGTATAGATGGATGGAAAAGTAGGTAGCATCCGATGGATAGATAACTGCACTCGTGGGCCATCCGCCAGAGTGTCCAAAGTATCTTAAGTAGGTTTTCGGCTTAGGTAGACGTACTGCAGGTGTCATTGGCACTAGAGCAAACGTATCGATTGAAAGATTGCCTAGGAGAAAGAGTCGTGTCGTCCGGATGGAACCATATGCATACTAAAAAGGAAACGGTCCTCAGATTATATTTAATGTAAGGATCCTAGCGACAGACAGCAGCTCCTGCTGATAGTGCTCTGGCTCCGGCTGCGGCTGCGGCTCTGGGTATCTTTTGTTTCGTAGAAAGGCTGGCAAATGTTTTCCAAGTAAGCATTTTGGAAACCAGTGGGTGCATTTGGGTAGGGCACGCTGATTAATGGATATTTTTAAGTGTAAAAATTGTGCATAAAACAAATGTTTAATCTGAGACACATATAGTAGATAAATCAGCAGATCAAACTAAATATTATATCTTACACTTTGGCATCGGTTAATGTACCGTTTCCAAGCCGATTTGTTCGGCTCTCATATGAGCTGCAGCCACTTCCACTATCCATCAAAATCAGTTCAGCCAACGCCACACCACAGATACGTTTTGTATCCTAAGCACTTAAGCGATCGCTAAACGAACGCATTGGACCAGCCCCGAAACATATTAATTCGCCTGCCTCTACGCGGCAAATCGCAGACTTTTGCAGACTCTCCGCCACTTAGCCAAAGCGATCATTCAAATTTCAGTCTTTAGTCAAATTACAGACTCTGTTGTGGGGGGATTTTGGGGACTCGACCCGGGCCTAAGCCGTTCGTTCTCTCTCTCTCTCTCTCATTCTGTATCTGTATCTGTGCAATTTTGAGCTACAAATTTGGCGCCCACATAGACACACAGATACACCTAAAATGGCAGCTAATTGGAAGTAAATCGAGTTAAACTTTCTTTCTTCCTCCACGATGAAAAACGAACAGCAAACCGAATGAAAAAAAAAAAAAAAAAAAAAAAAACATTCGCGAATTGCACGCATGAAGCCGGAGGCATTTTGAGATACCTGGTATCTTGTGCTGTGTATCTCATAGTTTGCATAGCTAATTAGCCAGTGCCTCCAAAGAGAAGTCGGTGACTCCGACTCCAACTCCGACTCCGACTCCAGCTCAGTGTCTGAGTCGCTGTGGCTGCTTACTGTAGTTGTTGTCGGTGTTTGGATCATTGATCAAGAGCCAAGGCTAACGAACGAAATGTATCTCATGGAACGTTCTCACATTAGTCACGCGTTTAACATATTTTCGTTTCGTTTCGTTTGGCTTGGAGAGAGGCCCGTTTTAAATTTAATATATTTTGTAGAATCAGCAGGAGGAGCGGCAGGGTATGCAAATATTTTGTGCTGCAAATCAAGCGTGCGTAACCAGGAAGAGAGGAGCAGCAGCAGCAGCAGCAGCAGCGGCAGCAGCAGCAGATACGTTGAAGAAGTAGTTTGAGATACAGAACCCAAGACTCCCATCTCCCCATCTGCATATGCTAAACACAGCAGAAGAAAGAGAGAGAGGTCCAGTAAGCAGCAGCAGCAGCAGCAGCATTGTCTCCTACCGCGATCTACTCCACTCTGCCCGTCTCTTGGGCACTTTTCTTGTATCTGATTTGCGACAGAGTCGAGTCGAGTCGAAGTCAAGACGCGCGCGCGGCACTGCCGCTGAATATGGTAAAGAAGCTTTGGTAAAATGCTAGCGAATTAGGAACGCGGAATGCGATCGATACGTGCGCGGCCAGGCCAGCCAGCGTCCAACAGGGAGCACAAACCAAGAAGTCCGAGAGAGGCAATGGCAATGCCAATGCATGTTGCACATGCTGCAATGTAGTCGCAGTCAGGGCTGCAGCCGTGACACGGCCACGGCTTTAGCCGCTTTAAAGAGCCTCTATCCATTTAGAGCCTCACTGAGGCATCTCTAAGATACGCTTTCACGTTGTGTTGTGGTCAGTGCGAGCGATTCGTTTCCCATATTGCTAATGCGAGAAGCTCTTCGCTCTTCGCCATCGAAGGTTCGAAAGAAAATCGTGCTCTCGGCCACAGGCAGCTGGTGGCTGGTGGCTGGCTGGTGGCTGGCTGGTGGACTCTGTGGACTCCGATGCCATGCCAAATGGAGTCTCCCCAATGGCAATTAAGGAGCCCAAAACGTTCTGTTGCCTCACCATCGCTGCCTGTCCTGTCCATGTCCATGTCCATGTCTCTTGTACGGGGTCTCTTGTCAGGTTCTGCTTTTGCTGCTGCTGCTGCTGCTGCTCGCAATTCTTAACGGTAATTATGTTGTTCGTTTTGGCAGGGCTGCATTTTGCGTAGCCCTCAAAGTGGATGCCATTGACCAATCTTCTAGATCCCCAATCCCCAGAGCTTGTGTTAAATTGGATTAATTTGACAGTAAAATGCAAATGAGCCAAATGCCAAACGCATCGCAAGAAGCGAAATTAAACTTTTAGGCTGCCTTTTTCGCGGCGCTGCACATGGACATGGACATGTTGGCTGGCAACAAATTATGCTACTCCTCTCCCTCTCTCTCTCTCTGGCCATTTTTCTTGCAGCCTTTAAAATAATCAACATGTTTTTTTAGGGGGGCATGCGGCACAGGGAGGCACATGTTGCTGCCGTGCAACAAGCAAAGTGCAGCAATAATTTTTAAATTGAATTTTTTTTCGTTGCTCTTCTTTGAAGTAAAGCAAAAGCAAACAAGAGACAGGAGTTAGGCTGAAGGGTCGAATATGGAGATACTCTGTGGTATCTGTAGGGTATAGGCATCCGAAAATAGGAACCTGGAACCCAGCTTGGTTATTCCACTTAAAAAAACAAACTTCTGTTTTTTCAAACGATCTTTCCATGAAGTAACTTTGTGCTTTTAAATATCCTTATATCCCCCTTTCGAGAGAGGGTATAACAAGACGAGTTTTCTTAAGGTTTTCTTGCAGATTGTTTGGCTTGCAGCGCCAGCCCCTGAATGCTGAATCTTGCACTGCCCTTTGGCAACATGCATCACCCAAAGTCGGCGTCGTTTTTCATATTTTCTGCCCCTGCACTCACATGACTGCACTTCTTTTTTTCTCCGCCAATCTTTAATTTCTTCCTCTTCTTTGGTTTTTTTTGCTGTTGTGTGTTTGCCGAGAGATTGCTTAATCGATTTGCCATGACTTGGGCGCCAGCGCTGAGCAGAGACCCACTCTGATAAATTGTTTTGCCATGTGTTTATTAATTATAGCGAATAAAAAATGGTATGCCAGTAGGGAGGGAAGCTCACAGACTCAGACTCAGACCCAGAACTCTATCGATGCTGCTACGAGTTGTAGTTGTAAGCTCTTCCAGGTGGTCCCTCAAGCAAAACAGCAAACATGTTGCAGCAGGGAAAACACACACAGAATCCTGACAACAAGACAAAACATTCATTTGGTCTGTTGCCATTGGTTTTTGGCTGGTTCTGGCTGCTGCGGCTGCTGCTGCATTTTGGCCATTTACAAATGGAAATTGCATTGATTTCTGTGTCTGATGATGATGGGGGTTGTATCTACTGCACTGCGACTACTGCATCCATCTGCTGATCCATCTCGGAGCTGGAGACTCAGCATCAGTTTCAGCATCAGCTTCAGCCTCAGCCTCAGTTTCAGATTCAGAGTCTAGTCTGACTATCCACTTTGATGATATATTGCCGCCCAAGTAACATTCTTTCTCTTGGTCTTGGCCATATTTGATGCCCAGTTACATGTTACATGACGTTGCTCTGTCCACAACTTTTGTTGCTGTTGTTGCTTTTTGTATATTCTGCTGTAGGTTGTGCTCGTATCTTCTGCTGGCTGTTGTGGGCTTTGTATCTGCCCCAAACGAGTCACAATGTTGTGTTTAGAGATCTGCCGCTGCTGCTGCTGCTTTTTTTGTTTGCATTTATTAGCATTTTGCCCTTTGCCGGGCTTCCAGTTGGTGTTGGCTGTTGCTCCTGTCGCTTGTCAATTGCTGCCGCTGCCGCTGCTGTGTGTGGCAACATTTTCAATTCAATTATATTTCATGTTCATGTTGCATCGATTTACATTTTAATTTGTGTCTTTAGCGGAAGTCATTTGTGAGCAGAGGCAAAAAACTACTGAAAAAAAAACACAGACAATCAAAGAGTTTGTCGCTTGTCGATCGCTTGATGGGGGAGATACGTGGGTATCTCTTGGATACAAAGTACAAATGTATCTTCAGCTATTCATGGCTATTATTCATATTTGAGAGAGCTCCTTCCACAGCCCACATCTCAATCAAATTTCCATTCTTCCAGTGAGAGATTCTTTGCTTATTTTGCGACTCCAAACAATTCCCATTCATTAGCGGGCCATGGACTCATTCTGTAACCAATTGTCTCATAATTTTATGATTAGTCAGGCCATGAAGTGCCTCCACATGTACATAAGTTCAAAAAGATCTCCACTCTCCGCTCATTTCCCAGCCAATCTTCAAGTGTCGCTTTCATTAAGCGCATCGAATTTCCCCCATTCCCAGCGGCGCTGGCCCTCGACGACAGCTGAAGGAAATATTAAAAGAAATATACACACAAGAAATACGTAAAGAAAAGCGGAAAATATTTCACCAAGTCAAATAAATATTTCAGCTGTTTCAAAAAAATGAAAAGAAAACAGAAAACAGAGAACACCAAAGGAAAAACTTTGTTTGACACCTTCGACCATTGGCATATGGCTTTTCCCCCCTGGCATCAGTCAGTCATTCAGACAGTCGATTCCCCGCACCATCAATCAATCAATTAGAGCAGTTTTTCTTATGTTAAAGTGCATTTAGACGCTGTATTAAAGGCGCTGCTGGGCAGCTTTGCTCTTAATGTTCATCATCATAAGCAGAGTAAACAGTTTCTTCTTTTCCTCCAGACTAATGAGGGGATGTACTGTGAGAGGCAGGGGCTGGGCAGTGGCTGGGGCAGTGATCTAATGTTATGACAGCTCATCAAGTGTCAGCGCAGAATGGTGCTAAAGGAGCAGCCAAGCAGGCATCTCTTTGCTCCCGGGCTCTGCTCTGCTCTGCCTCTAATGACATTTACTTTTAACGTTTATTAAATGTTGCCCTTCGTACGGGTTTATGTATGTGCGAGAAGCTTAAATCAGTTGTGCCATGGGCCACAGGCACAAGCTGGACATTAGTTGAGGATAATAAGGGTTCGTTTTAATGGGTTTTTGCTGTGTGCCCCAACAAACGGGAACTCAAGGGTAGCTACAGGGACAGCTCAGGGTTCGCTGTGTGGCTGCGGCAAGGCACACTTGCATGTGTTTTCAAGTTCTTTTGAAGGTTTTAAGGAGCGTATATTTTGAAGGGTATATTCTTGAGTTTCTTAACTCAAATTTCCATAATTTACTATGAGTCTCAGGAGTTTTTGTCCCGATCGATTCGTTTTTATGAACATAATCCCTACCCAAATGGGTCTGTGTCTGAAAAATGATTCCCTGATCTTTGAAAATATTTTGTATCTCACAAAAGTATCTTAAGTGGGATGAAGGTTGAGTGCTGCTGCCTATTTAATTGCGATAATTGCTACCTGACTCTATGATCGTCTACAAAAAATGCAACAAAATATGTTCTATTTCTGCAAATACAATGAGTAAGGAATTTTAATGTTTCCACTGCCATGAAATAATCCTAATATTCTAATTTATTTATTCCATTAATTCCTACTTATTTCTATCTGTTATCTGTTAGTGCATCCATAACTTGTACTCCCTCCTACCCATATCATGTACATACTTCTTCACATCCTCACCACGATCGCTCATTTAAGCGTCTCTTCTTTCACTAAAGTATCTCAGTGTTTGCTGCTCCAGCAACTTCCTCCGCTCTTCAAGGTCCCCTCCGAACACTAATAACAGCAATTTGTATCATCATCAAGTCGGTTCTGCTGCTGCCTCAATAATAACGCTTAGAATTTTTGATTTGCTGATGTTTTTTGTGTTTTTTTTGTGTGTGTTGGTGATGTGGTATGGGTTCCTTCTTGTTTTCTCTTTCAATGCGATTTCATGGGCTCTTGATTAACTTTGTTTCGTTGTCGTTTTCGTTTTTTCGTAAGCTGCTGGTAGTACGAGTATCTGAGTATCTGGGAATGGAACAATGGTCCAGTGCCAAAAAGCCTATTAAGTTACTTTTTGATTTCATTCGCTTCTCTCGTCTCTGCGGCTTTGCTGTGGAGGTTCAGTGAACGTAAACGAACGCCCCATAATTATGTGCTTTTGGCAATTAAACGACAGTTCTGCCCCGCACCGCTCCGCCCCTGCCCAGCGCTCCTGCCTTGGAGGCTGGGGAGGCTCCAAATATGGTTAGTGTCATAATTCTTGTCAAAAGCCAACCCCCAAGCGACTAAATTCCGCAGACGACGACAGAAAAACGCAGAGAGTGGAGAGTGGAGTGAAAAAAACTGCATAAACATTGCTGATTGAAATCAACTTTGGCATGAAATCAATCATCGCAAGAGACGGCAAGGCAACCCTTCGGCTCACTCTTTTTTCCTCCATTTTTTCGGCCCAGCTCAAGCCTTGCCGTTGTCCTGCCTTTTGCTTTATCCAACTTGGAAATCTCGCCCAGGGCCGCCGCGATGAGTCTTTGTGTTTCGTCGGTGAATGGGAATACCCTAACGAAAGGGGTTGCCTCGAAATTTGATATGCATTTCAGATTTATAGTTATAGATTCATAATTCGATGCTAGAATTGTTTGTAATTAGAGATTTGTGGTTGCACTTGGAGTTGGAGAGTTTGAGCACTCTTTTTGATAAAATTCTGCTATGAATTCTGTCTTAATTATGTACAAAATTCCTCCCCATTGATAACTATTTTCATTTGAAGTATTGAAACCATTTCATATCAAAACACTTACTTGCATTTGAACCCATTAGAATTCTCTTTATATTATATCCCTTCTGAAATTTATTAACGAAAATCAATGAATTGGAAATCACATTTCTCGATGCATTAAAAATGGCACTACCATTTCCATTTCCATTCATAGAGCATTTCCTCTTCCACTTGATGGAACTCTCTCGCACTTGATGCCAGACCATTTTTTTCCCCCAGACCCTTAGACTTCCTTTCGGCTTTCGGTCAGTGTTGAGTTTCGCGCTTCGAGTGGCCCTAGACCCGGGCTGCAGGACATGCAACATGTGACATTGAGAGCCTCCAAGTCGGCTGCCTGGGCCGATTCCGGCACTTCAAGGCACTTCGGATATCGGGGATCGGATCGGGGCTAGCGGGCTTTATATTTATGATGATGATAGTCAGCGGAGAGGCAATTTCTGCTGCCGTTTTTCAGCTCATTTATTCATATTTACATTTAACATGCGTTTTTCTCTAACGAAGTCAACGTAAATCGATATTCAATAAACGACATCTGTGAGCATTTTTTCCGTAGCCAAAGCCCCCTTCGCGACCCTTAGCCAGCCACGATAATGATCTCTTTGTTGAGCCAGAAGGAGGAAGAGGAGGAAGCCAGGCAGGCAGGCAGCTGGGACAGTCCCAGGTCCGGGCTCAGATACCAGGGCTCAGGGGTTAGAGAGTTGTTGCTGTGGCTGTGGGCTGCTTGCTGCTGCTTGCTGCTTGCTGCTCCGATGCATATCTGTCAGGGATGTCAAAACGACAAAACATAATTTATGCTGCACATGCGACAGACGACAGACGAGAGACGAGAGTAGAGTCCGTCCCGTGCCGTGCTGGTTCCGTGCTGGATCCGTAATACCAGTTAAACGTGGTTTATGTGCAATTGTTTATGGCTCTACTTGAATCTGGTTTTCATTTCATTTCGGGGGCTACCGTTTCGTTTCTCTTTCTTTCTACAGATTTCCTTGAAATCTACTACCTCATTTACCATTCACTACATGATTTACTAATAAATTGTATTTCTCTCTTTTCATTTTAGGTAAGAAAACAAACACACGCAGACACAAACGATCCGTGATCTAGCTGAGAGATCTTTCTGCGAGAGAGTCAGAGAGCCAAGAATTCCCCCAAAAAAAAAAAAAACCAGAAAATATCAACAGTATGTGGAGCATTTTTGGAAACTGTGTCGCTGTCATAAATCAGACAAGCCATTGACACATTTCCTAGAGCTTTTCGGTTGTATTTTTAACAGTTCCAACATCTATCAAAAATAATTAATAGAAAACTTGTCGAAATGTCAATGGGCACGACAAATGTAATTAATTTGAACTTTTTTCCACTGACAAATTATGGAACTTTACAGCTTTTACATTATTGAAATGAATTTAGTTTTCAATTTTGGGTTTTTGGTTTCGGTTTTCGGGTTTTTGGGGTTTTGTGTTTTGGGATTTAGACTTGCCCGTGCAGACTGTGAAATTGTTCAAATCGGCTTACGAAATAAACAAATTAAAATAATAAAAAACAATTAAGAGATTAGGCCGAATGATTAATTGGATTTTTCGTTTGAAACTTCGCTTTTTTTCAATATTTTTTGTTTGTTATTTAGTTGTCAAAAATTATACGCTTTTTTGGGTCCGGGGCATATCGGTTACGATAGGAAGTGGATTGGGACTTTTGACAGGTGATAATGACAGGCTGTAGGATGGCTATTATTTATATTATGGTCAAGGGTGCAGGGTGCATGATGGTGCAGGTTTCATTTTCGGGGGTTGTAGATCTCCATCAGGGCTAGGCAGATATTTGTTCAAAAATAATGAGGGTGTGGCAAAAGAATCAACTTTGGAAGTGCACTTAATGAAATGAAATGTCATGTGCATTTAAGTAAATTAACCAAAGATCAATAGTAGCGATAATGTTTTCAATCGATTGTAATTACAGAGTAATTTTTAGTTCATTTACTTAGTTAAAAGTCATTGCTGTTATTAAGTTTTAGAATGAACTTTATATTGTTTTTAATATCAAACATCGAAAATTATTTAAAGGTCTATAAAGCACATAGTTTCTCCCAGTTGGCTATCGAATATTTATAACATTCGTTTAAAGTTTTACTCAGTTTCTAGCAATTAATTTTCTTTTTGTTTCTACTTTTTCATTCTTTCAAAAATGAATCGTATTCAATCGAAATTTTAAAAGAGGAATAACCCTTTTACACCCAATTTTGTCTATTATTTATCGACTATTCTAATTCCTTTACTATTCAATTCCCACAATCAGCTGCTATTCAGCAATCTACAACCAAAACTCTAGAGTCTAGAGTATCTGAAGCGTATCCCCCACACTCACACACGTATCTCAAGCGACTGGCACCTTCCATTATGTCTCCATCATTCATACATCATATGTTTATCACATCATCTTTTGACAAATGATCTCACATTATGATGCAGATTTTGGATTAGCATAGCTCTTAGCCGGCTCTTCCATGAGCGTACAATGTTGTACACGGAATAACTTCCACTTCAAGTTCAACTTTTGGGTTACATCAGGCAGCACCAGACAGCGCACAGCACATTCTCTTTTGGCCCAGCCAATACGGAGTACCCATGCAAGTTCTCAATAAACCAACAAAAATTGAAACCCCACTTTGCTTAAATGGAGCCCCAAACAGGGCAGGGGAGATAGAAAACAAAGATATAAACTATAAAAGAGTTGATAAAAACAAAAAAAAGAGAGGAAGAGGAGTACGAAATATGACATTGATCGCCGTTCCCCTCCCCCCAGCCGAAACGAGTATGTGTCCCTTTTTTTGCGTGCGCCTCTCATATATATTTATGACTGGGGACTGTCCTTAAAAGGATTTCAGTGTTTTTTTCATTTATGAAATTATTGATAAGAGCTGGCGACGCTCTTTTGTGGCGGTTTCTTTTAGCCGGAATGCATATTCCACTGATAAGAGTAGGAAGAGGAGGATGGAGAGCCTGAATCCCAAATTCCCTTTGGCGGAAAGTGGTTTTCCCCTCGTGCACATATGAGACTTGAATGTCGAATTTAATTAACAGCGCAAAAGTCGCACAAAAATGCCGGGGACCTTGTCGACAAAGGCATCAGTGAGAAACCAAACCAAACCCCCCTTCAGACAATGGAAACTTTTTCTAGGGAGCTCTCTGGGAATACTGTGAAAACCCTGTGGCGCCAAATTAACAATATGCGTACAATGTGCGAAAAAATAAAGTAGAAGGAAGAACCGAACCAAGAGCCAAGAGCCAAGACCACAGCCAAGATGGAACCAGACATTGGTCTGTCTGAGCATTTTCGCTGGCACCTTCGGGCGTTTTGGCTCATTAGCGACTCTGCCAGACTCGCTTGGCGTGCTCTGGCATAAATTTGACATTGAAAATGCGGGAAAGGAAAATGCTCCAGACGACCAGACGAATCGTTTGTTAGAGGATGAACAGTGAACAGTGGGTTCATTATATGAGGAAAGTGTTAATAGATTTTGTGTGAAATGTTTTTGATGTACGAAATAATTCTAGGGCTATTTGAACCTCATTCTAGTAGCTGGTGCCACTGTGCCACCCATCCGGAATGCTCGTCATAGCAGCAGGGGAAGGCAGGCGCCTGCGGTTTCTCTCTTCTTGTTTTGCCTAATCAAATACTCAGTCCAATGGGTGAGGATTGCACAGTCGGCCAGGGGGGAGAGAGTGAAAGGTTCTTGAGGGGTTTGTCTGGTACCGAAATATAGCCAATATGTTTCTACATTTTGAATAATTTATTTGATTTTTTGATTTCTTGTGCATTTCTTGTAACAATAAAAACAATAAAAGTCGATCGGCAGAGAGGGGTCGAGGAGAGGGTCATGTGTTTTGCTCGAGGCTTGTTGAAAATCCTCACATTATGGACCATAATCCCATGTTGGTTTATTGCGGTTTTTATTGCCTGCCCCTGGGTACGGTTTTTGGGCAAATATGTGGATGCTGCTCTTCAGCCTCTAGGGCACTCTCTCTTTCCTTACTCTCTCCTCAGAAGTTTCTTGGCCTGTTGTGCATATCACATAAATGTGATAATGATTTATGCTGCCAGCTTTGGGTCTGTTCTCAGAGTTCGCTCTCCCTCTCTCTGTCTGTGCTCTCTGTTGGCCCACATCCGCCGTGTTGGTAGGTAAATACCAGCATTTAAATAATTGGCAACCAGGCTGCTTCCGCTTCAGGATGTTGTTTCTCTCCCTCAGTACTCGTATTCACCCTCCCGCGGGGCCTAAGCAAACACACAACAAACAATCAGTGCTAGGGAGCGGGGCGAGAAGCGGGGCAGAACAAACGCAAGGCGCGCAAATACAAAGGCAAACAAATAAAAACAAAAACAAGAAAAAACATTAAAAAGAGAAAAAAACACATTTCTCCTTCAGCTTAACAGAGGAAGTTTGGTCGACTTGAAGATGTTCTAAAACAGAGGAAGTGTTGGAAGAAAATAAACTGCTTGCTAGGGGATCGTAAGCAGATTGTTTTTTCTGCACAGCTGGAACGCGAAGAGATAGGCAAAGTACATCCACAGTACAATCGATGGTCAGTATTTCTATGCTATATGTGGCTCAGCAAACTCGTAAAGATCTACCTCAATCGGATAACTATTACAGACATTATGTGGATAAAATCTAGCTTCCGATTCACTATCCTTTCTTTAGTGCTGCTCTGCCTCTCTGCTGTATATGAAAGGGACCATTAGCCATACCCTTTCCCATTCAACACTGAGTTGAAAACAGGCGGGTGCAAAATTATAAGCGCCTTCGCGTATTTAACTCCACACAAAAACAACAAAACAAATCCTGCAACACACACACTCAGACACACAGACACTGGGCCACGACACCGACACTGGCAGGAGCCACACTCCCGCTGCCCTCCCCCCACATCATTCATATTTACTTGTACAAAAGCTTAAGTGGCAAAAGTTGTGCAAAAGGCTTACAAACTCCTCAAGCTTTCAGACAGTCCAACTCCTGCCACCCCCTAAAATCCCAAGCGCTCACACTGCTCCCAAGGGGTGGGGGCGAACCC
This sequence comes from Drosophila tristis, assembly GCA_018150885.1. Classification (NCBI taxonomy): domain Eukaryota; kingdom Metazoa; phylum Arthropoda; class Insecta; order Diptera; family Drosophilidae; genus Drosophila; species Drosophila tristis. The sequence goes on from JAECWT010000039.1 coordinate 4,756,311, forward strand.
TTTCCTGTTCGCTTTTGGCCAAGTTGCATGCACATTAAAAATTAAACATTTCAGCATAAATAAATAAATGGCAGCAACAACAGCAGCAGCGATAGAGACAGCAACCTCCATCATCTGGCGGCAAATCAAAAAACTTTTCCTATTGCTCCTGTTGTTGTCCTGAAGAAGTCGCGTTGCACTAAAAGCTTATAAATTATGGTTGAGTTTTTCCGTTGCCATGTTGAGCCATTGCAATAACAACCAGTGGCGGAGGTTAAAGAGTCAATCTTTGGACTTTGGGATGCCTGCTTTTGAGATTTATTATCAGTATTTTGTGACTGTAGTAATAATCCGATTGCTATAAATTTGGGCGGATAATATATGAATAATCAATGCAATAAGATATTAATATTATATCTGAACAATTGTGGGTACCACATATTTTAACAATCGAGGATATTTTCTAGAATACAGGGTATCCGAAGCCCATCACTAGAGCAGAACTAGAGAACCGAAATAAGAATGGTATAGCAAACGAGAACAGGAATAAAAGAGCACAACGAAAATCAAAATGGCACTGGAGCAACAACAACATCAACAACAACAGCTCAAGCTCAGTTAATTTTTTAACAGTCCACCGCCCCCTTTCCGGGCCCAGCGTCACAGTTACTTCACACAGCCCTTGAAGTGAGAGCTTTCCGACCTGTCGCTTTCCCCATCGTTATAAATGGGGGGAAAAATAGAAAAATGTGGCAACAAAAAGTGGCAGAACTCTCTGACTGCCACAATTTGACATTTTCGGAACGGGCAACAAAAAATATAAGAAGAAGGAAAAGAGAGCAAACTTTTACTTTCTGAAGAGGGCAAGATTTAAATCAGTAAAAGATTTGAATGGAATTAAATAATTTGGTTAATGGAAATCGGTTTAAAAGGATTCATATTTTGAGGGTAAATAGAAATGTTGGCAGTGTCTCAGGCGGATTTCGAGCGAGTCCAAAATCAAAGTAATTAAAATTTAAAGAAACATAAATTTGGCATGTGATGAATAATGGATTTGAAAGGATTGAGTTGCAATGGAAGTTATAATGATTAAGCATGTAGCGCATAGAAATCTCTCTCAAAGTACACTGCTCTCAATCAGACATCACCTTGGGCAGTACCAATTCTGTAACTGTCCATTCCAGTATGTCTCTCCCACATTTTCGTGCACATTTATGTATATTCAATTACCTAAAGACATTTAGCATACATGATGATGGTTTTCAAGCCAACTGCACCTGTCTGCATCCCATCTGTCCACCATCAGTGTCCACCCCGCACTTAGTTGTGGCCATGCCTCGTATGTTGTTTGATTACAAGTCTGTCTTGTGGGTGCGATAACAACATGGGGAGAGGGTATATGTACATGTATACGCATGTGTGTGTGTGTGTGCAAAGTCAGAGGAAGAGAAATTGCCCAAGTTATTTGCATATGCATTTTGAGCAGCTAGCATCGTACACCACCGCCTCCAGGTTACACGTTTAATGTTGCCGTCAGTTTTCGGGAAAGTTGTGATTTTTATACCCGTTACTGGTGGGGTATACTGTATTTGTCCAGAGGTATACAACACCCAGACAGGCATTAGTAGAAGAAGAAATGCAGTGGCTGGACACTTCCAGGGTATTTGATAGTCGAAATGTCGGCTCACTCATTTATTTCTTATTGTTTTCTGTCACTGTGCGCTGTGTGTTTTTGTGTGTGTGTGCTGTTGTTATTGACATGCTAATAATGATGCATATTGGCATAAGATCTGAGATGCTGAGAACTTCGAGTCCCTCTTTTAGCACCTACCGGGCTCCCAAAGTCAAACAACGACAACAGCAAATTAGCAGAAATGCAACAGCGTCAGCATCCCACTACATTCACAGTGGCATCCACAGAAGTAGTGGCAAGCATCGACAGCACAGCACAGCAGTGGCAGATGTTATTGTTGTTGCTTCTGGGATACACAATTTCGTTTATGCTTATGTTAGACAAACATACAGCATAAGGAACAACAAAAGCAACAACAGCAATGCAAGAGAAACAAGATATGATGCCTGTTTTAAAAGGGGCGCAGCATTAGATACCCTTCCCTGGTAGATTAATATTAGTTATATAAGTAGATATATATTTTGGATATATCCACGCACCTATGCAGATCAAGACTACGCTCCACAAGATCGCAAGTTCAGCCTTCTCTGTATGGTCAGAATCTTTCCAAAATAACACGACTCTCTGTAAAGGGTATAATGCGATAAGAGAACACAGAGAGAAAGAGAGTGAGTGAGAGCGAGCAGCAGCATCTCGAACAGATTTCTTAACAGCAAGAACAACAACAGAAATGCATTTCCTGTTATTATTGTTGTTCTCCCGCAAGCTGCCTTCTTCCCCTACATCCACCACCTGGCAACACGTTAGTGGGTGCATTATGAGTTCTGCACTCTCTTCTTCTCTTAGGGGCTCTGGCTCCCGCAATAAGCATGTATGTTTGCTTAGGTGCACTGCTTGCATGCTTTCAACGCCAGCAGCACTTTTTGCCGCTGCTGCTGCTACTGCGCTGCCGTTGCTGTTTATTTACTCAAGACTTCTTTAACATTTCCCTCTCTCCATGCGCTTTTACTCTTTGCTTACACGAAATGCATGCATAAATTGCCCCAAACACCCCCACACACACGCAGGTACGACACGCACAAAGCACACAAATGAAGAGCACATGCCAAATGAGCGTAATTAAGTGCTGAAGAGCGAGGAGAAATGCATGATTGTTTGACACTAGGCTGAGGTGAAACAGTTTGATTAATAATTATAAATAACAAATCAATTTTGGTTTCAATCGAAATGCAAGTAAGTGGTGGTACGAACTTTGACCATATGTTTGTTATAAATCATCTAGTCACTAGATTCTAGTGTCATACGAGCGAAACCAGCATTATTCCTGAGAGCCGCCTCTGTCGAACTGCTTCCTCATCCGCTGCTGAGGGCTCTACTGGTTTTTCTGTTGTTCTTCATTCCTGATGCTGCTGTCAAAGTTTCTCTCCAGAAATTCCCCTTTGTTTTTGCATTTTTACATATTACTTAATATGGAAAAAAACTCCAACTTTTCCGGCTCTCTCTCTCTCTCACTGCTTCTGTGCGTGTGGAAAAGCAAAGTTTACATATTTCATTTTACCTGATTTGTTTTTGCCTTTGGGTTTTGACTGCACTGCATTTCCCTGCCTGTTGGCTTATCGAAGTTCCCTTCTCACTCTTTCATTCTCTTGGCTTTTCCGTGTGGTTTTTCGTTTGCTTTATGTGGAAATGTTTATTCTCCGTCCAACAGATTTTTGCTTAATTAAATATTTTGTTAGTGGGCAAAGAAAAATTCTTTCAGGTGGTTTCCACAAAATAACGAAAGATAGAAGAGAGTTTTTTTTCATGTTGATGATGAAGGTGGATGGACGGAGACCTCCTTTTGGTGCATCTGAGTAACCCTTTTTAATAAGCAGTGCGTCGTCATGACTGTGGAACTATTCAAGTATTTCGTCATTTAAATTAGCACACACAAGAGAGTGTGACCATGACAACGGGGACGGCGGCACAACAGCAACAAAAGGGAAGCAGGCATAGTGGCATCTCGGACATGGCCAAAATCAGACAATGGCTCAGTGGCGCTTTCTGTCCTCCTCCTCCCACTCTCTCTCTTACTATTCGGCACACAACAAAAGACTGCTTGCTTTGGTGGCAATTACAAAAGTACAGCAGCAACAACATCAAAAGCACAGCAGCAACAACAATTGACAAATGTCCGAGGTACAGTCAACAATACGAGTACTCCCGTTGTCCTCTTTCTCTTTTTATTTTTGCCAGTATCTGTTTCAGTCTTTTGGTAAAACACAATTGACAAATGTCATCATTTGGGTGCTGGCATGAATCAGAAATCACCAAAATCACTGAATGGTGATCTTCCTCTGTGATAACAATGTCACGATGTAATTCCATTTGCATACTCTTCGCATTTCGAGTGGGATAAAGGTCACAATTTTGGGGAGTGATAGAGCAGCTCATGTAACAGTTACTCAAAAGATATTATGGTAATGGATGGAAAGATAAAATAACTCTTTAAAAGTGTGAGAATTTCCAACAGTTCTTCTTAGATATTACTCCACTGGGATAAAAATCGACCGTATCTATCTCCCAATTACTGTGATTTATTCAGTGACTTTTCGCATCTCCATCTCTGTCTTTCCTCTTGCCAGCTCTCATCCACTGAGAGCTCTCATTACTATCCGCTTTCAATAAATCTGGAAAACTTAATTTCCGGCTGAATGATGTTACTAACCTGGCTCCATCACACCACAACCGAGTCACACCCCACGCGCCCCAGTCCGCTGCAATGTGTCCACTCTCTGGTGTCCACTCACCTCTGGATTCTCGATTCTGTATTCTCGATTCCCTGTTGGAGCTTCCTCCCCTGCACTTCCATTTCGTTTCTCTCTCACACACACATTTTTCACCTTTAAGCGCTTTTCGTAATTACATTTCAGCTGTTCCCAACTGTTTGGTTCCATTTGTTCTGGTGCTTCATTCTCTCTTGGTCCTGCTGCTGCTGCTTTTAATAAAGTTTATCTAGCGTTGTCCTTTGTCTCTCATCCTTATCGACAGACACAAATTTATGTTTAGTCTTTAGTTAGGTTCGCCTCGACTCTTCTCTCCTCTCCTCTCCACTCTGCTCTGCGCTGCCCTGCTCTGGGCGTACAAATATTTTCATGAAGTTAATTGAATTTGAGAGGAGCCTCAAGTGAAATTTTGTTGCTGCTTAACATAATTTCTGCTTGGATTTTGGCTGCCCTTCGGGTGGGGTCCTATCCTAGCCCCACTCACCCATTAATGGCCTCTTAATTGCCGCCGCATTAAGTGACAAAACTTGTTTAGCCGTCAAGAGATGAATTCCTTTTTCGGTAAATCCCCAGAGATCCTTAGATCCGTAGAGCACATACACACATGTGCCAGCTTGATGATTGAGTTAGAGTTAGAGTTGGAGATCCTCCCTGTGGGTTCTCCGCGATGCTCTTGAGCATGAAATATTAGAACACTCTAGGATCCAGGGGTGCTCTCGCACTCATCTCAAGTGGCTGTCTGGAGTGTAGGGTTACTCCAAGACAAGATTTCCCATTTGCCTTACCCGTTTCCCTTACGACTTCCATTGTAAAAGAAATAACAAAAAAACACGTCTTCTTTATTTCCAGGTGAAAATCCACGCATCATTGAGCATCCCATGGACACGACGGTGCCAAAAAATGATCCATTTACGTTTAATTGCAAAGCCGAAGGCAATCCAACACCAGCCATACAATGGTATAAGGATGGACGCGAACTGAAGACGGATGCGGGCTCCCATCGCATGATGCTGCCCGCGGGTGGCTTATTCTTTCTCAAGGTACGCATCGGACTCCGACTCCGACTCCTCTATCATTATGGGTTTTACAGCTGTCGTTGCACGAGGCACACAGGCACACAGGCGCAGGCGAAGCAGAAGAAGGAGTTGCAATTCTTTTACTGGGTTCCTGGGAACCCATGCCAATCATTCAGTTCAGTTCAGGCCTTCCCTTCTGCCTCCTGCCTCCTGCCTCATGTGAAACGCAACATTTGTGCATAAACAGTTCTCGTTTTTTTTTTTGTGTTCTGTGCGGCGGTGTATCTTTAGTCCGATATTATTTTACGGGCTTCCGTCTGGTTGCATTCTCCAGTCGATAGGGAAAACAACCTGATGAACAAACAAAAGATGTTGTTTTTTGTTGCTGCTTTGGGGGTTAGACGACAGAAACGCAGCCTAGCCGCCCTCCGACCCCCAATACCATTTCGTGCGTGCACATTTCGCAATTTCTGCTAACGAGACTCCTTCTCAGGAAACCCATCCCGAACCCCAACCACAAAAATGGTAAAGGGTGTGGCATCAGACATTGCAATATCCTCGGACTCTGTTTATATTAAATTCCTACTCGTTGCCCGCGTACTCCCCATGAAATTTTCATTAAATGCAATACATTTTTTATGCCTGTGTGTGTTTTTTTTTCAACAAATTATTAATGGACGAGTGAATCGTGAATTTAAAATATTTATAAATTAGGACAGTGTCGAGCAGCAGACGCACTTAAATCATTCCACACTCAAATTAGAGTTGATCTCAAGTCCAGCAATTTATTTTGATTATCTTTTTCTGGCTACCCCAAAAGTCAACCCCATCACCGCCAGCTCCAACCCCCCCATGAGTACGTCTTTGTTGCCAATTAAAATTGAAGTGGCCAAGTGATTAAGGCACACACAACCCCTAGCCCCCATTGGGTTGGCTGGAGTATGTTTGAATGTATTTTTTAATTAAATTAAATTGCGTATACGCAGACTGGACAACAGGAAGAGGTACAGTTTAGGGTCTGGGGCACGTTTTACTTTTATTTGATTTCGGATGAGCAATTTTGAGACTTTTTGATCTGACACGTGGCCCGGTCCGGTCCGGCCCGGCCATAACATAAGCCTGGTCCCCAAAAACTACTTAAATCTTTTAACTCTTGTATCTAATAATCTCTCATTTCTACCCCCCTATCAACCAAAAGGTCATCCATTCACGAAGGGAGAGCGATGCGGGCACATATTGGTGCCAGGCGAAGAACGAGTTCGGCGTGGCACGCTCCAGGAATGCAACATTGCAAGTGGCATGTAAGTATTATCAAACGGAAATACATACTTAAGTTGTAACTTTATTGGAAGTAAGATATTGCAAATGAAAACAATTGTTTCAGGCATCGTTTTTTAATTTCAAAGATTATTTTATTCATTTTATTTAACTCTGTGAAGTTTGGGCTGTACAAATGTCACTATCTGTGCCAATTGCTAGCAGTATCAATCAAACGTGCATTTTATTCAAATACTTTGAGGGTTAATCTTGGGTTATCCACACGAAAATCACCCCAAAACAGCAACAATTCAAGAATTCTTGTTCGTGGCTGATGAATGGGTATGTCGACTGCCGCCAAAACGACTTTGATGGATCGACCAAGCCAAGCAAAATTTCAGCTAATTGGAGGGTTGCATTTCACAAAATGTAACCCCAATGCGAATGCAGCTGCCCGTTCGCTGCCCTCGGCCAACTTTGGCTTTCTAATTAATAAAATAAAGCGAAGTCGCAGAACTGCTCCGTGTGCCGTAATCGATAGCCACCAGCTCATGAGAGAGTTCTTCGCCAGATTTGAGTGGCGTTAGAGGAGTAGTCCGGATTAATTAATTAGTCAGAAGCATAATGGGGAATGGAGGATTTCGATTGAATTTCAGTGATGTTTAAAGCCATAAAACTTGACCAATTTGATTGGGGCTGCAGATGCACCTCCTTAGCTTGGCCCAGTCAGATGCTCTCTGCCATTGAGTGTTTTTCTTTTTAATATTTTTTGTATGGTGTACGTTTTTGCCTTTGGCGTTCAGTGGAGCGCATTATGCGTTTATTGAAGTGCATTTTGCATTTCGCATTTTACATTTTGTACATTTTCGCATTTTGCATTTTCCCCTCAATAAAAGCGAAGCCCGGTAGAAGATACGAGAGCAGTGGAAAAGCCAGTGGAAAATGCGAATAAATAAAAGTACGCATTGCAAATGCCAAGGCTTATTAATATTTCTGTTGGCTGTAGCCGTAGCTGTAGTTGTGTCCGCTCAAAGCCTTAAACCTGGGCATCATTACCAAGCTTTTTATTGGCATATTGAGCGGGGGGCAGGTCGGACGGTGGCTGGCTTATAAAATATGGAGGAGCGCATAGCCAAGTCCAGGACCTGACGTTCACCTGACAGTTATTAATATTGAATCAATCAAAGCTCTTACTCCAGGGCAGGACTCCTCCCTCTCCCGTCTACCTACTACATTGACATCTCTCCTTTTCCCTTTCTCTCATAGTTCTTCGCGATGAATTCCGTTTGGAGCCGCAGAATACTCGAGTGGCCCAGGGCGAAGTGGCCCTGATGGAATGCGGTACCCCGCGTGGCTCTCCGGAGCCGCAAATCTCCTGGCGCAAGAACGGACAGACCCTCAATCTGAGTGCCGGGAACAAGCGGATTCGCATTGTCGATGGTGGCAATCTGGCGATTCAGGATGCCCGCCAATCGGACGATGGCCGCTACCAGTGTGTGGTGAAGAATGTGGTGGGCACCAGGGAGTCGGCCACCGCCTTCCTGAAGGTTCATGGTACGTAAAGCAGCGCCCAAGAAACTCATCCATTTGTATTCCCTGCGAATCTTCATCTTCATATCAATCTTATTCTCCTTTGCAGTTCGTCCATTTCTCATTCGTGGGCCACAGAACCAAACGGCTGTCGTGGGCAGCTCCGTGGTGTTTCAGTGTCGCATTGGCGGCGATCCCCTGCCGGATGTCCTTTGGCGGCGCACGGCCTCCGGCGGCAATATGCCTCTGCGTAAGTACACCCAGGGTTCAATTAACCGGAAACGCTCCGGCAGGCCTTGTTACCGTTACCAGTTATTCACACATACGCGCCCAGGAGCTGCAATTTTCAAATGAAATTAAAGCCTTTTGTTTACCCCACTGGACGGCTCGAGCCCAGAAGTAGAAAGCAGAACAAAAAGTTAGTTTATGCGGTTGCTTTGGCCTGTGGCTTTTCGTGTTGGCCAATTGGCAGTGCAGCAAGGGAAATACACTGAGCGGAATTTACGCCAAATAAACGAATATTAAATGCTGAGTTTCAGCAGCTCTCAGGGAGGCGCCACCTTCCCTTGCCCTTTCCTTTCCCAACCAACCATTTCTCTCAGTGTAGTAAACACCTACAGCACCGCCACAGTCCAGTTCTAGCTTGTTGTTGTTGTTGCTAGTTTCGTTTGGTTGGGGGGTTGGTTTGAGGTTGTGCGGTTGTGGCCCCGAGGCATCAACCCCCCACCAGCCCACTGTACGTACCACCCAACCCCATCCCGCCCCCTGCTAGCTGTGGGCAAACACAACTGTAACTTTTAATTCCGTTAATTGCCAATCTCTGTTGGCAGCAATCAACAATTTTGCTTGCACAACACTCGACTGTTGCAATGTTGTCCTTCAGACAGAGACAGGCGACTCCTCGACTCCTCCGCTCATTCACTCATTCACTCATTCAGTCGACTCCTGTCCGACTCTCTGCCTGCCCAAAAGGAGTGCAACTAACCCCTAAGAGCAGCTAGTTTACGCTTCTTTAAAGACCTCAAAGAAAAATAGCACAAAACATGCCACACAGCGGCAGTCTCCTGGTCGCCTGGCCTCGCTTGTTGTGCTAAACTTTTGTTAAGCAAACAATTGGCACAGTGGCCAGGAAAAGAACTGAAGGTGCACACGGCCAGAGTGGAGGGCATGGCTGCTATTCCACATTTAAAACCTATTTCGCATTCAACCAACCAAAAAGAAAGCACAGAGATAGACCCCCAACCCAACCCAACCCAACCTGAGAGCCCCCCAGTCTTTGTTTATTGTAAGAAAAACCACAAAAGGTGCTCGGAGTCGCCTCCTTTGGCGAACATCCCTGAGAGCCTGAGAGTTTTCTACGTCTACGTCTATGTCTGTGTCTATCGTCTATCTTGTCTTGGCTTGGCTTACTTTGCTGCGGTTATTTGGCTGAGTTCGTTCCCTGGCCATTTTTACGCTACTTGAACTACTAACGAAGTGGAAAGGGGACCCCCAGAAAGTTTCAGTTTGTTTTTCTATCCGACTCCCACACTCACATGAGCTCCACGACTAACCCCACACACACACTCTCTCTCTCTCTTTGCTCTGTCTGTGTATGTGCAGGTCGTGTGCACGTACTTGAGGACCGAAGTCTGAAGCTGGACGACGTCACGCTGGAGGACATGGGCGAGTACAGTTGCGAGGCGGACAATGCGGTCGGCTCAATTACGGCCACGGGCATCCTCACCGTTCACGGTAAGTTAATTGCCTGAAAGCTACGGATTGACTCAAGAGCTAACCGGACACACTTCACCCACCCACACACCCACACACCTACACACTCTTGTCCACAGCTCCGCCCAAGTTTGTTATACGCCCCAAGAATCAACTGGTGGAGATCGGCGATGAAGTGCTGTTCGAGTGCCAGGCCACCGGGCATCCCCGTCCCACGCTCTACTGGTCGGTGGAGGGCAACAGCTCCCTGCTGCTGCCCGGCTACAAAGATGGTCGTCTGGAGGTGACGCTCACCCCGGAGGGCCGTTCGGTGCTCGCCATCACACGATTCGCTCGCGAGGATTCCGGCAAGGTGGTCGTATGCAATGCCCTCAATGCCGTGGGCAGTGTCAGCAGCCGAACGGTCGTCTCGGTGGACACACAGTTCGAGCTGCCGCCGCCCATTATCGAACAGGGTCCCGTCAACCAGACGCTGCCGGTGAAGTCCATTGTGGTGCTGCCCTGCCGCACGCTGGGCACACCCGTGCCACAGATCTCCTGGTACCTGGACGGCATACCCATCGATGTGCAGGAGCACGAGCGACGAAACCTCACAGAAGCGGGCGCCCTCACGATCTCCGATCTGCAGCGGCACGAGGACGAGGGCCTGTACACCTGTGTGGCCAGCAATCGCAACGGCAAGTCCTCCTGGAGCGGCTATCTGCGGCTGGACACCCCCACCAATCCCAACATCAAGTTCTATCGCGCCCCAGAGCTCTCCACGTACCCGGGCCCGCCGGGCAAGCCCCAGTTGGTGGAGAAGGGCGAGGACTCCGTGACGCTCAGCTGGACGCGAAGCAACAAAGTTGGCGGCTCCAGCCTGGTGGGCTATGTGATTGAAATGTTTGGCAAGAACGAGACCGACGGCTGGGTGGCTGTGGGCACCAGGGTGCAGAACACAACCTACACCCAGGCGGGCCTCGTGCCGGGCGTCAACTACTTTTTCCTGATTCGAGCAGAGAACTCGCATGGCCTGTCCCTGCCCAGTCCCATGTCGGAGCCCATTGCTGTGGGCACGGTAAGTTCTGCCCAAAATACTTCCCCTCTATTTCCATTTTACAATCATTTTCTTTCGTTTTCTTTCCTTAGCGCTACTTCAACAGCGGCCTGGACTTGAGTGAGGCTCGGGCCAGCCTGCTGTCCGGCGACGTTGTGGAACTGAGCAACGCCAGTGTGGTGGACTCGACCAGCATGAAGCTCACTTGGCATGTAAGTAATCCACAGCCCAGTGCCCCACCTCATCGTCACCTCATTCCTCACCTCATTGTTCTTCGGTTCGCTTATTCATGCAGATCATCAACGGCAAATATGTCGAGGGCTTCTATGTCTATGCGCGCCAGTTGCCAAATCCAATAGTCAACCATCCGGCTCCCATATCCAGCCACACGAATCCGCTGCTGGGCCCAACCTCCGCCACAGCATCAGCATCCGCATCCGCATCGGCATCGGCATTGATTTCGACAAAACCAAATATTGCCGCTGCCGGCAAACGTGACGGCGAGACCCCGCAGCAGCACCAGCAGCAGCCATCGACAGCGGCGGCACTGAGCACCAAATATCGCATGCTGACGATACTCAACGGTGGCGGCGCCTCGTCCTGCACCCTCACGGGACTCGTCCAGTACACGTTATATGAATTTTTCATTGTGCCCTTCTACAAGTCCGTGGAGGGGAAGCCATCGAACTCGCGGATTGCACGCACCCAGGAAGATGGTGAGTGTACTCCACATTTTTGCTTTGGGGGGGTTTCCCATTCTCTAGCTGCTACTCATTTGCATGTGTGTGTACACTGTACAGTGCGTTTCAGTGGCATAAAATTATTATTTTTTTTTTTTTTTCCTTGGGCGAAGGATAGTAATTTTCAAAGCTGAAGTCTGAAGTCTGAGTAACTTTCTTCGGCACATTTTGATTGCTATCTTTTTGATTGGCTTTAGCTGTCAGTCAGGCTTTGCTGCGTCACATAGCCGCATGCTATTGAAACGCACTGTAGCCAGCGACTTTCGCCCGCGACTCTCTCTACCTCTCTCTCTCTCTCTCTCTCTGTGAGATCTAATGAAGCATGTGCCTTAAATCCATCGAAATCCAACAAACCGTATAAAATACCTTTACAACGAAAACTACCCCCGTGGAAGTTACCCCCAAACCCAAGCCCAAACCCAAACCCAAAACCCAAGCCCTACCTTCAAAGGTTCTCTCCTCTCTCTCTCTTTTGCTCGTGTGACAAATGCAGAAGGCGGTGACGGGGCACGGGGCACGGGCACGGGCACTTTTTGCATTTGCAACAATAACCTAATTCAATAAAAGGATATGAGCGGTAAAAGGAAATGGCAGAAGAAGAAGGAACGGGGGGAACGGGGCAGAGCCTTATCCTTCGGGCCATCGACATCAGCTGCTGCCGCACATGCGGGTCGGGCGGGGGTCGCATAATCGCCAATAATTTTTTTTTGCCGAGGGCTACACCAAAATGGGCGGAGATTTTTGTTATGTTTTGTTGTTTTTTGCGTTTGTCGGGGGTGGGGGTGGTGGGGGGGGATATGGCAAATAGTGGAAAGTATGTCAATCATCGGAAGGATACAACAACAGAAAAGAAGCCGAATCATGCGTAAGTAAATGTCGAACAATGTCAGCGAAGGATTTCCGACGTCAATTCCACGCCGGGCTCACGTGTACAATTGCAGGAAAAACTCTGTACAAATGGGGGAACCAGTTGGGGGAAAGGGTTTCGGGCTTGAGTTGGGAGCCAAAACAATTCACGTGGCCAGAAACAGGACTCAAAGACTCAAATCAAATGCGGTTTGTGTGCGGAATACTTGATCCGAGCGATTTACATGTGTCCCATATGGAATCCTTTCCGTCGGAGGCTTATCGGCGGAACATGACTCCGCCGAAAGTTTATCCTTAGGTTTAGCAAATCCATTGAGCCCCCCGAGGTTAGCCACGGGCAGGCGAGTATCATTGGCAGCCCCCAGACAAGCCTCAAGATAAGATTGAACCAAACGGAAAACTTGCAAAAATGCAAACTCAACGAAAGAAAGAGGCGAAAATATTAAAGCAGAGAAGAGAAAAGAAATGGAAACTTTCCAGACAGGTTTATCACTTCATTCCATCACCAGAGAAGCAGCTGAGATATAAAACTTACCCCGAGAGACGAGTGCAGCGCGCACAGAGAGAATGGAGACTGGAGAATAGAGAAATTCTCTTGGCCAGAAAAGAGATGTATAAAAATAATTAAGAAACAAAAAGCAAAGTGGCAGAGTGAGAGAGAGCGGGAAAGGGGTAGTGGCAGCAGAAAGTGCACTCACAGTGCCTGCAAATAAGTCAACAGTGGGAAGGAACCGCAATATAAAATGCACAAACGTTGCACGCACCCCAAAAAACTCTTGGCGTCGCACTTGACTCCACTTCATTTCCAGTATATTTGCGTTCCCCGCCACACCAGCCACCAGCCATCAGCCATCTCCCTTTGCCACTCTCCCCACCCGACTGTCGTCAAATCAAAACTCATTTCGTATGCATCACATTTTCACTTGAGCATCGCATCGTCTGACTTTTGTTGACAACAGCGGCGGCTACAGGGGCTACAGGGAGCCACACAGTGCCTCAAAGAAATTGCCAACGCAATTGTGTAAAGATAAACAACAATTATTGCTGCTATATGAGGCACTGTACTCCCGCACAGTGGGCCACAAAAATGTGCAGTGCCAGCAATGCAAATTTGATGCGCGTTTGCTTAAGCGAGCAGCCACTACGTGACGGTGACGGGGAGGGGGATGGGGTCCCCAGACAGGAAACATTTTTAGCCACGTCGGAAGTCGGCAAATAAAGGTGTGCTGCTCCACTGGGGAAATGTTAGACGGCGGCAAAAAGGAAATCTCCAGCAAAGGGCAGACGGAGATTTCGAATTCAGGTGACTGGGGAATGCTCTGCAGAAAGGTTAAAGCGAAAACTGTCGGGCAGAAGTGGATGTCAGAGGATTGATCCATGGCACATCTCTGGCTCTCTGGCTAGAAGCTTAACCCATTGGCTGCTAAAAAAGTGCATCACTCATTTCTACTCTATCAAATTGTTGCCTTCCGCACAAGGACACGCTTTTCCGACCTTCTCCAATAAATGACACAACATTTCTCGTAAATAAGGGTGTCAGCTGACAGAACAGGATGTCCACTGCACCAACTGGATTCCGGCAAGGGAGTGGTTTCCTTTGCACGGACGTGTCCCTGGAAAACCCTCGCCCGAATGATATTTGCACTATCAAATTAACCCCCAAAAATATGAGACACCGGAATGACATTTTGCAGTGACTCTCAAATTAACCCCCCCGCCCCACCCTAGACCGCAGTGAGTCACACCTTTTGGCAGTGACTGTGTTAAGTCGAAACATTTAGATAAGCGGAAAGTGTGATCACAACTGCAATTGGTGTGCGTTTTCAATTGCTTTTTGCACAGACAATTTGAGATTCATCTGCGAGTGCTGCGCCTGGGGGTCATTTGTGTCGCACAATGGCAGCTACGTGTTAAGCAGCGTTGCATCATCATCATCATCATCCGAACGAGAAGGAGAACGAGCAAGAAACAACGAAGAATGTGGAGAAAGCAGCGAAAGCAGCGAAAAGAAAGAACAAAACACCCGCATAGACAAAAGGCACGACAAGCACTTTAGCATGTCGCAATGGGACAACAACAAAGACAGCAAAAAAAAATCAGAAGGAGTCGCAGGCAGCTCTCTACAGTTCCCCACCCCTTCCCCTATTTTCCGGGGTATCCTATCGTACCTATTTAGGGATTTTACTCCTTTCCAGCTGCACTGCACAGACTCCTGCAGCACCTTTTGCACCTTTTGTCTCGTTGCAAATTTTGCACGTGTGTGTTTATTTAAAGAAAATTGCTTCACTCAGCCGCCGCAGAGAGGGCGAGAGGGGGAACGAGAGAGACAGCGATTGGGTGCAATATAGCAAAGGAGAATGGCAGGGGGGAGGGGAAAGCACTTGTAAAAAGCGACAGCAGGAAATAAATAAACAAATGAAGATGAGTTCTGTGAAGTGAGCTACAACTGCGGAAAAGGATTCTTTGGGCACACAGTAGACACTCGATGTGAAGGATGTGCCTGGACGGGGGGTGAAAACCCTTCAAGTCCACACATCCCCAAAAGCCCGGAACTAGTTTCAGTTTGTTGACTGCTTGAGAGGCACACTGGAATAGGAATAAGAACAGGAACAGAAACAGGAACCCCGCCAACTAAACGCTAATTAATTACCAAACAAAATCTCATTAGGGCGGGACGTCACGTAACAATCAAAAAGCCATCTAACCGGTTTCCACCTTCTCTTCGCTCCCCTCTCCTTTTTACAGTACCCAATGAGGCGCCATATGGCATGGAGGCTCTGCTGCTGAACGCCTCCGCGGTGTTCCTCAAGTGGAAGGCGCCCGAACTGAAGGCACAGCATGGTAAGAGTTCCGTTCTAACCTCAAAACTGCATTTATCGAAACTCTTTTCGATGAAAAATCGTTGTGAAAAATCGCTTATATTTAATTTGTTCGTTTTGCAGGCATTCTCCTGAACTATCACGTTGTGGTTCGAGGCATTGACACGGCTCACAATTTCTCGAGGATTCTCACAAACGTCACCATTGATGCGGCTTCGCCCACGCTCGTGTTGGCCAATCTCACCGAGGGCGTTATGTACACGGTGGGCGTGGCAGCGGGCAATAATGCTGGTGTCGGTCCTTACTGTGTGCCGGCCACATTGCGTCTGGATCCCATCACCAAGCGTCTCGATCCGTTCATCAATCAGCGGTAAGTACATCGTTTGGGGAGACCTTGCCAACTATTTGCAGCCTGGGGGAGGGAACTTTCTCATCTATTTTTAGCGGGTTTTATCCTTAAATAATTTCTATTTATAATTTTTGTTTCGGTTTTGGTTTTGCTTTTGCAGCTATCCCATCAATCAGGATCATGTTAACGATGTGCTGACACAGCCCTGGTTCATAATACTCCTGGGCGCCATACTGGCGATACTCATGCTGTCCTTCGGGGCAATGGTCTTCGTGAAGCGCAAGCACATGATGATGAAGCAGTCGGCCCTGAATACCATGCGTGGTGAGTATTTCCTGGCCACTACACAAATACATATACAAAATACACATGGCGGTCGGCTAGGGCACATCCTGGAGCCTGGAGCATCCGTTGCAAGAGCGCTGCTAGTTTTCGTTTCCTTCCTAGCCAGACAGCGGCAGACTCGCGCACACACACACATTTGCATATATAAATAACGCTAATTTTCCATTGTTGGACACAACAGAAGTGGGGAAGGGATACAAAAGAACAAGGAAATAAATGCAACCAAAAATAGGTGCGAATAAATATTTTAGCAGGCCGAGGCACACAGCCCAGATACTCCCCATATAATAGAAATTAACATTTTGCACGTGACGGCAACTTCCTGTGCCCTTAGTGCCAGTGCCAGAGCCAGTCCCAGTCCCAGTCCCTGGACATTCCCCAAGCCCCCACTCTCTAATGGCTGCCATTGCAATTATGCATTTAGTTTTGTGTGCATTATTAACCAACAAGTTGTGTGTGTGGGCTGCCAACCAGCCAGCAGATGGCCTAAATGGAGAGTTAAAGCAGGGGATAGGCAGCTCTTGTGGTCTAATTGAAATTAGCAACATTACGAGGTGAGAGAGGCCAGTCAGGGCAGGTGGGAAGGTGGTGGGCAAAATAGTCTGCGAGTCAGGTAGGGGGAGGCAGTGCGAGGTGCAGCCTGTTGACTGGGGAATTGGGCATTTTGGTTTAGCTGGTTAGCCCCTGAATTGTTGTCGAGGGGTTGAAACAGTGCTGGAATTTCAGAGCAAAGGCAAGCGAACTCTGCAAAATAGCAAATGAAAAGCTGTTCGAGTCAGAGAGCGGCAACTAAATAAACAGAAATTAATCAAGAGAAAGTTTTAAAGGATATTCTGGGAAGATACATTTATTTCCATTTGATTTGTCCCAACCCTGCTCCAACCCAACCATACTCCCCATAATTTTCCATCAAATCCCTCCCGAAACGCAACAAATATTTTGCTGCAACTAAATGAATGCTTTAATTTGGGAAAACTGACAATGATTCAAACCATTTGGCAACTCTGCTGGCAATCCAGCACACAACAATAGTGTAGAACAAGTCAAAATCCAAATGGTAAAACACGGAAAAAAGCGTTGCATATTCATGGGGCGCCATTTACCATAAACTAAGCAGCATCAGGCAGCTTCAGCGAGAGAGGTGCGACAGTTGAATGAATGCTCACCTGCAGGAAAAAACTGCAAAAAAGGACACAAATTTGAGGGGACAGCAGAGCAAACGGCAGACGGCCATAACTGGGAGACTGTGGAGTTCTGGGTGGGGGGGATTCGTAGAGTCAGGAGGTGGCAGGCCATAAAACACTCGCTTGATGCGCAGTTATAACCCGGGGACAGTTTAATTGGTTGCATTTTTTATACGTATGCAACACAATTTGTCTCCTTGTTGCTGCTGCACTCTGCTCTTTTGTTGTTCTGGTTGTGTTTTGTGAGCATGCAACGCAAGTGGAAAATTGACAATAATTTATTTGATTTTTTCCATGCAAGGAACGAGAGAAATGGCATGTCCCCCGGCTCCTCCCCAAGCGGGATAATATTATTTTAATGCGCTCAATTTATAGCAGAGGGAATTAATCCATTGGGATGGGTGTCAGGAATGTTCCAGCAATTGATTTCAATATTGAACGATTGAAAAATATAGGCGAAATTATGCCATTCGATTGCCAAATGGTTCCAAATTATACGCGCAAAGATGTGCCACAAATACCACAGACAAAGCTTATTCTCTTCCAAAAATCTGCTACAAAATCTCTACCCAAAAATCTCCCCGAAAATCTCCGACAAATCGACTGCTCGCCGAATCCCTTTCGAGAACACAATTGTCTATGCCGTTTCCCACCATCTCTTTTGTATGTTTTTGTTTAATTTGCGGACTGCAATTTATCCTGCCCCACAATTTTGTTGCACAACATTTAATTGCTCTGACTGACTGTCTCCTTTTTGCTCCTTCCCAACCTTTTTCCACCTGCAGGCAATCACACGAACGACGTGCTCAAAATGCCGAGTCTATCGACACGGAATGGGAACGGCTACTGGCTGGATGCGTCCACGGGCGGCATGGTGTGGCGACCCTCGCCCAGCGGCGACTCGCTCGAGATGCAGAAGGATCACATCGCCGACTATGCCCCTGTCTGTGGTGCTGTGAGTCCCGGGACTGGCGGCGTTGGTGCCGGTACGGGAGGCCCAGGCGGTGGTGCCAGCGGCATCAGCGGCGTCGATGACATTCATGGAGGACATGGCAGTGAACGCAATCAGCAGCGGTAAGTTTTTCCAACGAACAAAAACCAATCCAGCAAATTGGGGGAGATGCTAAGGAACGGGGTGCGCCCCAGTGCAAAAATACTTGAAACGAAGTTGGGATACGCTTTGGAGGGAATCAATCAACGTTAAGGATCAACTTTAGGGCTGAAGAAAATTAGACATTAACTTTGTTGATTGTTCTTGAGACTAAACCCCAACGATATGCAGTTTTGGGAAGCAAAATTCTTCTCTATTCCATGAGTTTTACCAGCTTTAAGTTCAGACACAATCTGAGCCAAATTACGCGGCATCTTTTCTGCCCCAAAACCACATCAGACTGTACCTTCATTCGGTAATGCCCCTCTTAAAGGCTAAGGGTATGCCAACAACAACAACCTGGCAGCTCAAAGCGACGACAATAAAAATTCACCAAACTGTGAAATTGCATTTTTCTGCCGCGGCGACTACCAAAAAAAAAACTCCCAAAAAGAAGAAAATATTCCCCCGAAAAAAAGCACACCCAGACACACATAGTTTTTCCAGAGCATTCTTTTTTGCTCTCCCTTTTGGCCGGTGGGAAAATCAAGTTAGGAATAGAAATGTTGGCCAGGCTATTTATGTTGATTTTTGGCCAATGCCCAGTGGAGTTCTTCCCGGGTACAATGTAATTATCAAAGGCCTCAAAGGACTGCACTTTAACACGACCTCAAGGCTGCACTTTAGCACGACTTTAAGTTGGTTCGGCAATGTGTACGTTTGAGGGGCTGCAATAAAATATGTTTTGCATAATTTAGCCACGCATTTGTAATTAGTTTTGTGGTGCAGTGGGCAGGCCTGAAGGGTGGCCTGAAGGTCCAAATCAAAGTTGAATTCTGTTAGCTGGACGGACCCTGCGGCAATCTAATTTATTTGTCTGGGCGCTGGCAAATGCACGCTAAATATTGTTTTTGGGCCTGGCGCAATGTTTCTGGCATTGAATCGTAATTGTTATTTATTTGCGGCTAATTTTGTGTTGGCCGCAAATTATACGTAAAATTAAGGGGCGCAGGAATCGGATTTAAATATAAAAAAACAAAAGGGGGAAAGCTTAATGTTTAAACTGCTGGAACAAATTGTGAAGAAAATGTAGGAAAATCAACCAAAATTTAGGAAACTCCATTCCACAATTTTCTTTTTATTAAATACATTAAAACCCTATTAAAAAGCCAAGCCACTATTTTATCCACTTTTTGAATCACTTCTTAATCACTTTATCATGGCAGACATACCGAAAAACTTGATAAAATAAAAAGAAATATTTAAATTTAAATATAGCATTTTCCGGGACCAGCAGCTGCTGTCCAATAAAATTGCAATTAAATGCCAATCAAGCATCAAAAGCTAAAGAGTCATTCCAAAAATAAAGCAAAAATTCGTTTATTTAAAGGAGAAAAAAATAAAACGGGGGCCGCCTGCTCAAATATTAAATGAAAATATTTTTTCAAGCGACTACTGTAAATAAATGCGAGAACCAGATAATTATAATTATTTTTGCACACTTAATTAGCCATTAAAAACGCAAATTGAAAATGAGTCCCACACACACACACGCAAAGTCGCCTTTCTCTGTCTGCAATTTAATGCAAATATTAATAATAATTGCAACAAAATAATAACCATAACAATAAAAGTAATCAGATAATAATGAGTGTCATATGTGTGCAAAGGAAATAGTATGACAGAGCAGATAACACTCCATGGATAAAGCATGACAAGATGTATATTTTGTATAGATTATAATTCATATATCTTTATAATTAAAATCATAAAATGTTGGCCGACAATGTTATGCTTTCTTAGTGCGTGCCAACATCTTGGTTTTCCATTTCACAAATCATTTGAAAAGATGCAGGTGATATCCGTTGTTCCTCTCCAGTTCCATGCTCTGTTTGGTTCACTTCACAAATAGATTTATCAAACATAATTCGCTTAACAAGTTTAAATGTTTTACCCCGTTTGCGAGTGAACATTTGACAAGCTCATTACTATTCCATAGAGTGCTCGTGCAGGTACAGGGAGCAACTTTTATTCCCTGGCTGCTCCACTCATTAAGGGGCATTAAGAGCGGTCTATGTGGAGTGCTCTCTGCCTCGCCATGGTAACTCCATCAATGCGCCGTATATTTTTACAAGCTTTTCAGAGTTTTAAAATCATTTTTTTTCTGCTCTTTTGGTACGGATGGTTTGCTGGCTGTCTGCCCTGCCGCCAGGTTAATCCGCTTTCAGTATTTAAATACGAAAATAATGCTAAAAATGTGAGAATGGACAAAGGGGTATGGTAGGTGGATGGCATGGGGATGTGGGGCTGGTAGATGGGGTAGAGGGGGGGATTCCTGCTCTGGACATTTGCACCTTGGCGCGGGTTTTTAAGCTGGTCATTTATTTAATGGATATGTAAGGATTGCTTTAGTCTGGGAAACATCTACCGAACTACTATTTTCTCACCTGATCTTGACCATATATCGTAGTGCATATGAAATGTGAAATAAATTCACATTTTTCCACATGGAAGGGCACGCACAGAGTCGGAAGCGACGCCGGACTGGACTGCACCGAAACTGAAAAATGCAAATTTCCGCCGCGCCACGCCATAAATTCCGTACACCAAAATCCCGACCAGCAACCGACAAATTTATAACCAAAAAGATGGGGTTGGGGGATGGGATTTTCGCCGGTTGTGGGCTGGGCGGGGCTGGGCTGGGCTGGGGAAAATATTGTAATAAACAAGCCAAGTAATAACTGGGTTCTTTTTTCATTTGTTTTTATCTGTTCATTTGCAGGTACGTGGGCGAGTACTCCAATATACCCACCGACTATGCGGAAGTGTCCAGTTTTGGAAAAGCGCCCAGCGAGTACGGACGTCATGGCAATGCCTCCCCGGCGCCCTATGCCACATCCTCCATACTGAACCCGAACCAACAACAGCAGCAGCAGCAACAGCAGCAACGTTATCAACAGCGACCAGTTGGACCGGGCTCTGGTTATGGCCTCCAGCGTCCCATGCATCCCCATTACCAGCAGCAGCATCCACAACATCCACAGCAGCATCAACAACAGCAGCAGCAGCAGCAGCAGCAACAGATTCCCCCGGGCAACATCTATCAGCAAATGTCGACCACCAGTGAGATCTATCCGAGCAATACGGGGCCCGCTCGCTCGGTGTACTCGGAGCAGTTCTATTATCCCAAGGATAAGCACATGCACATGCACATCACCGAGAACAAGCTGAGCAACTGTCACACCTACGAGGCGGCTCCGGGACCCAAGCAGACCTCCTCCCCCGCCAGCAACTCGTCGCAGTTTGCCAGCGTGCGGCGGCAGCAGTTGCCACCGGGCTGCAGCATCGGACGGGACAGTGCCCGGTTCAAGGTAATCACCACAAACACAGGTCCGGGGGGTCCACTGATGGATCAGGGCAAGACCCAGCAACAGCAACAGAACCTGCTCGATCTGGATGGTTCCTCCTTCTGCTACAACGGGCTGGCCGACTCCGGCTGCGGTGGCTCCCCTTCGCCCATGGCCATGCTGATGTCGCACGAGGATGAGCAGGCGCTGTACCACACCGCCGATGGCGACCTGGACGATATGGAGCGGCTGTACGTGAAGGTCGATGAGCAGCAGCCTCCGTTGCAACAGCAGCAACTTCTGCCCCTGGTCCCGCAGCACCCAAGCGAGCTGCTGCAGCCCTCGCCACACCATCAGTCCTGGCGCGGCCAGAGCACTCGAGGCAGCCGCAAGCTACCCCAGGAGTCCATCAATGTGAAGGAGGCCAACGAACTGATCTACGCCCCCGGGAGTGTGGCCAGCGAGAGGAGTCTGCTGAGCAACACTGGCAGCGGCAGCAGCGGCCAGCCCCCGTGCCACAATGTCTGACCCCTGCAGAGCGGGTCCATGGGACAGCTAGGCAAGATTCAGGCGGAGGTACAGATGGTCCAGATGCAGTCCCAGTCCCCATCCATCCAGACCCAGTCCCAGGAGCAGCTGTACGCCAGAGAAGTGCGGGAGCTGCTCGCTTGGTGCGAACGCTTCAACAACGGCGGTGTGGAGAACTTTGAGTAAGATGGGAGATGGTGATGGGGAAAGGAGATGAGAATGGGCATGGTAGGGGGAGGAAGGAGAGTATATGGCTGAAGGAACGACCGATTCAGTCGCCGTTTCGTTTGCTTTCACCCTTCGCATTTGTCACTGATTTGAACGTGACCAAGACTGAGACTGAAAGAGTGCCAGGATTTGCGTGAGGACTACTTATAATTTTTAGTATTACAAGGTTTCGTTTCTATATATGACAAATGCCCCAAAAGCTGGGGGGCTCTATGCTAGTGATAGACGTATTACCCTACTCTACTCTCTCTCTCTCTCTTTGTGTCTTTCTCCACCTTTGAATCTGACTAAGAAACTGCTTTCGTTGCACTGTAGGTTAAGTGTAGGATGTAGATCAAGATCAAGATCATTGTACATGTTGAAGAAAAAGTATGATAAGTTCCTCCAAGTATGCAGATGATGACAACCCCCACACTCTGCTTTAGCTATAGAATAAAGCTTAAACGATTTAGATAGGATCGAGGGGGGCAGCATTAATGTGTGCTATATACATATATACCTAGGCTTAGTATACAGACAGATATCCATACATACATGAATGTTAATCCACCAACGTGTAAATATTGTAATGCACTAGACGTAATTATATTAAATGTATATCAACTAAAATATTCAAATTAATTATGCAAATGTGAACATGAATGAGTAGACATAACAAATAATATAGCATATACGCGAATATATATTTAAATTATTGTATTGTGGTAGGGGAAAAGGACTGGTAGGGCAACAAATTTTAAGTTTTTACTGAAGTTTAACTTCTGTAAATTACTTACTTTAAATCTTTGTCTATCATCATTATGATGTTCTACGTTTCAACGCTAATTATGCTTATTAGTTGCCCTACCAATACTTTTCCCCTACCCCTATAAGTATCATCTAGGATATGGTTAAATACAAGTGAATAAATTGTGCATATAGTAATTTAAATTGTAATAATTATAGCAGTGCCCCAATTAATTAATTGGTGTTCAAATAGTCTGCACATAAATAAACACACATACATACATAAATATACGTACATATATAATCCAACGGTAGATATAGATCTGCAAATACACCACCACCCCGGCATATATGACAAAAACTCCTTCAATTTCGAGCCAAGAAAAGATACAACTTTATATATTTTTTCTTCGGTTCGCACTTATGAACTGTACTCCAAGGCAGGCAACTATATTTATATCTAGATATATCCCAATATTTATGGATAGCATTTATGCATGTTGTTCAACGTGCACAGACGAATGAGGGGAAGAGTGCGCATTTCTGTGTGTCTATGTGTAATTGTAATTATTGATATTGAATACGTATCTAAAATGTAGCAATTAAAATGCAAAAATAAACACAAAAAAAAAACGCCATAATTATGAATATAAAACAAACAAATCGAAGCGAAAGCTTGTATTTTTCCTGGGATTTTGGTTGGATTTTAGTAAACAATCAACAATCAGAATGAATGACGAAATGAGCAATCGTTGGGGGTTAGAGGGCGGGCAGCACAATAATTGAATTACTGAAACTTTGTTAGTAATTTATGGAAAAGTATTCTGATTGGAAAGTAACGAAAACTGGTTGTCTAGTAGGTCCTTTTTGTACATGGATTTAATGTACAAAACTTCTATGGCATGTTATAAAAAGTTGTTTTAAAATGAAAGAACGAACAGAGATACTCGTATAAATTGATATAAAAACAAATATATGAAGGTTAAGTAAATTTTCATCTAAGAAACAATTGGAATTAAGTGAGTTTATTTAGGAAAAAAAACTCAGCTAAATTACTGCCAAAATGATTGGGAAAAGTGCACTTTTATTCTTCAAAGGCTTTAAATTTTTGTATCGCCAAAAGTATGCTATACAATTATCATCGGAAACGTAAGCCTGAAAGTAGGCAACGTAAATGGCCCCGACAAAAACCCAAAGTATCCGCTGCAACTGTGCCTGCCGTGCCCGGTTTGCTGCTAATTGAAAAGTCACAACTTGCCACCTGTGAGTATGCCACCACATCCACTGCCCCTAGGAATCCACACCCAAACCAGTCTGCCGAATGCACGTCTGGCAACCTTTTTTGCCGCGACTAATTTTCCACTGGCGACGCGCTTTTAATTAGCTGCAAACTCTGAAACCCAAATTATGCATGACTCTATGCAGCACAGTGTGTGCGGTGCCGCGTGGTGCGTCTGGGAGTGTGTGCTGCCGCTGCTGTTGCTGCTACTGCTGCTGCTGGGACCGCGCCCATTTTAACTACAAAATAATTACGTGCTAGGCAATTAATGGGCCCAAGGGGTTAGAGTAACAAAAATACTCTTATATTTTTTCCCCACCCAAAAAACTCGCCCACGTGCGCCATGTGGCAACATCCGGAGGCCATTTGTTGCAAATCGACAACCATTTCCGGTGCATAAAGTGCTCAGAGGGACAAAGGCAGGGGAAATACGGAACAGCATTTGTGAGTTGCGGTTTTTTAATGCGAAAAAGAAATCATAATGCTTAATGATTATTTAATCAGCAAAGAGCAGAGAGAGAGAGAGAGTTCGAGGAGAAGGCGATAGGGATGAAAGCCAGAAGGAAAGGGAATATAAAAGGAGCTGTTTCAGATATCTCCATTTTATGCACAAAACGATTGCTTATCACCCCACATTCAATAACTTTAATATTTGTTCACAAGTCATTGTTTATCTTTTGTTAACTCCCAAAAGCCAACGAAATCAGCCAGTCAGCTTCCCTTTCAGCCAGCCAAAGGACCCTACGTATGAGCCAGATAGTTGCTTTTGGGGGGATGTAGCAGATGCGTTCGGCTTCAACTTGTCACCTAACGTTTAACGATAAATTTGCTGACAGCGACAACGGATAATTAGTTTCACTAACGAGAAAACTTCCACTGGCTCGTACGACCCCTCCACACACACACACACGCTAACAGATGTCTGGGAGCGTGAGAGCCCTAATGCAACATGTTAACCCAAGTAGCAAGGAGTAAAAGCAACAGTAACAACACCATCAAGGACTCACAACGGACTCAACTCGGCTCCGGGGCTCAACTCACGATGATACGTACGGGCAGCAGGATGTACAATCCGGCGGAACGATGCCCATGCTTCAGCGCATCGTTCTCCTTGAGCTAATAAAATGATTATGTGTTATTTTTATGCTGTCAGCCGAAGGATGGATACTGAGATGGGTGGGATGGTGAGCTGGTTGAATGGGTCCTTTATAAAACAGATGGCAGCTCCTGGCGGCGGCCCTCTTCCAACAGCAATTGCCCATGATTGTTTACATATTAATCGCAACTTTTAATGGGCAGTGAAGCCATTTTTGTTAGGGCGCTTACATAATTGAAGTGGCCAAAATGTTAGTCAAGGGAATATGGTAATTGAATTGTTATGGCTGCAAATTGTTACTTTCGGCAATGGAATTAGCTCTAAATTGATGTCCCCTTTCTCAGATTGCGTCTCAGTTCTATAAAATTATGAAATTGAATGCAGGTACCTTCTTGTGCTTAAAACTCTTCTACTGTCACAACAAAAAAGAGCAAATAAAACTAAATATATGATTTACATATGTGGAATTTTAAAATAAATCGTGATTATTTCTCATCGCTTGGGCAACAAAGAGTTCTGTCCATGATCCAGTTATATGGCATCCTTCTATTTCCATATGGTTATGGATTCAAGGCGGGCTAATGTGTCTAACGCAAGGTTATTACGTTTAAAATCTATTCTACGTTCAATTTATTTTTTGTCCCGTTCCTGTCGTTGATCTGTATATGAACTTTATCTTGGCAGGCTTTCAACATTTCGACGAGGTTTCAGACGATTTCATGTCGACACGACCGGAGAGGTTTGGCTAGCTAACTTAGCTAACTTTTTGCAGGATTTTATGCGACTCCCTCGAGGCCAGAGCAGCCAGGAGGCCCTTGAGGGATCCTGCAGTTGATGGCGCAGATTTAATAGTCAATTCTTCGAGCACAGCGTTTTGTGTTTCGGCAAATCCACAATTTAGTCTCCTCAGGGATGCGATACTGCGGCGAATTCCTCTGCCGTGATATTTCCCAACAACAAAGTCGGTAATGTAGGTGCGTTCCTGAATCCATTGAGAATCGGCTTAAGTGAACCGGCTTGGGGCGATCCGCGAATTTCAAGCAAAGACAAACCTGGCAGAGTCAAAATTGGACTGTAGTCGGAGGCATTCGCATTATTTTCCGTCAGTGAAAGAATAAGTTTTCCACTTGGTATGTAAAATATTGACAAATTGTCTAGCTCAATCGTCGTGTTCCTCTTTAACTCCACTAGAATGCTCAGAACTTGTCCGGATATTGTCCCAAAGTCGTGTTTGGACATTATCTTCAAGTAGTCGAGTTTGGTCAGTTGAGACAAGAGCCCCATGCTCTGGGGATCGTCAAATCCACACTGCACTTTGGTTAATGTTGTGATCTGGGCCATTGCTTGCGTTTCATTGTGGTCTATGGCCAAATCGCTGAGCACTTTGCTCCGATTGCCGGCCAACACCTCTAGCAGAGGCTGAAGAGTGCCCTTCTCGTGCACGCCTACGATTCGTAAGTGGTTCAGTTTGGGAATCTTAGCCAAAGGCCTGTACACGCTTGCATCGCAGTCGGGTCTCATTTGGAAGGTGAGTTCTTCCAACTGTTTGCAATAGGGGGCGATCGCAGGCAGCCTCTTTCCTCCTGTTTCATTATTCATGTATTCCAGAACGCGCAAGTTTTTGTTCAGGCGGCAGATTTTGATCAAATCATCAATATCAATCCGTATATTTAAACGGAGTACCTCGAGGCTTTTAATTCTTCCCAGACCTTTTAGGGTATAGCCTGACAGTAAACAAATGTTTCTTGCTAAAAATGTAAGCCCCTTTACCTAGAGGTATGTTTTTATGCTCTCACCCTGCACATAAATGTCCAACGCTTTCAGTTTTAACTTGTTTTGGAGTTCATCTATCACGGTCTGAAATGCTTTCAAGTGATCACTGTGAAATTTTGCCGGAGCGTAACGCAATACGACTTCGGTCGAAGGTGCGTCCCTGATGGTGTGGCTGAGGGATCTCCAGTAGGTTTCCTTGTGCTTTGCTGACTTTCTTTTTAACCGGCTATACACCTCTTCAAAGTCGATGTGAGTTTTGTTCACATTTTTCCAAAGCCTGTCATATAAATCAATTTTCCATTCCTGGAGCAGATCGTCAAACCTCTCGCATGAATTGGCAAAGCTAATGAGATCGGCATACTTGAAGTCGTCTGGTCTAAATGGCCTTTCTCTCTCGCAATTCTTTTTTATGTACTTAAATATTTCAAAGAAGCACTCGGGAGGCAGTTTAAAGATGCTCACTTGGCTCATTTCGATTAAAATCACAGCGTTTAATTTGTTTTCAGTCGTTTGTTGATATTTTATATATTTTGTAGCTGTTTTATTTTGCTGGAAAAGCTTTTGCTTTTCGAGTGAGTGACTCATACACACATACGTATGTATAATTTTTTTTCTAATATAATTTATAATTTTTATAATTATAATTTATTAGTTCATACGGCATATAAAAATACTTTATATTTCCACTCAATGAACCGTTTTACATATGTCAACTATACGGATAGTTTACACGGCTCTCTGGCACGTCACGACACGCTCTCTGGAATGCGACCCCAGTGTCTGCTGCCAGCAGGAAAAACTGTTCGCTGGGCTTATAAAAGTTTTTTATACTCTCTTTCTCGCCTGGAAAGATACCGGTATATACTGGGTACTTATTCAGTATATGTACTTATACATATATGCAACCTTATAAAATGTATAACCTATATAATCTATATTGTAGCGCAACGTACTCTCTCTCTCTCTCTGTTTTCGTCTTTTGGTATCGCTGCCCGCAAAAAATGCTGCATTTATGTATTGGTTAATGCAGGGAGTGGGGATCACTCTGCGATCTCTCTTCTCACAGCAACACCAGCCGTGATATCTCAATCCACTCCTCTGAGAACTAGGCGAAAAAATTACCGATGGATAGACAGACAAGGTTATATCGACTCGGCTATGTTTCCTTCTGAGCGTTGCACACATTGATTTTGAACACAAACCTAATATACCGCTTAACTCATCGGTACCGAGTAAAATTTAATCATGCAAAGAACGGCGCGGCAGAACTCTATGCATCGACTGCACAACAGTGCTTACCGTAATTTTAGCTTGCGAGCGAATCAGAGAAGAGACAAAACCGGTTATTGCTGGACGGATCGCATACACACAAAGATGTTTGCATGCTTTCGGTATGTTGGTACACAGCACAAACTGTGTATGCATACAAGAATTGGTTTCCTATGCTGTGGGCAATTACAAAAACAAATGGGCTCCGTGGGCAATGGGCCTGGGCATCGCTGCTATATAGTTTCATGTTGCACACAATCACGGAATAACTAGCATATTCCTTGCAGCAATTTTCCGCGGTGCTGGAGACAGGCCTTAAATTAAAGATTTACTCCTCTGTCGCAGAGTCTTCTTCTTCCCAAAGGAAACTCATTGCCGCGTATTCGTTGAATGGATGAATGACACAGGGAAAGCATATACTTACCACGTTCTATTGAAATGGTATGCTAGTGTTTTTAGAGAAAATGTTGAAGTGTTTTCAAAAATATTTTCGGCAAAGAAATCCACGCACGCATTGCACTTTCTTATCATTTCCTTCATTCTATTTTTCTATAGATTTCTTTATTTTGACTGAAATTATTTAATGAGCTCGAGTTCCGAGAATTAACTTCCACTAATTCTTCTAAGAAGCAAATAATTTAATCTGTCAATAAACCGAAATACAACAACACTGCGCTCATCTAAGTGAAAGGTCGGGTGATAAGGTGATGGTCACATTTATTTGGATTTTAGTATAAATTGCTGAACTGTTCCCTTGGTTTGAATCAGTTTACTTTTCTCGCTGTTTGCTTGAAGACTTCAAAAATCGTACAAAAATGAAGTTTTTTTTGCTGCTGTTCTTAGTCTCTGCTTTTGTGGCTTATCCCTTTTGCCTGGCGAAAGGTCTGTCATCTGGAGATTTATTTTTGTTCCTTTAACTAAAGAGTGCTCTTCAATTTTTACAGGCGATTGTGGCCCTCCAATTTTCAATAGTCTATTGTGTCTGAATGCCAAATCCAGTTGGTTCTACGATGGAGGAAAATGCGTGTATGTTAGGATGCACTGCAATGGCGTTCGTTTCGGTTCTAAGACTGAATGTGAAAAAGCGTGCTTGGAATAAATTTCAGAAAAAGAAACCACTCACATTTATATAAAAAATTCAAAATTTTCCTAAATGTGAAAATAAAAACTGTGAGAAATAAAGTTTTTTTAAATAAATTTTTTAATTTCATGTGCATTTCTCCAGTAGCTTAAGTATGTATAGTGTATAGCAATATAATTTTAGCACGGTAAATATGTAGGGAAATAGCATTTAAACGAGAAGGAACGTGTGAGTCGCTTCTGGGGACGCGACTCTACTTATACCCGTACTCAGTCAGTATTTACATTTTGGAGCATGATTTTTTAGAATTTTAGAATTAAAAAACATTTCTTTGCTACATCTGTTATCTACATCTACATCTACAATGTATATTTGACATCTCACATGTAGATTATACATGTACCATTTATATTCTACATCTCCTCCGCTAGGGGGTGCGAGCGAGAAAGAGATAGAGTAGTGTTTCTTGCTGGAGGGGGCGGGGGAAGCAACTGAAAATTAATTTCGTCATTCTGGCTATAATTATGATCCGATCTGATTAAGATTCGGCAATCTGGTAGATATGGGCATTCTCTACGATACTGCGTTTTAGTTTAGTTTTTAGTTTTATCGTATCTTTAAAATTGTGCCTGCCACAGATTTTCGTTCTTTGTGGTGGCGGAATGGGGCGGGCCAAATTTTGAAATTTTGAATTTTTTCCGCGCGGAGATATGACGCAAAAATCCGCGCGGAGATTTGTCGTTTTTG
This sequence comes from Drosophila tristis, assembly GCA_018150885.1. NCBI lineage: Eukaryota > Metazoa > Arthropoda > Insecta > Diptera > Drosophilidae > Drosophila > Drosophila tristis. The sequence continues at coordinate 4,786,708 of JAECWT010000039.1, forward strand.
AAACGACATACATATGTCCGCCCAGAATTTAGCGGAGATTTGTCGTTTTTGAAACGACATACTGGTACTAGCACTACTGGCGCCTAGTAGAGACTCCGTAGTTGTAGTTCGCTGATCTGTTTTACTAGAGTTCTGAACTGGCACTCTAGTCTCACCAGATGCTATTGGTGTCGTTTTTGAAACGACATATGTCCGCCCAGAATTTAGCGGAGATATGTCGTTTTTGAAACGTTTTTGTCCACAATCTGAAACGTTTTTGAAACGACATATCTCCGCGCGGAGATATGACGCCAACGTCCGCGCGGAGATATGTCAATATGCCTTCAGACTTCTGTGATGACGCTTGTTTGATCGAGGTGCGTTTTCCTCAATATAGTTGTTCAAGGATGGGGGTGTGTCAATCTCCAGTGAGCTAATTAAACTCGTTGCGAAGAAATTTGCTGGAATCCAAGAATAATCCGAAAGTCGAGGGTGTTCAGTTCAGTACTAGCCAATGACTATTTAAATATTTTATTTAAGTGGGCTTCTAATGTGGTGAATTCAATTACAAATTTAATGCAAGAGCGTAACAAAGGGAGTATAAATGAGCGTAAGGTACTACAACGCGAGGGTCATTTAAGTGATTATTATTTTATAATATGACATTAAAAGTTTGACCGAACAATGGTCATAACTTCGCTTCGCCTCCGCCTATCCACAATTTTAAAGAAAACGCAGATTCATAAAGAATGTTCATGTCTACAAGATTACCGAATCTGAATCAAATTGGATTACTATTATAGCCTGAATGAAGAAATTAATTTTCAGCTGCTACGCTGAAATGTTCGCTAACATCAAACCAGGTGTTCGGTCGTACATTACTCTGGTCAACACGACATTTAGGCTGTGGCCCAAAATTACTTTTTCAACTTTGAGTGGTCTGTAAAGCTCTGAAAAATTCTATATTAGATGTTTACATTCATTTTATTCAAAGCGGTCATAAAATATGTTTGTCTTTTGCCTCCTTCGACTGAGTCCCCACTGTAAATACAAACAACACAAACAAATAAAAACTTTAAAACCAAACTTGAGTCGAGCATCAATGTGCTGACATATGCAAAAGCAATGTAGTTGTTTTTGCATTCCTCCCAGTTTGGAAGGGCCAGATCAACCACCAACGGGGCCCTAGGCAACCATCAATCTGGGGGCCTCCTTTATTTTAACGCTCAGTTCCCTTCTTTTTTCATTTGAAATAAAAACTTATAACTTTAATGTTTGTTTGATTATTTTGTATTTTTCCCAGTGGCTATAATATTTTTTAATTACTATTTGGAGTTTTTTTTTTGCATCAAATTTTTATGTTTTCCCTTTCCCTTTTCTTCGTTGGGGGCTAATCCGGCCCTGGACCTATTCCGGTCGTCAGACTACATATTTTGTTGCTGTATTCTGTCGCCGAAGCAAAGGCTAGCCTAAAAGAAAATGGAAGAAATAAACCCGCGCGCCCGTTCCAAGAAGCCTCAAACATTTGCTAAACATCTTGCTATTGTAGAGTCCTTGCTCAAAGTCATAGCGCAGCTATGCAGATAAGATGAGAGAAGTGAAAAAAATATTGCATGTGAAAGCTTAAGCAAATTTTTGGCAGACGAAACAATTTTCATTTGCATATGTAAGAAGAAACGGCGTGAGAGCAAACATTACGTTACATTTGTGATATCTTTGTACGCTTTCAGTTTGGGGTTTCTTTTCAATACTTTCTTCAATCAAAAGCCTCAAAGATTAACTAAATGGTAGACTTCCCTTACCGAGTCCAATCAACTTGAATGTACATCCCTTAGAATCAGATGAGCAACTGAAAAACTATTTAACAAAATTAACAATTCACGGCATCAAAACTTTTCAAGTTTTCCACTTGACAGTCACGCCCTCTTCAGGGGGTGGACATTTTTTGTTGTTCTCATTGTTGGCTAAAAGGCAAACAAACAAACAGAACGAACAATCGCACAGACATATAGACAGACAGACAGACAGACAGGGGACAGAAAGCGGAAGCTGGCAAACAAGCGGAAGGCTCTTCTGGCACTCAACTAATGGCAACATAATGCGTTTATTGTGGGGCACAGAATGGGGCACCAGCCGGGGAATCCCCCAAAGAAGTGATAACCCAGCGCAGCGCAAATGTCAACGCAAAAGTCAATCAATGCATTGATGGAGGGGTCCTCAGATGGGGCAGGGAGACGGTCGCCAACAAAAGGGGGTGGCTACCATAGGCGTGGCAGACACGCAACCAGACAGGGGGAGACAGAGAGATTGGGCGAAAAGTACGCACTTTTCAATGGACAAAACAACCAGACACAAGTCAGACGGAGCGCATTCAAAATCAATTCAATTGAAAAACATTTTCCCAGTTTTTTTTTACTTATACCCTTGCAGAGGGTATTGCGATTTTAAGCAGATGTTTTTAACGAGAAGAGTCGATATAGTCCCATAAAGCATTGCATACATCGATTATTTCTGCTGCACGGAATATACATACGTGCATATGTATACATAAGTACGTTAGAATCGCTTAGATCGGATGGCTATATAATGTAGGAATCTTATTAAATAAGGATCGGCAAGGGCACATAAAGCTTCGGTGCTAGCATCTACAGCTTCATTCCGGTTTTTCCTTTATTTGGAGTACTGTTTTTTTGTTGGGGGTTGACTTTTCCTCTTCGTGTTTTTGTGGGTGTATGACTTTTTTTACAATGACTTTCAGCTTTCTTTTTTGTTGACCATTGACTGCGAAATCACTTGAATTCTGTTCATTTTCATTTTCGGCTGGAAATGAATGATTTCCTCGATGCATTCAAAACGCTAATGAGACGTAATGTGATGGCCATGACGGGCATGATTCTCATTTGTGAAGATGCTGCTGCTGCCTGGCTGCTGGCTGCTGGATGGTGGGCTACTCATGGTCTCTCTGCTGTCTCATCGGCGGTGGCTCGCCAAAAGCAGCGACAATTAATTGCCATTGCTCGCCGACAATCGTCGTCGTTTGTCAAAAACTTTGTTGCATGCTTGGTCTTAGCCAGATACACGCAACAACAACTGCGAGTGGCAGTGGGGGTGGTGGTGACTGAGGGATTGCCACATCATCATGCAAATGCCTCAACAGTTTTCAGATACTTATAGCTCATTAAGCATGGCGCTCTGGCATCGTTTCAACTTTGCAAAGTCATTCCACGCCCACATAATGGCAAAGCCACCTAAAGCTTAAAACTCAAAAACTGACTGACAAATTTTCACAGCTCAACGGTTATTAAACTCGGCTGAAAAGTTCAATTAGCTGCAAGTCCGTTAAGGGAACTGCCAACGGCTGACTGGAAGAGCCATGCAGAAGGTCTGGAGGGTGGAGGGAAATACAACACACTAAAAAGCAAAAGGAATACAAGAATATTTAAACAGATAGTGCATAAAGTCTTAGACGATGGAATGTATACTTAATAAAAAATACCCCAAAAGGATAAGAAAAGAACGTACAATATTGACAAAACCCTAGAGAACCCATGGCAGAGGTTTAAGGACTTCTACAGTCAGAAAATTCAAGTGGAAATCAGGAATACGACTCTCAGAAAACTATTGTGAAAGACTAATGGCTTAAATGTTCGAAAAGGAGACGAAAGCAAAGGTGCTGTAATGCTAATGAAGAACTGGAAAATATATTACGAAGAATATAAACATGCAACAGAAATGAAACTGTTTCAGATACAGCCAGGCTACTAATCGAGAGTATTGCACTCCTTCGTAGTCGTTTTGAATATTCACTTGCAGCCAATCACCCTTTCATCAGAGATCCCTGGGTTCTTCAATGGACCCCAGTCCCACAAACTTTCCACTACAGAATCTGTCGAACAATCGTCGCAACATTTTCATTTGCTAAAACTCACTTTTTGACTTCAAAGGACATTTGGGCAGGAACTATCTGCGAAGAGTTCAATTAATTACACGACCATGCGCACCCCCACGCACTCTGCGCGAGTTGAGGGAAATGTTTTGTCTGATTTTGGAAAATCTTTTTGGACAGCGCACAGGACATTTGTCACACGCTTGCTTTCACCAGCAGCTCCATCATCATCTTGATTCGAATGGCCATTCATTCATTGAGTCATTCGTTTCCCTTATCCGGATCCCTATGTTGATGTGAATGCTGGATGGGTGCTGGGTTCCTTGAGCTTTTCAATATTAATTGCACAGCTTCGAAGGGCAGACCAAGACGAATACGATGTGGGTCTGGAGTTGGGGTCAGGTCAAATCGAACCAGCACAAAGGACACACTGACCCCTGTCCCCTTCGGCAGCTATTTCTTTGACTTTTGATGAATGGCCAAGAATTTGGCATGACATGAATGAGCATTTTAAATAAATTAGTTGTATGCGAGAAGCGTTTTATTTTCGACCTGATTGAGTCCTTTGATTAGCTCCAAATAAATCAGTTCATATCAGATGTCTTAAAGCTCAGCCTTTAAGCTAATAAACCCGCCGCTCAAGAATAATACCTGGCGGTTGTTAATCAACAAAATAAACCAGCATAAAAATTGTTATAAGTTAATTAAGCTAAATGAAAAGCTCTTAAGCATGAGAAACTCCAGACGCCTTGCTTCAGGTGGAACAGCAGACGCCTTTGCCTTGCCTCGTTCAAGGTGAAGACCAAAGAGGAGGACTCGTATAAAAATGCCAGAGATAAATTTGATATAAGCAGGGTTCTGGGACCTGAGCCCCAGACGCAGACAAGAACAAGACAAATGTCTGGCAATTTGGCTAAATGGCAAACTTGGCCAAGTAAAACATGCACAGGAGCATAATCAAGACAATAATTATTATTGTCATGTGTGTATTTTGGTGGTGCCCAACAAAGTTCTTCCCATTCGCTCACTCGCCATTCCAGCTGGCAGATGAGGAAACTTTCAGTTTGGTTAGCCGCCTGTCTGGCACTCGTCTCCTCATACTGCAGACTACAGACTACATACGGGTATATCTCTCCCTTCCAGTTCTCGCTGACTGACAGCGTGTGTTAATTATGGCCATCTCCAGGAAGACTACTCAGCTCGGTCTCGTTTTGTTTTGGGCTGGAAATCGCATTAGGGAAATTACCTAGAATGCCAAATACCTCAGCAAACATAAATACGTGTAGTTCTGTTCGGTTCTCTGTTCTCTTTAGGGCATTGTCTGGTCTGGGAGCTGCTTAAAGGCTTGCCAGCTTATTTTAACTGAGCCGCTTTGTTTCAGACCTGAACTTGTTTTAGTTTGTCTAATTAAGCGTTTAAATTGGCTTTGTCTTGTTTGGGCTTTCATCTTTTGATGGGAATCATTGAACTTTAGGTAATCTTTCAGTTTTGTTAGGCAGTCTCCCTGCGTGCAGTGCATTTCAAACTTCCTTCTTACTTTAATCGCCTTAACACTAAATTTAAATTTTTTTAGATTTTTTAGCAGCTTTAGAGCTTCTACACAAAAGTCTAAAAGGATTAAGGCAACTCAAAGTATTTTCCTCTTTAATCTGATAAATAAATTCTGACTTTGTTCTGACTTTATCGAATTAGCACGAATATTTAATATTCAGCAACTCTTTTTCATAGTGTACCAAGGACCTTTAATTAAATTGATGTACGTACAGTCACGCCTCGAGCATAATTGACTTGTCTTGACCCCAAAATCCCAATTTGAGCATCGACCGACAGGCCTCGCCCCCTGCCATAGAGTTATGTAGAGACAAACTCACTTTGGACCCCCACTTCTGCCACTAATTGCTATTGACAGTTATGGTTAGGAACTGAACAACGGCCATGGATGGCAAGATGATTAAAAATTTAATGGGTCTGAGTGGAAGAGAATGCCCTGCGGCTAACCCCAATCCATCAGAACATCCGACTGCTCTTTGACTCGCATTCCAGGAAAAATCAAAGATTTTGGCCATGCCAAAAAATAGCCAGAGGGCCACACAGAGAATCATCGACCCTCGTAGTTTTGTGTGTAAAGCTGGGGGGGACTTGTATGGGGCTGAACATCCCATGGCAACTATGGAAATTTGTTGTTCAACTTGTTGCTAAATACACAAATCTAAATTGATTACAAAAAGTTACCACGAATACAGAGTCAGAACATTCTGTGGCCTGGCCCAGTGATTCGGTGAAAATATCTCAAGGTGTTGGGTAAGTGCAGCCAAAGGCTATTCAAAATCACAAGATGACAGCTGCTCGAGAGCTCTTCGCAGTTTAATGAAAAGTGAAATGATATTTGGGGGAAAATATATTCCATACCGGCCAAAAGTCTTTCCATTTCATTTCGGAAATATTTCATTTTTTTGTGTTCAACGCTCCCTGAAATAAGATTTCTGATACACTTCAAGGGGGTATTAGTGACGTTGAATGAAATGGGGGTGCTGTAGAGTCAGTCACTGTAATATTTAAGGGTATATTTACTATTTGATAAAGTAAAATGAAGAAGTGTACTACGATTGTTTTCCTGGATTCCAATACTCAGGGTACTTGCATCTTCGATTCGCTTTGGGGCACGCACCCTCGCCTCCCGCTTTGACTTTTGTTGTTTCTTTGTCTGATGTTTGTAATTCGAGCTTAGTGTAATGGAATTTTTAAGCGAATGTCACAGAAATGCACAAAGTACAATGAGACAAGAAGCTGCTCAAATATGCAAAGACTTTTACCCCAGCACATACAGGACACCTAGGAGCTTATTATGAGCAAGCAGGCGACCCAGGAACCCCCCACAGACCCGCGCAAGGACACCCCGCTGGAGCATGCAACGAGGGGGAACAACAACAGCAGCAGCAACAAAAATGGAACTTATTTTCGTAGACAAGAGCGAATCTTGTGTTTATTTGCGCTTATATGCACATCATTTCTCATCTATCATCAGGCTGTGTGTGTGTGGCCCATCGTCATAGGGCGTCTTACACTCATCTTTTATACCCTTACAGAGGGTACTTGTATTTTAAACAAATTTTGATAGTGCGTTAACTACGGATTTTGTGAGCTTATGGGGTAGTTTTACTCGTATTGCTGATTGGCAATGACAGCAATGCATCCCTTCTGTCAAAGTATTTCATAGATAGATGCTAACAGGATATATATAGTAGGTTCTGCTGCAAGAGGAATATAAATCATAATCACTATATCACATATCCTCCTTAAAAGTAAAGGATCTCCAAGTGTATCTTAACGTTCGGCCTCCAATAAGTAACATTTTTCCTTGTTGTTTCTATCATCTTCTGCTGCATCAATTTTCCCTGCTGCCATTATTATGATTGTTATTAACTTAAATAGAAAATACTTGACTGTTTCATAAATCTCACCCACTGGAGGTGCCTGCTGAGTGGGGTTGGGTGCCAAGGAGTGTGCAGAGGAGGAGAGTGGCTCAGGCTGAGGTCTGTGGTGTAGTTGGGGTCCTGCTGCGTCAAGTAGATTTATGTTGCTCTTGCCGCTGTTTGGCGTGTGGAGACGAGTTCCTTTCTGATTTATTTGTGAACGAAATTCCTGCGAAGTTGTTGGATTACACACAAGAAATAAAGCCAGTTTTCTTAAGAAAATAGGTTATAGACAAGGCTTTAAAATATTGAAAGAAGAGGCTTGAATCTTCTATGCTAAGAGCTGATGAAAGAAAACCTGGAGTCTATCGTGTATCTTTTTGTTGAATTAATATAACTACACAAATTATAACAATCTTATTTGAGTATTTGAAAACCCGAAAACCCATTCAACAGATTTAATATCTATCCACAGCTTCTGCCTTTCGCTCTGCCAACTTTCAACCGCAAAATTCAATTTAAGCATTTTGTGTTTCACCTCAAGAATTAGGGGAATAACTAATTGGCTGCCTTCTGAGGGGAATCGCAGCCTTGCAGCTAAATAGGGGAAACGGCAGAGAGAAAAGTATTATATTTCCATGCCAGACAAAAGCCGGCGACTGGAGGCGCAGAAAACTTTTCATAAATTCGCAAATTACTTTATAAGCAACTCATTTTCGGGTTGTTTTTGCTGGTGGGTCGGATGACAATCAGCGCGATAAGAAGTTGGCATAAACAAGCCCAAAGCCGTAAACTACAGGCTGTTTAGCGTTAAGCCGAAATGAAGGCAGATGGCAGCCAGATGAAAGGAAAGTCCAGCGAGGACATCACACAACACACCCACCACAACGACACGTTGTGGACTGCTGCCGCCGCCGCCGCCGCGTTGGCAATTTTTATTTAGCTTTTGTAAGTTAATTTGTGCACTATTGTCCTGGGTCCAGGGCCACTGCAGGACCCGGTCTGGGTCCGAGACCCGTTACTGGACACAACTCCCTGCCCCCCCGTGGACTCGTTGAATGAAACGTTTGCCTTTTGCACTTTTTCTCTCTGCGTTCCTTCAGTCGCAGTTTCTTTCCATACCCTTTCAGAGGGTACACTGATTCCTGCCAGATCTGTATAGATTTCTACTCTTTAAGTCTGCAGAGTATCGAGCACTTCGCTGCGCAGGATCTGTCCATCCCTTCTTGTTTTTAATGTAATTCAATTTCAATGAAATTTAATCGTCCGTACATGGCAGCCTCTCTGAACCTTTGCCCGCTTCCCCCATTTAACATTATTTGCGTCATTTTGTGGTGGTTAATTTCAGTGCAACGCTTTTACTATTCAATTATGTTGCCGCTTGTCGCCTCATTCACGGCATTTTTTATGCACTCTTGTTTATGATGAGAGGAGTTCCGATCCCTCCTCCTCCTCCTTCTCTTTTCAGGGAACTGTTCTATTGTCCTGCTAATGCCAGCCTGTGTCTTGTTTGTCATCCGGTGTGTGTCCTGTGGACGTTGCCTTTGCTGTGCTTTTTTCATTGTTATGAAAAATTAAATGGGCATAAATCATGCTAATGGCGCATTGAAAATTGATGATGCTTTAAAGCACGGACAATCCACCATCAATTTATTTATGTATTTGCAATTATTTGTGCATATATGAGGGTGGAAGGAAGTTCCAGGAATGGCATTGAATGGCATTGCTAGTTGTTGATTTTTGGTACGGGGTTCCATTTGGTTCGGTTGATCTCATCTCGATTTCAATTAGATGATTGTTTAAATGCGAAAAGTTCGCAGTTTTATGGGGGAATTTTCTAGCTGATGATGTCAGCAGGGCTGCTAGAATATTAAGGGGAAGTATTCATGGTACATAAATGCAAGTACAGATATTGTTTTTGGTGTTTGAATTTATTTAAGAGCCTTGTAAATCAAATGGGCACAGGGTTGAGTGAGCGACGACTGAGGAGTGAGTAGTTACGCTTAGTGTTAGATTCTTCTCAGAGGTTTTTTCTCCTTACATATTTTTGAAGCCGGCCACTGCACTGCCACCATGAACCCATCAGGGACGCAGGCAGATCCCCCGCTAAAAAGCCATAACTAGCTAGGAAATCCATTCGGAATTTTATTCCCCACGCATCTGGTAGCGAACACAATGTAGCGCCCCCCCACACCACCTAATCCAGAGCTCAGTGGAGGGGGTGGGATAATGGTGCTCCTCCACCCACATAATGCAAATTGCTCTTATAATTTGCACAGCAGCGACGTCATTCATCAGCCTTAGCGGCAGAGATACGGGAGAGAGCGTTGCGAGGCTAGACAAATTTCCCAGGGATTATCAGGAAGGATGCCCTGGTTGCACTCTGTTGCTGCTGCTGTTGCTGTTGCAACATTCTCGTGCAGCTCAACGCTTTGGCGCTTCATTCCATTTATTATAACAACTTTTTGTATAGTTTTTTTTTTGTTGGAGGGTTATTTTCATTGCCAAAAATATATTTCAAGCGGGTTCAACTGCGGAGCGCATTTTATTTGGTTTTAGGATTTTTCGCCCCAGCCAGTTTGTTGCAAACTGCTCCACGCAGACACATTGGCACTGCAGATACAGATACACTTTTGGGCCATTGCAGTTTTCAGCTCGCAGATACAGATACAGCGACCGTCCCGCAGAGAAATTTTCATTTGGTTTTTAGCTCAGTGAGCATCCCATAGGGGGAAAATTGGAAGTTGCCAGGGTATATTGGTCAGAGTGATGTGCAATCCAAGGCATTGATATTTTAGGAACTGGTAATATAATCCTGTCAAAAGTAGGTATGTATATTTATTGAATATAAGCAGAAAATAATTATTTTTAGTTACTATTTATGCAAATAAATGTTGCAGTTTCTTCTATAGACTTTATACTTTATTCCTAACAATTTCCTGCTGTCATATATTTCCTTTATTATTTGCCCTCTAAATACTTACAGGCTCTCCCTTCTGCGAGTCTATGCTATCTGTGGGATAAATCCATTAGCAAAGAATTTATTTTAGGAAATATTCTTGTCCTTTTCTCCCATAATTAATCATGGTAAGTATGTATATTTTCTCTCATGTGTATACCCCTGTTATTCGCCCTCTAAATACTTTCATTCGCTGGTTCCAGGTCCTCCCATCTGCGAGTCTATCCGTTTACCAACCACAATCATTCTTAGTCGATTTTGGCTTGCATTTGGGAGTTTTCCTTTTGTTTTTCCTGTCTGCCTCTGTGCCCCCACTCTCACTCGTCCCTGCCCTCGCTGGCTGTCATGGGTGTCCACCTAGCCAGTGTGTTGTTTACATGTTCATTCGCGGGATTTTTCACTTGAAATTGGAAAGTCGACGTCGGCACAAAGAGTTAAGTCCTCGCATCCACAGAGGCACAGGAATTTGTGGAGTGGGAATGGTAAGGGCGGTACTGGATTGAATCGCTTATTGTTCTGACCCACACATTGTTGCATTAAATGAAGGTTTTCTCCCGTGTGTTTTCTTTTTTTGGTTTCTCCCCCTTTTCTGCGGTTGTCTTTGCATTAAGCTTGTTAGGGCTTTAATTTGGAGGCATCCTTGGCCGAATCGCATCAACGCAGCTGGAGATCGTTAAATAATTCATGTCAGGCCACGCCGAAATCGAAAAAAGATACGAGAACCAAAGGAAAGAACAGGAAAATAGCAAGAAGGAACGAACAGCAGCAATGAAAGCCAAATTAAGCAGTTGGAATCGTTTAGGCAGGATGGGGAAAAAGCCGAACAGGATAACCAGGAGCCAGCAGCCTCTTGGAGTCAGGGGGGAGTGGGAGTGAGTCCCAGCTGGGCGCCTGATTTACGTTGCAATAATTTTCATCTCATTTTCATTACGTTTTCGGAGGCTTATCCAGGGCAGCCTTTGCCTTGGAGTTTTTTGCCCGGCATAGGGCTAAAAGGTGAGAAGCTCTTTTTGGCCTGCAACTCCGGCCAGCTACGGTGCTGGTGGGCCACTTGAGCTCTTGGCTATTTATCATTCCCCAAGAGCTTATACATAACTTCCCTCCTGTGTCCATAGGCCTGAGCATCCTCCTCTGTGTCTGGAGCCCTTGGTTACAATCTCCTCCTTCTCTCCCTTGCAGCTGTGAAGTTTCCATGGAATGGAGGTTTTTTTCCCTCTGCCTGTAACCATATCCGAAGTGCCCTCAAAAGTTGTGAACAAGTTGCAGGTTGAAACAACAACACAGCAACACGAATAAAAAGGATCAACAAGGCACTCAGCACAGCAGCCCCAGGAAGGGGCAAACAGGAAAAGCAACTGGAACTGGAAACAGGAAACAGGAATGACAACGAGTGTGACACTTCACAGTGCCGACAGATTTACATCAATTATTGAACAGGTGCGTGCTAACAGGTGGATCCACTATAAAGGTTCAAAAGGGCAAAGAACTGCCAACAACTATTTGGAAAAAAAGAAAAACGATTTTGCAAGTATTTGATGCCGATTGGTATGGATAGAAAGAAGGCTTCGAGGCTCAATTGGGGTTGCTGATTTGCGGGTTGATTTTAAACTTTGTCAAAAGAGAATAAATACAACACCTAGGAAATTTCCTTATACCTCTGGATATGCATATGTTACATCCATTTCGTACAGATTTTCGACTCAATCACACCCTTCTATTAGTCTGACCCTCGCTGAAAACTTTTCTGTTTGCGGGAATGCTTAACTTTTTGATTTGCGTGAAATTTGTTTGTGCCTGCTACAAAATCCTCTTACATTCCCTTCATTAAGTACTGAGCCTGGTCAAGGGGCTCAACGACCAACAGAAACCAGAACAAAAACCATTTATCCCTTAAAAAAGGATTTGCAAATTCAAGAAGCACAACGAAATCCTTTTGCCAGCAACTCAATTAGTTGCACGCATCCATTAGATATTCCGGGCACAGACCGAACGAGTGGAACGATTGCAAAGCCATCAAATAGCCAGGGGCCGTCTTCCAATCGGTTAGATGGGAGGGGAGGCTAGGGCAGGCTCCTAAGAAGGGTAGGAGATTATTTTTGGGTACAAGCAGGTCCGACCACAAACAAAGATGTCACGCAGTGCGTTGCCCAAGGGGATTTGGACATTGGAACACCCAAAAATATTATATATGACATTTTGTTTTGAATACTAATGTGAGCAGGATGGGCTGGGGCTGGGGATGGGGCTGGGGACTGGGCTGCTGGACGAGCCTGCTTAGTGGGGGAGAGCTGAAGGGTCTTAAACTTTCTGACACAAAACCACTTTCCATAGTCCATGAAATGAGTGTATTTATTGAGAGTTTAAGGAACATTTCGTTGTTGTGATGTTAAGAATCGGTAAATAGAATTATATTCCGCTGGGAAACTGAACTGATCCATGTCGATGCAGTAATTTTCCTTCTACTCCATATCCAAAGAACTGGGTGTGAACGATGGCATCGCGTCACTCGCTATGGACATATTGTTGCAGTTCATAGTCTCGGTCTTCGGCTTGTCGCCGCTCGTGGCGTTCATCTCGGGCACCTTCTGGATATCCGGCGAATTAGAGCTGAACGGGCCGGGCTGCACCTTCCTGTAGTAGACGCGTGGAGTGTACTTTGTTTGAAGTTTATCAAACATAAATAAGTTGGCGAACACTTCCATATCAGTGGGTTCGTTTGCAAAGCGGTGCGACGAGGCCGGATTCATTCTGAATCAATCTGAAAAAAAGAAAAATGAATATCAGATTTATGCAACCGTTGCGTTCCGCTATTGCCTAACTACAAAACTGCCACAATTGTAGACCACTACAGCTTAAAAGAATCGTCACAAATTACTTACCAATTGAACAACAAAATTCAGCTGAAAAAAGTTTCACACGAGCTTAGGAAAAAAAAAGACGCGTTTGGGAAAAATAATGCACGCTGTGGTGAGTTCACTCAGCGTGTGGTGTGAAAAATGGTCACACTTAAAAATAGTATTAAAGATTAAATCTTGAGGTTGCTTTGAATCATTCTCCTAATGCATATTAACGCTAAGTAATTACTTCGAATATATATTTTTAAGCTATCCCAAATATGTAGCTCTAATAATATTAATCAGCGCAATAAATATTTACATAAATATCGATACTTTCCACGAAGATTGTATAAAATATCACTAAAATACCACAAGTTTGTTGCCATCCCTGTCAATGTTTTGGAAAAACTTGCAATATCAATTTAAATAATCTCTTACATTAATTTTTGCAACCATTTCCCTGTCGCATCAAAGAAATGGCCGAATTTCCCGTAGAACGCGAGAAAGACAAACGATTGGTAAACGGCCTCACGGACTTCTTTATAAATTGGGAGGGAGATTATATCTATCCTCGCAGTAAAAAAACTTCGGAGCCTGTGGAAAATCCAGATGGCCCCGGCTTGATGTCAGCATTCGATGAGTCGCCCAAGAAGCGCGAAGCATCAGCAGTCTCCACACCAGAAAACATTCGCAAATCATCCATGGAAGACGAGACCGAAGAGACGAGTAAGCGGATGGGCTTTCAGCGCGGCTTGGTGCCGTCAAAAATACTTGGTGCCACCGAATCGCAGGGCAAACTCATGTTCCTGATGAAGTGGAAGGACAGCGATCAAGCCGATCTGGTGTCTGCCAAGGTGGCCAAAGAATGCTGCCCCCAGGTTGTGATTGCGTTCTACGAGGAGCGCCTCATCTGGCACACTGGCAATGGCAACGACAACGGTAGCAAAGCCGAGGCTGAGGCAGAGCCGGAGTCAGAACCTGAACCTGAGTCAGAACCTGAACCTGATTCCGAGGACAGTACAGACGCCAGCACCCAGATCTAAAGAGATCTACAATTACCTGAATAAAACCAATGTTCTGTAGTCAAATAAAATACAATTCGCAAAATGTAAAATAAAAATATAAGCAGTAGGCAGTTTACCTTCTGCCTGCCTCACAAACTGCAGCCAAGTTGAATTTAAAGCTAAACTACAAACGAGTTGACTGTGAAGACTGCAGATCTTGTCAGATTCCAATTATAGCCAGAGCACATTTGAATTGTTCCAACAATGGGAATGCCAATCGTGATACCGATTCCCGCTAGATACCCCATAAGAATTAGCCTAGCAAAAATCAATTGGCAGACGACAAATGCGCCAGACAAGCGCTGCGCTGCGCTGTGTCGTGCTGGCTGGCTGGCCCATTCGACTGCAACTAATGTGTCTCCATCAGATATGCCAGACAATCAATAAAAGCGCCAGACGAATGCCTGGGTAGTCTTCAAATTTATAAACCAGTCAATGTACATCTGTGTGTCTGTATGTATTTGCGTGTGCAACTATGTTTCTAGATCGCCAATACGTTGGGGTCGCGGCACACGCTGTGTAGGACTGGCGGCAGTGGGCGGCCCGAGAGGCTCTTCACGCAGCGGGGCTGAAGGTTGCTCAGCAGATTGCAGATACGCTGATGCTGATAGCTGACGCCCGGCGCGCCGTTCTGGTAGATCTTATCGTCCACATAGACCACATCGATGCCCTCGCTCATGATGCGCAGGTGGTAGTGGTGTTTGTGGGGGAAGAAGCTCAGCTCGGTGCCGATCTCCTTGCTGATCAGGGTGTTGGTGTTCGTTTCGACCGTTTCTGTGCCGTCCGTGTTTGTGACGAACTTGGCCAGCTTCACCATAAAAACAGCAATCTCCGAGTCGCTGTACAGGCTCTGGCCAGCGGGCAGCACCGTCAGCTCGATGACAACATTCCTGCAGCAGATCAGCTCCGGCTCGTAGGCCTGCAGGGCGTGAAAGTTCAGCAAAGCTGGATCCGGCTGTCGAAATTGTACATTAGAATGGCGCAAAACTACGATTAAGATCTCACATTGAAGTTCTGGCGGTAGTTGATGAGCATTGTCTCGGTGCCGTAGATGGTACCGTGCCATTTGGGCGGCAAATAGGCCTCAACGTCCGACGAAGTGAGTAGCATTACGCCGTGCTTAAACACAGAAGTAAACAGATTAGCAACGCCCTCAAAATGTGCTGCTCGCACTCACCAGATCGTATGAATAATCCTGCAGGTTGTCGGGCGTCACATCGATGGGCTGTCCATTGCAATCCAGAAACATAATGAAGTGTGGAGTAGACGTTTTCTATATTCGGCCTAAAATAAAACAGATATCAATTTTGGACAAGTCAGTTGTGTGAAGCGAGTGTCAATGCCTATATCGATGCATCGATAGCGATATTATGTACACTCGATAGTTGCAGTGCAGAGAAGATATTTTTCCATGGTTGCATTTCAAGTGATTTTTTTTTACGAAAAGCTGCATGGTGGGGATTTTGTTTCGGTTCTGGTAAGTCTCATTCGAACATTCTCCCATTTCTCAATTGTATGATTAGCTCCTTTTGTGCTGGTGGCTCATAAATTTGTCCACGCCCCTTGCGCCAGTGACAACTTAAGTGCGGTCATGTTTTTGGGGTCTTGTCTGGTCGCCCTCGGACTGTTCCATTAGGAAAACAATTACAGACGACTCTGACAGCGCCAATGCCCAGGCACAGAACTAAGCCCATGGACCCGTCTCGACGCATCCTACTACTATCCTCGGCCAGGAAGAGATAGCATTCTGGCGTCTGGCCGGGATATGTGGCCATAAATTATGAGTTTGTCGTCACATGCTGGCGGTCGGACGGTCTTAGCCGTTGGTCATGTCTATTAAGCAGCCTTGGGGCTCAGTGTCTCTGCCACTCCCACAATCCTTGGGGCTTATTTTGTGGTCCACTGTCCAGCGGCCGTTTATCAAGTGCAGTGTTTCGGGGGGCGCAACATTTGGCCAGTTTGGTGCAGTTAAATTTGTTTGCTTTCTTCGTAAACCTTTCAGGGCAAAGGTCTTCGTTGCTCTTCGTGTCTCCAGCAAATTCAAATCCCCAAAAACATAAATTATATCCCTGAAATTCCTTTAGTTTCCGTATCCATCTCCGTCTAGTTTAATTTGCTCACGAACCGAGAGCGAGAGGGAGAGAGCGCGTCACATGTGTGTCTAAGTGATTTTCAATAAGTTGCGACTTCCTTCTCCGCACTCCTCCGCACCATTCCGTCGTGTCGTCTTCGGGGTTTGGGTCAAAGTTTTTGGGGCACGATTTTTCACAGCTCCAGATGTCTATATACATATCGTACATACATATAGGATGTAGGACTAACATAATTTATGGCGCTTTTGTGTGGGTAGTTGGGGGGCTGTGTGTGTGTGTGTGTGTCTCAGCTAGCGGATTTTCGCAGGCGTCGATAATGACGAGCGATTTCTCATAGCCAAAAGTGAGTTTGGAGCGGGGGAATAGCTGTGGGTGGGGTCGCTCATTTCGCCAAAGCACCAGCCATTTGCAGCAGCTGCGACCGACCTTTGACATCCCCCAGGCCCAAGTCTGCCACGTTCCAGGAAAGGCCAGACTAGGACCAAGAACACACCAGCAGGAGCAGCAGCAGGACCAAGTACATGGGCACGTAAAAACAAACTTGATTCTCGGCCATCAAAAAATGCCATCCGTCTTCCAATCCACCAAGAAATGTTCCTACAAATGTTCCCTTTGACTCCGCTGGCTGCGCGACGTGATTCAATATTTTTGCGAAATTATTTTTTAATCATACTTCGACAGAAGTCAAACAAACATTATCCCGAGAAACCGTGCAGAGAGCAGGAAGCTCTGATGTGAGCAGTTTCTGGCTTGGGTAAAAGATGAGACAAATTTCCGAGAATATGAAAGTGGAATACAGAATGTGGTCATATCAAAGATGTGCACATTAGCGAAGTGTCTAGAGATGAAAGCTAAATCTGGATAGCTTAAAAGTCGCTCAATTTTACAATGGTAGTGAAACATTCCGTGCTTTGGTCTTAATCAAATTATTAAATGGTTCCTTCATGCCCCGGCAGGAACCCTTTACACACCCCAATCTGTAGCCACCCCCACAAACAAAAGATGACAACTACATATGTATGTTGGACATTATGTTACAAGAAAAAACAAGCCATAGAAAGTGGCAAGTGTGCAAAAGGAAAAACTTTTCTAATTTGAAAGATTTGCAGCTGTGGTATTGGCCGTCGCGTCGGCTATTAACGCTCGAATCGAATGACGTTTTTGGCTCGGATTCCACGACTACGACGAATACTTATGGTAAATGCCCGCAAAATGTTGCAATGGCAACCAAATCAGCGAATCTCATACCATGTCATGCCCGTTCCATCCCTAAAATTGCAATTGTGACAATGCTGACAATCTGCAGGCGACAGCCAACACCAGAGTTTTGGTGCTTGGGCGTCAGGACGCCATCGAGCAAAGGGCCAAAGCGGATGGGGGAAAACAGACGGCAATGGCAGTTCCGTCTACATCTCTCTTGCACCATCTCCATCTCTGTCCTGTCCTAGCCGCCATCTCTTTCGCCATCTCCGTTTCTAGTGCCGTCGTCCAGCTTTCTGCCTTCGTGGCAGCGTCAAGAAAACGGCGACACTTACAATCAGTATGAAATTTACGCGATTTTCATTGCGGCAAATGGTTCGCTTTTTTCGGTATTAACATTTCTTGGCAGAAAAAGGGAGGCTAGGCTACAAGGTGTGTGGGTGTGTGGCTGATGTCGTGCCAATTTTCATATTTTCCGGCACTCTGTTCAATGGGCATATGGCATAAGTGAGGATTCAGACAAGAGTTTACTTATGTCACGGAGAAATCATTAATGCTCCATGATGCCGGGCAACTTTAAGGTGAAATGGAGACAGTAAGATCTTTCCATAAATCCCCTAAGCATTTGGGCATCCCAATAGCCTGAACGAACTCACCGCAGAGAGATCGAAAGAGATCTCCTTTGATGATCTCCCTTAAGAGTGTACAGCGACTTCGTTGTGTCCCAAGTGGAATATGATTTTGTTCACAGTTTGGTGCCTTTCCCGCCTTTGCCTCCCTTTGGTTGCCCTTCCAATGCCTTAACCGGCATAACAACAAACAGGCAAACAGCTCGCGGCTGCCACGAGCCAAAAGTGGCATCAGCTGCGGCAGTTGGCGCGGATATATCTTCCTGGTACCCTGCCACTGCCACTGCCCCTGTCCCATCCAATCCCCCATTCCCCGGCATCTAGCTGGGCACGCACACGACTCTGGCTGGCTGGCTGGCTGGATGGCTGACTGACTTGGCCCCCTCGCCACACTCACCCTGGCACTGAGTCTGTCTCTAGCCGAGGATAATGCAATAAGCGTTGCCAACAAGGCCCCAACGTCTTCGTCCTGTAACTTTGAGCCTCACAGGATAAGCTTGTGGGTGGCGTGTTGCACAGCGGAGGACGGAGGGAGGGAGGGAGGCTGCACATGTGTGCCAGACAGGTTATGCGCTATAAAAAATTTAAGAAATTGCTACCAGCGTCGGGGCCAGAACCGAAAAACGACAAAACTTACGAGCATTTCACAAATCAAAATACTCTTCGAGGGTTTGCCCCTCCCTATCCACCGCCCCCTGTTCATGTTGTTCCATTCCCTTTGTTGTCTGCCCCAAGTGGTTATTGTTCTTTGCTTATTCTGCTTTGCAGCTCGGAACAACTGATGCCAAGAGGAGCAGTGAGGAGTGCGAAAAACAATGTGCTAAATAAATAAATTTGTCAAAGATTGCAATATAAAAAAATAATCGTAATATAGGAAAAACTTTGGCTACGACTGTGTGAATGACTTTTATCATGTGGCAGGTGATGGGAAGAGTTTTGCGGGAGCAAAGATGTCAGAGAAATGCACTCAAAATTGTGGACATGTTTTCAAAGATGACGGAACTATTCCCGGTGGACAGTAATTGGAGTTTATGCCATTCAATAGAGGTACAGGTACTGCTGCCAGACTTCAGCTGGTAGGCAATACTTACAGTTCACGTATATTCAAGATTTCTCCCGTCAAAACTATGCACACAAATCCGCTGATCTTTAATATACTTCTTCAAGCTAAGCTTACAATCCAAGACTGTCTTTTGTTCGAGATCTGCATAGAAGTGCAGGCTGATCCCAAAGCTTATTCTTCAAGCCGTAAGCTCTCTCTTCGAGCTCTCTCTCCTCTATGGAGTGTCTGCTTCAACAGCTTTGATTATTGAGAAATTAACCGAGAATCCCAGACGGGTGTGTGAACATAATGCAATATCAGCATAAGGGCATCAAATGTCCAGAATGTTTATATTTACTTTACCGGACTGGCGACAACAATACCTACTTAAATGTCAGCCATTGTTTGTTTATGTTTATGTTATTTGATTGGAGGAGCCACTGGATCGCGCTTCACTGACTTTGCATAAAGTATTGCCCAAAGTTAAGGCCCTAAATAATAAATAAATAAATCCCAAATTATCTTGAATATTTTGTCCCATGATGTACCGTCCCTTGATCGCCCAACACTAGCTATATTTCTCGTAGATTGAAACTCTCTCAGAGCTGCTAGCTGCTGCTCCTCATTTCTTCCGCTGATGTATGGCATGGCAGTTTCCCTCAGCTGTTTTTCTATGTAAAAGAAGAGAAACAGTTCGTAATATCCTAGGAGAATGGCATGCAAAAAGGGGGCACAGGCAAGGGGAACAAAGGCGAGCACAAATTGCGTCATGTTTTGCAATTCCCACGCATTCTCGGAAACTTCATTCCCCTACTGCCAGTCTTTATCCACCCATCCCATATATCTCTACTCCCACGAGTTCGCTTGGGTTAAAGGTCGTCGGAGTGTGTCTCCACCCACTTGCTGTTGCAAGTGCCGCCTGCTGCTGCTGCTACTGCTGCTGCTACTGTGGCTATTGCTTTCCTCCTCTCGGATGTTATTTAGCCGACAGTTTAGTGTTATCGCCCCCTCCGGCTATGTAGTCCTTTTTTATGTCATCTGTTGATTGCAGCTGGCCCCCAAACCAGACTCTCAAATAAACCCAATGGAACTGCAACAATAATCGGAATTAATTCAATTTTGGTGGCAGGTTTTAAAGGTAGCCACTTAATTAAATAGCCACACACACACGCTCTCGTGTGTCCTGTCCTGTGGCCAGGATGCACTGCACTCCGCTACTCTGATTTTTATGTAGGAGACCGAACTCTGTTTAAATCAAATTACATTCAACAAAATGCCCATAAAGCGAACGCACAACCGCAAAATATGCGAGCACTTAAAATCGCAAAATGATTGAATTGTGTGCAGAGATTTTTTTGGATATGCTGCCGTGACAGAACCTCGTGAGGGGCCACGAGATACTGTAAGAGTCGTGAATAATGATTCAGAAGAGTTTTCAAATTTCAGAATGGCATATTCAAAAATGGTTTAGATTTTAGAGGATTTCTAAAGCTTCGAATACAATCCTCTTATTCAGTTTTGATCGGTCAATATCTTGTGCGAATATTACCTTTCTTGGCAGTTTCGTTTTCGATCTGTTTTTGATCTATATTTCCAACTTCCATCCACCTCTCTAGCTTGTGGTCTCAACTTTGAAATTATTGAATGTAGATATATTGATTTTGTGCTTTCTACGAACAATATCTAAACATGCATTACTGAAAATAGTCAAGGAAATAAAGTACCAATACATACCCCTTTATATAGTAGACCTCTCTATAAACCATTCAATGAAATCCTTCATTGATTTAAGTTTCTTCGCTAGTCGCATGCCCCTTCAAAAAATATATTCTGAGTCACGCTCTCATCTCCCATGTCAATTTTTTCGGCTGTGGTTACGCACAGCAGTGACAGGGCCCAAGAGGGAGCAGCCACAATAAATAATAGGCCCATCATACATATGTTTAAACTACATACTTATCATATTTAATGTCCGATTTAAATATATTTAAGCGTATGTAGGATTATCTAGATATATACCCTTTAAAGACTACACTCGGCGACGCCTCTGTGTGGAGATCTGGAACATATCCCAAAATCTGCACTCATGGCCTTTAATAACCAACCAGGCTCACGGTATCAGGCTACCAGTTGCCGGCTTATGGGTGCCTTTGATCAAATTATCCCTTACATTCCCACCCACAGGCATTGCACCTGTTTTTAAGCTCAGATGTCCGGTGAATGTGTACATATTTTAAATTTAATTACTACACGCTGCATGCAACAAACGACAACAGGTCCAAGCAGCCATTCCATTCCATCCCATCCAACCGAATGGGGCAACCCCAATCCTTTCATTCCACGACCTCAAACAGAGAGAGAGGAAATGCGCTATGAATTCGCTTTTCCAAATAGTTGGCTGGCCATTCAAAATCTGCGCTAGTTATGCAGCTGTAAATATGTACTCTAACGAAGGTTGGCTTAAGAGTTTCTCTTGGAAAAATAATACATAAGAACTCGAAATAAATAAACTTCAAGAAAAAACAATTTTTATAAGGATTTGTTTAAAGGTTTCCTCTTAAACGTGAAGCGTCCTGCGTACATCTGTAGCACAGGCAAACAGCAATTGCTTCAAAACTCTACAATCCCACCTACCGAAAAACATATATCATCTACGACGACGACTACCTGTCTGTTCTCTCGACCACCATGCCACTTCAGATCTCTCTTCACCTGCGGGCATTTTTGCACATTTAACTCAATTTGTGGTTTAAATTTAATTAATTTAATAATATATGGCCAAATGTCATTTCTCGTCTTCTCTGCTGCCAAAGAGAATAAAAAACCGCAAAAATCTCGCCACTGTCAACGGGTTTTCCTGACCAGATTTCATCTCCTCAGCTGAAGCTGACCTCAACAAAAATTAAACACACAAATTTCATGCCATGAAGCGATGGCAAAGCACTCAACAGATGGCGCCCGCTGTCTGTGCGATTGGATTTTGTCGAGTGAGGGCGCCACACGAATGCAATCCACACGAGGAAAGGAAGCTTTCGTTGGAGTGGGAGCAACAATTTGTAATGGAAAATCAGGCAGAGAAAATCGAAATATTATGGGAATTGCAAAATATGTAAACCCATGGCTAGTTTGACATCAGATTTGGTTGGACGTGGATCACAAATGGAGCCAATGATAAGATTTATATTAATTGTTCCCATTTTTCTTTGGGAGAGTGCAAATGGCCTGACTTTGCAGGAAGGAATGTGTCCCATAATAAACCCCATGGAGAAACTAAATATGAACAAGGTAAGATGCAATTTTCATCTCCTTAATCTTCGCCTCCTACAATGATATCTCCGTTCAACAAGTTCTTGGGCACGTGGTATGTGCAATCTTACTATCCATTCGAAGACGAAATCCAGTTAGAGTGTCAGCACTTTATCTATCAACGCCATTTTGGTCGTTTCTATGAGTTCGAGCTGCTGCTGGACAACAAGTAAGCAGACACATCAATAATTATAATAAAGGATTCTGAATAACAAGACAATGCTTGGAAGATTTTCGAAAAAAGTTCTGCACCGTTCGACTGTTATCCGATACGTTCAAGAAACCGGCGTCATCGAAGTCAAGCGACGCAACAGCTGTAAGTGCAAAAAAATTGATTAAAAATATTGATTAATATGCTACAAGTTCTTTACAAAGCCTACGATAATCCTCCGCATAGAAAACTTATTCGTAAGTTCACAAATCGAATGTCTATATAGACACTACAGATTCCGTTTGCAGCCACTCGACCAGATCGCTTTGAAATGTTTCCCTTGGCCGTGGAATATGACTCCTATGCGGTCATGGTCACCTGCAACAAGCACAAGCACGACAGCCATTACCGTGAGTATATGATATCGTAAACCAAACCAATCAGCCAGATATGAAATTTTCCTTATATGTAGTTGGCGCTTGGATAATGACTAGACACTGTAAGCCACCGGGTGCGCACATCATGGCTGCTCAGAATGTACTCATCAAGCATGATATTGAAGTCGTGGACATGATAGATGCCAAGCAACACCATTGTGAAATATACGAATGGTGATTTACAAGTGTCCCACTCTTTGAAGAAGTACAAGGGCTGCAAAGAACTATTTCAATTGTTTTTAAATTCGAATAAACGCTCAAATGAGCAATTGAGCTGGTACATCAATATTTTTAGTAATCCACACTTAAACGGATTATGGAACTGGTTTGATTAGGAATTTTGCTGTGATCATGAAGATCTTCCAAATAATATCGGACTTATATAGGTTGCTTTTGGATAGATAAAAGAATATATTTATGTAGCTATCAAATGGTTTCTAAATCATGAAAACATTCTTTACTGATTGTTTGAAAAATTAGCAAACTTGCATAAATAGATTTTACATATGTATGTATATATGTATATGTACAGTATATATGTATCATGCATAGCTGATATATCTGTCTGAAATTCTCTAGTCTAAATATCACGTTTCCATTTACCATGTTCAGGACATTGAACTACTTTATTTGATCGCTGCCAATTGATATGCCAGTTGTTGCGCTCACCACACGGAAGCCCTTATCTATGGAGAACTATCGCAAAAAGTTCTACATATATAGTTTTGCCATTAAATGATGCAAATTATAATTCCGCGTACAGCGCTCAGAGAGTGTAACGAGAGCACTGCTTGGCATATACATAGACCCTGCACTCTCTCCATTCAGATCGTCTGCATTTCACTTTTGTTTGCATTTGTCAAGCAGCGTCGGCGCACTCGAAAAAGCTCTCGCCGGCTGTCTACCTGGCTAGCTACCCAGAGCGGAAAGCTCGCCCCACAAGCATATAAAGGTGTATTGCAGTTGCACTGGAGCCCCAGTTCTAAGTCAGAAGTAGAACAGTAATCGTTTTGCAGTGAATCTAGCAAGCAGCATCTCTCCATAATCCATCATGATTAATCATCGGTCGGGGTATGTCTCTTAATTGTTTGCGTACATTTTACAGTTATTTACACTGTGCTTAATCTCGCTTACAGCTTACATTTCTTGCTGCTTATCGGACTGCTGGCGGGCAATGGAGTTTGGTCTCAAGTTCCCTTTCCCGGACAGTGTCCGCAGGTCAAAATAATGGAAGAATTCGACGTGGAAGCGGTGAGTGTTTTGTTTCTGTTTATGTTTATGTTCCAGTTTGTTTAGAGAGGTTTTGAGTAGGAAACTTAAATATCACCTTTAATATAAATATGAAATGTTTATAAAGTGTTTATTTTGTATTATAATTAGCCTTATAGATCACACTAGTGATAAATAAGAAAGTAGAAGCATACAGACGGATTTAGAGGCATTGTTAATGGATAAGAGGAGAAAAGAGTAGACAGAAGAGCATATGTGTGTGTAGATAGGAGCATAAATAATTAGCCTTCTCTTTGGTACAGGAAATCGGAAGAAAGACAAGCCAGTGATCAACAAAAAATAAAGTAAAACTTCAATTGGTCGTGGAGTATATTTTACCGCCAAATAATATGCAACTCTATCACAATAATAACGATGAAAGGGATTGGAATGTTAGAGAATAACATAAACAGAATTTAATTAACTTTTATTGCAAAGTAGTTTTGAGAGCCTCTGAAGAACCTCTTAGCAAATAGATAAGATAAATATATTGATTAGTTTATACTGTTAATCATGCAAAGTACACCGCAAACTATTTGATGCAAACAAACACAAACAAGGTACTCAGAGGAATCAAACCAGCTGTTATGACAAAAACAATTGCTATAGAAAATAAATATATGTTTAAGTGTCACTCCCAATAATCTCCTACTATTTGCAGTACTTGGGCATCTGGTATGAGCACAGCAAGTATCCATTTGCATTTGAAATCGGTAAGAAGTGCATCTACGCCAACTATTCGATCATTGACAACGCCACCCTGTCTGTGGTGAATGGGGGAATCAATCGCCTGTAAGTTGCGGGAAAAATATGTGTAATAAGTAGACAACTAATAATGTATACTCTCTGCAGCACTGGCAACCCATCGAACATAAGTGGAACAGCCAAGGTGATTGGCCCTGCTCGGCTGGCCGTTGCCTTTTTCCCAGGACGTAAGTGTGCCGCGTTCTATCCAAACTTGCAGAGCTTACCCCTATTGATCTATTGTCTATCCCCGAATTTGCAGAGCAAACGACGAAACCGAACTACCTGGTTCTGGGCACCGACTACGAGTCATACTCCGTTGTCTACAGCTGCACTAGCGTGACATCTCTGGCTAATATCAGTAAGTATACAGGCATGAGGAAGTCTACTGGATAATTATTATGCCAGGCGGTTGACTTGTCTGCTTTGGCATGTGCACACACTGGGCTGCTTGCTGCCTTTATGGCATAATGCATTCCAAATACAATGTCTAGCAAAATATCTATTTTACATTTACAGAGATCGTTTGGATCTTAACGCGTGAGCGGGAGCCCTCAGCAGATACCATTGCGGCAGCCAAGCAGATTTTGGAGGATAATAAAATATCACAGTCCTTCCTCATCGATACCATTCAGAGTAAGTGCCCCAAATTGGATGTAAATGGCACGGACTTCGGCGTCGAAGATTTGACAGAGGATGCCATCGATGACTTTGTCGGCACTGTGCTGCCAAATGCCATTGAGAAGGCATGAGAATGGCTGCGACGCTTCTACGTGCGTCTCTACAATATTTTTATGAACTTTATGAGTTCTTAAATTTACTGCTTTCGAACCTTGTACATAAATGCACACAAATGTAGATGGATAGGCACATGTTGAATAATACTACAATTAATTGTTGATGCGATAAAATAAAACATAGTTTCGGTTATGGAACAGTTTCTGTAGATCTGATAGGGATTTAAGTTTCAGATTTAGTTCAACGTTCATCGACAAGATGTGGCCCACTGTTTAACCTTTTCATCACAGTTAGGCTACAACATCTACTCTGCAAATTGTTGTAAGTCCACCATGAAAATTTCTTTTGTTCTGGCCAATCCATTGCCAATCGGTTTAGCCAAGACTCAATTGCACTTAATTACAATTCATTCCGATAGAAACCTTCGCAACATGATCATGCTACAGCTCTCCGTGTAAGTATCCAACAGCCCGCAGTAAATATCCTTAACCATAACTTTTATTCAACAGTTTTGCCATCCTGGTGTACATTTACGTACCATCCTCTCTGGCACTTATCGCCCTAGAGGGTCCTTGCTCCACCAATATGTCAGCTGTGGGGGACTTTGACATGGAACGTTTCCTGGGCAAATGGTATACACATTCCATGTATCCGAGTCTTTCGAAACGGGTGCCCAAGTGCCAGTCGGCAGAGTTTAGAAAAAAAGACGACAAACACTACTCGATTCATGGTAAAGAGCTCAACCCCAAGTAAGCAAATGAGAATACACACAATTGAAATCTTCGCTGACATATTTTCGACAGGACCGACACAGTGAAGACTAGAACCGAGGATATCAAAAATATTGATCCGTCGCACGGGAGATACGATCTAATAACCAAAAATAAGGGTAGGAAAACCACAGAACTGCATATATAACCCCTAATAATGCCCACAATCTTGTGGTTAGCCTTTCCCGAGGGCATTCAGATCTATGTGCTGGACACGGACTATGACAGCTTTGCCATACGCTACATGTGCTTCAGTTCTGGCTCCGTGTTCAGCTTTCGTAAGTGCAATAATTATAATTTTGACTGCCATAGCTATAGCTGAACAATTATTTTAGATTGGGCTTCCATCCAGACTCGCATTCGTCTGCCTGCATCGAATATAATATATACAGCCCAGGCCTTGGCTAGAAAGTCTGGCATTGTTTTAAGCAAAATGATAAAGGTACCACAGGACTCGTGTCCACCAGATACATAGATACTCCAGATGTATTTGTAGAAAGAAAAATACGAGTATATCTGGGATTCTGGTGTCGTTTTGCAATTGAAGAAAGATTTGTTCAAGTAATGCTTTAATAACCACGACTAATGTGCTTAGAAATTCTATATTTGAAAGGTCTTAAATAAACAGAATAATATTTTCAAATGTTCCTACCATTAAGAGATATATTAGAAATGGAGATGTGGTTGCTTGGTGAAATATATCATGGGGTACACTTACTTGAAACAAATCGCACCTTTAGCATTCTTTGGACCATTTTATTAGTAGCTTATTTTGTTCAGAAAAGTTGCCACCAAAAAGTTCATGTCTGAGAATAAAACCATTACAAAATAAGATAAAAAAATAGTAGAATATATTTTATTTTATTGTTTTTTCTCGCTGCAGATTCTGACTTAAAATTATGATAGTGCAACAAGTCCAAAAAGGGCAATGGATACTTTATACTTGGTAGTGATCTCCTAGTCCAGGCGTACAAACTTATTTGTTTCTTGTGCAAAGTACATTCAAAAGTTTCCCATTTGTCGCACAGTCTAATCATCCAGCTCTAATCAGAGTTTGAAGGATTAAATAAATAATAATAGTCTCAAGGCTGAGCCATGGGACTCATGACACTTTAAAGACTGTTCCTTGAGCTATATGATCATGGAACATAACCAAACCCATCCTTAACTTCCGATCTAATTTTTATGACAGTTCCATTAACCAAATAAGGAAATCAAGCTAGTCTTTGTCTCACCCCAAGTTCCCTCTCACCACGCAGCTTTTCGTTGTGTTTACAAAAAAAGAAAACAAATGTTGGCCCACAGAACGAAGCATAAATCAGAAAACCGCATTCGGAACGGATGCGCAAAGATAAACCTCGTTCCCCGAGCAGCCATTCTCCACCTTCCAGCAGCAGACACACTCTCAGATCTCTCCGCTCCGATTCCCTGGTCAGGAATAAAGAAAAAGGACAATTGTAAAATTAAACAGCGAAAAGGCAGAACGGAGAGCGGAGAGCGGAGAGAAAACTCCCAGCATCGTCCATTGGGGAAATTTTATGGTACAACGATTTTAGATATATGTATGTGTATATACACATGCTCGCATATATATATTTTATTTGCCAATTTTCCAGTGGTATTTTTTGTTGTTGTCTTCCCCGCTCATAGTTTACCACCCGCGGCAGAGTTGCGAGTTGGGTTTTGCATCGTTTGTTGCATGGGTCACCTCTCGCCCTCTCCCCGAGACTGAAGATAGGGAGCATGGGGCAAGAATCCAGTGAGGACACAGACGGACTAGGACTAGAACCAGGACTAGAACGAGGAGGACTACTCGCTATGCATACAAAATTTGTTTCGTAAACAAAGTAATGCCATTACAAACAAATTGGACTTTGTGCCCATGTTTTCCAGCCCCCTTTTTCCCGGACATTGTTGCAGTTGCAGACCCTTTGGGAAATCGCTCAAGAGAGATAGAGCGAGCGGAGCAGTCGTGATGATTGAGGGAATATGTGACTGACATTTGAGCCTTCCTCATACATAGATGGATAGCATTTATTGAGTGCCAAAGGAGTTCCCCTCAATGGAGTAGGTTGCCTGCGGATATTGGGTTACTCTTTGGGAGATTATACTCGTACTATTTATTCAATTTGGTATTCCTTTGCGGTGGCCCAGAGGGTCGGTGTCGGTCCGTATGGGATTTTGGGTAGGGGATGCATCTGGGGAATTCTTTATGCGAAGAATGCTGTCTCCACTGGGGAACTTTAAAGGTTCGAGTGATGCTACACACTGACTCCTGATATTCATTTTCATTTTCCTTCATTTTCGTGCATCGCAAATCACAAAATTTCCACCGCATTTAATTTCCTATGGACTCAATGGAAAATGCCAAATCAGCTAAATCAATTTGCTGGTTACAATCAGCAAGGTACTGGGCACAAAAGCCAGTCCACATTCATCCACATTCCCTGCCCAGTGTCTTTCAGTCAATAAAATGCCTTTTAATTAATCGGACGGACACCCCAGACGGGCTGTGGCAGCGGCATGGAGGAGTCTGTGGAGGAGTGTGTCAGCTGCTGCGGCCAAATGAGTGCCGGGAGCATCATTCGAATGCAGCGACGAATTGTGCGCATAAATTATGCAGGCAACCATTTTGGGGCGCCAGCATTTATGGCCAGGAGTTGTGCTTTTTTCTGCCATTTTGTCGGCTGGCCGGCCACAAGGGACAACAGCCGGCTGGGCAACAACAATATGTTGTAAACGTTTAATTTGAACGCGTCCTCTAATCGCTGTCCTGGCAACGTGCGCCAACGTGTGGCAAGGCTCAGCAGCAGCCCAGCCCAGTCCAACCCACGCCTCAATCTGTGTGCTGTAATTGCGTTCATTGAATTGTTAACTGGTTGGTCGTCGCGTTGTCTACGCCAGCCGCTGGGTCTCCGTCTCCCCCCTCGTGAAACCACAAAACTTGCACCCAAATGCCGTTGTTATCCTTGTGGTCGCTGTGGCTGTGCTGCCTGCCTCCTGGGTCTGTGTCCTGTCCCCTTAAGTTGATTGCGGACACTCGATTTGGCTCCTCCGAAACCCGGTCAATGCGCATCAAACTTTTTGGCTCTCTCTGCATTTGGCATTTATTGGTATTGTTCCAATTAAAGTTGGACTTTGGCCCATAAAATATGCAAGCTCAGCCAACCAGTTAGCCATTCGATGCGATCCACCCAACCATTCAACCAAGCAACCAAACAGCCAACCAACCAACCAAGCGATTGCCAGAACGTAAAACTTCTGGAGTTGGTTCGATTTTGGCTGGGCCCCACAGGACATTAATGCGTTACGGTCAATGGTTTTGACTGCAGAGAGAGAGCCACAAAGAGTGCCAATAAAAGGTAATAAAAGTGGCTGCGACTTCAGTGGAATCCGCGACTGCACTTGGCACTCGACTCGATAGACAATGCGGTCAGCGGACTGCACGGGACGGGACGGGACGAAGAAGTGCGCATTTTCCGTGCACTTTTCCAGCGATTATTGTGGGGTTTATTGGGGCGTTTTCTTATGGGTTTAATTATGGATATCGCAGCATATGGTATAACTTTCTGGTACGCCAAATACTGTAGAGTTCTGAATAAGCTTTCAGTCTCCTCTAAACGTTCTCGACACCAGCCAACACCCAGCCAATCACCGAATCAGGCATGACGTTGCATTCACCTTTGACCCCCCGCCACAACGCCCAAAATCAACAAACTTTGGTTGCGCCTTTGCCACATGTTGACCCACCTCCACCCCCTCCTACTCGCACACCATGCCATTCAGCATTCACTATTCGGTGGCACGTATTGGCTAAGCCAAAGTTTCGGCGACGCGTTGCCGCAACTTGCGTCTTGTGGCATGGCTGGCAACTGCTTAATCAATTACGCAACTTTGTAACAACATGCGGAAGGCGGGCCAGGGCACAAGCACAAGCACACGCAGGGAGCAGGGAGCAGCTTGGGACCCTGGGATGCCGATGCAAGCGTGCGCCGCATGCATTAGACTTAGTCAAATGTATAAAAATGCAACTATCCCCCAAGAGGCGCCAACAAAAGTGACAGCTGCAGCCCGAACTCAGCCCCATTCGAGGGACTTTGCAGCATCTTCAACTTGTGCTCCCAGTGGTGGGTGGAAATTCTCGAAAAGTTGCCAAAGTATTCGCAGCAAGAGACGTGGCGTCGGTGTCGGCGTCGGTGTCGGCGGCAGTGTCTAAATTGTTTAATTAAAACCTTTGAGAAATGGGCACAGCAGTTGCTTTGATCGGCAAAGGTAATCTTTTCTCTAGCTTTCAAAATTTAATTTTCAAATTAAATCTCCAAATCTCAGCCTGAGCAGCAGCATGTCGTAGTGGCTGGCAGAGGAGGCCCCCGAAGAGGTCAAGTCATCATGGCTGCAAAGTCCTGCTACAAGCCCGTCACGCATATCATCTTCGACAGTGATGGCACCGTCATGGGTAGGCACAGAGCTTCCTGGATTATCTATTGGCATTCATCCACCTAGCTATCCACCCTCTCCCTCTTCAGACACCGAAAATATCTACACAGATGCCATCAATGAGATTGTCGCACCCTTCGGCAAGACCTACACCTATGAGATGAAGCTGCGGTACATGGGCATGCCGGCCCTGCAGTCCGCTCGGCAGCTGGTCACGGAGCTCCAGCTGCCGCTGACCCCCTTCGAGTACCTAAAGATATTCGATGCGGTGGTTTTTAGGCGCATCCAGAATGTCCAGCTCATGCCGGGTGTCAAGGATCTGATCCTCCACCTGCACGATCATCGCATTCCCATGGCCATTGCCACCAGCTCGGTGCAGGCCGCCTTCGACACCAAGTCGAAGCCGCATAGGAATCTCCTGCCTGCGCTGCATCACGTTGTCTGCGGCAATGATCCAGAGCTGGGGCAGGGCCGGGGCAAGCCCCTGCCGGACATCTTCTTGCTGGCCGCCTCTCGTTTCCATCCGCCGCCAGAGCCCAGCAAGTGTCTGGTGTTCGAGGACTCGCCCAATGGCCTGCAGGCGGGCATTGCGGCGGGCATGCAGGTGGTGCTGATACCCGATCCCCGAGTGCCCGCGGCAATGAGGAGCGGAGCCACTCAGGTGCTCGATTCGATGGCGGAATTTCAGCCCCAACTGTTCGGTCTGCCCCACTACGACACCTGCTCAAAGTTTGAGTTTGGATAGGGAGCTCCGATTCCATCCATCAAAATTAAACAGAAATTTCAGTAGAATTAATATAACAAAAATTACACTCGCAGAAACCCAAAAAAAAGAGAAGAAATGTCAGAATTGGCGCCTTCGTCGCGGCACTGCTGCTTTCGACCTGTGACCCATTGCATCTTCGAGTTGGACGGCCTGCTGCTCGACAGCGAGCGACTGTACACGCGAGCGGTGCAGAAGATCCTCGATCCGTTTGGCCACATCTATAGCTTTGACCTGAAGCTGCGCTGCATGGGCAAATCCACCTCGGAGTCAGCGGCCTTGATCATCGACAGTTACCAACTGCCCATCAGCCGCACGCAGTTCCAGCGGCTCCACAAGCAGCACAGTCGGGAACATTTGGGTTCGGTGGGCTTGATGCCGGGCGTGGAGCGACTCCTGCGCCACCTGCAGACCTCCAGTGTGCCCATGGCCATAGAGACGAGCGGCACTCGGGAGTTGTACGATCTCAAGGTGCGTCCCCATTCGCAGCTCTTTGAGGTGTTCCAGCATGCGGTCGTGGGCAGCTCCGACTCGGAGGTGAAGCACGGCAAGCCAGCGCCGGACATATTCCTCTTGGCCGCCTCTCGCTTCAAGGATTCGCCCAAGCCAGAGAACTGTTTGGCCTTTGAGTCTTCGCTGCTGGGCATGCAGGCTGCCTTGACCGCTGGCATGCAGGTGGTGCTCGTGCCAGATCCGCTGCTCTCCATCCAACTGAGTGCTCCTGCTGCCCTGAGACTGCGCTCGCTGGAGGCATTCAAGCCGCAGTACTTTGGACTGCCACCACTCTGACGAGAAGGATGATGCTTCATTCAGGGCTCTCACACAACCCAAAGATCGAAGGGGTCGCAGGGCAGCGTATTAAATTTGTTGTGAATTAAATGTTCTCAAACGAAAACCAAATGGAATTCGTTTCTGTTCAGGCAGCAGCGCTAACAGGGCAACGGCGCTGTTAACAGCCGAGCGCAACAGCATGTAGTCGCTCCCGTTTACAGCTCACTGTTATCGCTCTCCGACAGCGCTCTGAGAGCGGATGCGTGCTCTCTCATACGATCCAAGCGGCCTTTGCTCACACAGAGGGCAGAGGGAGAGAGAAATAGCTAAAAGCTCATGACTCAGCAAATATCCAAATCTGTTTGATATTCTGTACAGGGAAGGGACAACCCTCAATCGCATTCGGTTCCGTTCCCAAATTTGCCAAAAGTTTTAACTGTCAATTTTTAGTTTAAAATTCGGTAAATTCTTTTAAATATTTAAAATAAATTCCACATCTGCGAGTCTTTTTTTTACGGGCCAAATGTGCAACAAAGTCCGCCGACCACCCCCTGGTTGCCCCATTTGCTGTCCACCCAGCTGCTGCGAGCCGCGGATATGCTACTGCATCTTCGATCTGGAGAGTGCCGTGTTTGGTGAGAGGTTTCCCGACTGCCTGACTGCCAGAGATCAATCCCAATTGGCAATGCCTCCCCCATCCTGCAGACACGCGCAACGTCTATCGACGTGCACTCGTTGAGCTGGCGGCCAGCTACAATTGTGTGGTGCCAGAACTGGTGCTACTCAAGGTGGGAGTCATGGCGACGAGTGAGATGGCGGAGCTGATTGTCAGGAAGTGCGATATACCCGTGAGCTGGGAGCAATTCCTGCTGGAGATCAACGAGCGAGCCTCGCAGCTCATCAGCAATCCGCCGCTGATGGACGGCGTGGAGCGACTCGTCCGACACCTTCACAAATGCTGCATAAGAATGGCTCTGATCAGCTCCAGCTGCGAGGCTCTCTACTGCAAGAAGATCCGCGGCTACGAAAAGTTCTTTGAG
Source organism: Drosophila tristis (assembly GCA_018150885.1). Lineage (NCBI taxonomy): Eukaryota > Metazoa > Arthropoda > Insecta > Diptera > Drosophilidae > Drosophila > Drosophila tristis. The sequence goes on from JAECWT010000039.1 coordinate 4,820,236, forward strand.
CTCTTCGAGACGCTGATCTGCGCCGACGATCCGCAATTGAAGCAGCCCAAGCCGGAGCCGGATGTCTATTTGATTGCCATGTGCCGCCTGGGCGAGGCCGACACCGATAACACTCTGGTCTTCGACGGCACAATCAAAGGCGTGCAGGCGGCATCGGATGCCCGACTGAAGGTCGTCATGGTGCCCGAGAAGGAGCTGCCCTACTGCTGGTCCGAGCGGGCAGCCTTGCGCCTGGAGACGCTCGAGCAGTTCAAACCAGAATGGTTTGGCATCGCTCCGCTCAGCAAAGAAGCTTTCAAGCCGAAGCTCAAGCCCAAGCCCATGGCCGTTAGACCAGAGATGGCCAAACAAGAGTCCAGAGAGGAGAAGCCGGACGATGCAGGGGACACCGATAAGAAGGAGGTGAAGAACAATGAGGACGATGCTGCGAATGAGGAGCCTGTCCCGGTAGATGATGCCGATGAAGCAGGCTTGAAGAACTGGTAAGTGTATCGGGAGCTGACGGTAATTTAAACCTGTTTATAATATAAACCTCTACAGATAATGAACACTAAAATTGTGAGTAACTAACGAGGAATCCCTTGATGCCATATTCTGGTTAAGACTCCTTTTGGCCACTCTCTGATTAGAATATATTCAACATGAATTTTCTATACAGCCTTATATCTATTATAGTTCATAAATGAATAGAATATTTTAGCCACAGTGCAAACGATTCATCTGAACCTTAGTCGCACACACACCCATCAAATCATCTATCCATCATTCCTATTCGCTTCATACTCAACAGATTTGCGGTTAAATCTTCACCCCAAAGCAATAGTAAGTCCTGGCAATCTGACTAAAAGCTTTTTGCCGTGATTCACACTTGCATAGAACCGAGCATAGAATAGAAATAAATGCTGAGAAGAAATCAGATACTTGTTCGTATGATAGAGACCAGATACGAGTACCATTACCAGTCACACTTTAGCGGCTAGTCAATTAAAATTTGTTTGCCAACACATTGGCTTAACACGAAATTGATCCCAGCAAAAAAAACCGGAGCTACGGTGTACTTTATTCATTGCTGCCTTTATCTGCTGAATAATAAATACAGTTTAATTGAAAACATTTTGATGATGACAAGGAAATTGAAACCCATCAGCGAGGCAAATGAATTTTGCCACAAAAACTAAATGCAAATTCAGATGGAGATTAAAATGGATCAGAAATAATGCCCATTGTTCGTGGTTCAATTGGCATTTTGGTCTAGTATTTTGCCATCAAGTGCTATTCAATTAAAGATGATTAAGCGTTTCCCAGCTTCCAGGCTGCAGCAGGATGAGCGGCGGACAGCCAGCCAGCCAGCCAGACAATAAATCCCAGTTGAGTCAACATTTTCTTGTCATCATCTTCATCTAGAGGTTTCTCTCTCTCTCTCCCATTTTCCCTCTCTGTTCAAAGGCAATTGTTTGACAATTTAATTATTCAACACATTACGCATACGCAGTGTGTGTGTCTGTGTGTGTGTGTTTGTGTGTGCTCGCCTGTCTCTGTCGGCAGGCAATATGTTTGGCCAGATGCAGATGCCAACTTGCAACTTTTGAGCCAACTCCTGGCTCCAACTTATAATTACTTAATGCTCGGCTAGGAAAATGTGTCTCCACGCCCGCCCTACCAGCGACAGACGGCAAAGTGAATAAACCTTTCAACTCTTTAGACACACTCTGTTTTTTTGTATTTTGTTCACTTTTCATTTTAGCTTTAGCTTTCTATATCCGACCGTTGGGAGAGTCGACTAGGGTATATTGTGGAGGCGTGATAAAAATTTTAACTCCATGTTCTGATATGTTCCCAGTATCTAAAATACGTTAAAAATCTCATAAAAATCATTTGGAAATTTTAAACACATTCCCATTTAATATGCTCACTTACGCGTATATCCTCCAAGTCTTGCCATGATAACCAAGGTATTTCATGGTCGAGCAGCGCTATTTAAACATTCTCTCGCGTTTATTTTTTTTCAACTTTTGCCTGCCGCTTCGTTGCCTTTCTTCCGCTTTCGCCTAATGAACGAACGCCACAGGAAGCACTCAAGGGCAAAAAGCTCTGCAGGAATAGGACTTTAAAAAATATGCATTTAAAAAAGTATCATAATAAAAAGAAGAAAAGTGCAGCGTGAAAGAGTAAAAATAATAATAATCTGGCTTGTCGCGGGGCAGACGGAACGGGGTTCAAATGTTCAAACAAGATCTCAGAGTTTGCAATTTCTTAATTAAATTAAGCTAGAAAAAACAGCGCCGCAGGCCGCAGCGCCGCAGGAGATGGGATTCTCAGATGAAAACAGAGTCGGACATGCCACCAGTTGGGAAACTGAAACTGGCAAATCGTTTTCATTTTCACTCGGCTGGAAATGATTTTCTTTGAGGCATTGGAAAGGCATCCAAAAAGATATAGAGCCAGCAAGAGCAAAGCATGCATTAAATATTGGCTTTAATTTAAGTTTACTATTTCCAGACTCAGTTTTGCGATTTATATTTTATGTTGCTCGATTTATATTTATATTTATATATTTCTCCATTCTTTGCAATTACAGGGACAAGATCAGACAATCGGTGAGGAAATCATTGAGACAAAATCGGAAGTCGACTATGAAGTTCGATAATTCTGAGGACAATTCCCCTTTCAAGAAGTAAACGCCAACTACAAAACGCAGTCAAGACTCAGGATTCTTCAAGACTTTCTTTTATTTTGCTTAAAAATTATTTGAAATCAGTTGAATATTAATTATAAATTAAAATACTGTAATTGACTATTAAACTTAAGGTTCTATTAGTGGAATGTTTTTTTCCATTATTGGCTTTTTTCGGTAGGAACATCTACAATAAGCATTGCCATTTCCTTCAAACCAAATCGATTGGAAACCATCATCAAAGTACGAGTAATCAAAGCTTACGCCACTCATTACTAATTCCAAGTGTTTTTGGGGTATTTTGGGGTGTAGGAGGGTATAGCAACAATTAGACCAACAACATTGGGGATTAACATGTGTTGACGACGGCTGAAAAGCTTCTCTAGTCTCCTGCAGCATTCCACTAAATTAATGTTAAAATGCAAGAACGATGGCGACACAAATGCCAATGAGTGTGGTGTTCTATGGAACTCGGTGGTTTGGGCTCTTTTGTGCATTCAGAGCGGGGGCTTTGTGTGTGTGCGCTGCTTGTTATAAAGCATTAATCAAGCATACCTGCTGGGCAATGGAGCTCAGCCCCGTCGGCTGCTGCGGCTTTTGCCTTTGCTTGTTTGCGGTGGCGAAAAGGACTCCTGCCCCACGTAACCAAAGCCCATTCATACCCAGCATTCTGCCAGCACCCACCCACTCAACTACCTTCCAGCCACCCCTCATTCCAGTGGCTACCCCCGTTCAAAAGGGCACTAAATTGGCGCTCATTATGATGGGCCGGACAAAACACATGTGCGGCAGGGGTGGCAGCGTGATTGTGAATCGTGATAAATGGGATATATTTAAACTCTTTCGATAGTCAAAAGGAAAGTTTATTAATTTCTGTAAGCGAGTTCCCAGTCTTCAATTCTTATCCCGCTCTCTAGAGTGAATTTTGGAATATTTATTAGGAATATTTCACCTTTCGTGAGTCCATCACGCTGCCATCTCCAGCAAATAGCCATAGCCGGGCTTCTCCCGTTGACAGTTAGCTCCCAATAATCCTCAATATCTTAGATCTACTGCCCTACGTGCTCATTCGACTTTCCAATTCCAGCTCCGTGACTCTCGGCAGACTCCCATCTCTAGCTCCGCTGCGAGTCCGCGTACGTGTCTGTGGGAGTGTTTCCCTTTTGCAATTTTCCAGCTAAATGGCATACATTAATTAACGGTTTTGTGCGACAGACGACGACTGCGACGGGCTCGGGTCCAGGTTCAGATTCAGATTCAGGTTCAGGCCCAGGTCCAGGTCCAGACCCCGGCAGTGGCATTCATTCTGACCCGGCGCTCACACTCGGCCCGGTCCGAAAAAGATTAATGGTGCGCTATTAATGTGTAATGACAAATGTTAGTGCCCTGTCCCCCCGTTCACCCCCACTACCCACTTGTGTGTGCCTGTGTGTGTGTGGCATCTGTGTGAGATCTCACTGTGACATTGAATGGATTTTGTAGCTCTCCTTCCATTTGCCGAAAATGATTGAAATAAATATTTAATTAAAGTTCCAAAGTGCAACAGCAACAGCAGCAGCAGCAGCACACAAAACGGCTCCAACAACAAACAAAGAAACAGAAGCAACTTTTGCTCTAAATTCTCATAAAAAATTCAATGGCACGCTCCTCTCCCCGACAGGCAGACAACGGCCAACTGTATTCAGCGGCAGCGACAGGAACAGGAACAGGAGCAGCCGACACCGACAACGATATGCAATAAAGTGCGGGCAGCAAAATGTGTCACCGTGTTACAAATAAAACCAAATGAGAAGGGACCTTGATAGGTGTAGGAGCGAACAATACGAATAGGGGAATGCCCTGACGATATCCACATAGAATCAAGAAATACTAAACCATACAAAGGTAACCAGATCGTTTCAGATACTTCCAGGCCAGTACGCATAAAAATCCATCTAAAGAGGATTAAACTATAATCCGGTAATGCAATATAATCTGGGGATAATTAAATATTAAGTACCCTTTCCCTTTCCAAAACAAACAGATCATAAAATTCCAAATACTCTTTCTTACCCGAAAAAAAATAAACCAAGGCAAAGTCATGAAGCAGCGGCAGCAACAACAGTTGCAACAAAATCAACGTCAGCGTCAAAGTGACAACAACAGACATTAGCAACGCACACGACTCGTCGCAGTGAATCCAGAGATCTGTACAAGAAGTAAAGATACGGGAAAGAGGGATGGAGGGATGGAGGGCTGGAGGGACAGGATCAGGACGACACCGGACACTTTGGCCAACTGTTGTTGTGGCAAACAAGTAAATAAATGACAAACTAAAGCCAAATTAAGTAAATAAAATTGTTGCCGCTGTCAGGCGCATAAAGTGACGTCTGACACGGACACGGACACGAAACATGGGCACGGGAACATACAGGACAGGACACGGTACCCGGACATACTCTGACAGGACATACATGTGGTGCTCGGGCATACATGGGTTCAGGCATCAGACGCAGCCACAAGGCCTTGAGCTGAGGCGCCCTGACAGACAGGCCTGAAAATGTCACCAAGAAAAACATCTACCACAAAAATATAACTAAAACTAAAGTTCAGCCAAAGATCTGCTTGAGGTTAAAGGTCGCCACAGAGGCAAAGCTATGATTGAGGTTAAAGGTGTAGGCAGGCTTTAGTGTAGTGGGAAACAAGTGCACAACAAATTAAAAAACCAAAAAAAGTGCAACAACCTTTGGGGGTCTTTTCAGCACAGCCTAGACGAATTTTTCAGCCCAAATGTAGAGTTCCCTCTCCACCCCACATTTGGGCAGAGCAGACAAACGCTGACATGTGTCAGAACGAAAAGCGCACAATTTATCAAAAGGCAAACAATAACAGAGCAGAAGAAGCAACAAGCAAATGGGAAAGATATAGTAGATCTGAAGACTAAACAACACCCGCTAGTTTGAGTAATTGTTGACAATGTGATTGGAAAGATATTTTAAAAATATTCTGCCATTGGAAAAAGGATTAAAAATTAGCCTAATAATTTTCTACTACTACAGTATATTACAGGTTTACTTGTGGGAATCGTAGAAGCGCTAAATGCTTAAAATTTGTGTGTTTACTTTTAGCTTTTACGAGTACTCTAGTCTGTGAGACCTTCAAAGAATCGGTAAAACTTTCAGATGTTTTATCAAGGGTTTCTAGATTTTCTGGTAAATCCTTCGAAAATAATTCCATCCTCGCTTCTCTTAAATACCTCCATAAAAACACCCAATATACTCCACGAATACCGTGTACCAAAATAAAAGCAAAGCTACAGAAACAAGATGTGATGAGTAGACAATGAGGAAACGGAAAAAATCCAAAAACTATACAGCCAGCCACAATACGAAAAAAACAGCAACTGAGGCGCAAAGCTTTAAAGCGACAAATGGAAACAAAAGATCTGAGATGGAGAGTGGAGAGTGTGGCAGTGCGATGGAGGGGCACAGCGGAGGAAGTGTGACAGTCCGTTGGAGAGGCACTATAGAGAGATGGTCACACAAATCCGAGTCCAAGCCAAGACAAGAGCTTAGAAGTGGCGGAGGCGGCGGCAGAGGCAGAAAGGAGAGCAAGAAGAACGACGTTGACGACAATGGAATTGGTCAGGCAGAGATACGACTACCAAAACGAACAGAGAGAGATAGAGGGAGACAAGTTCTGGTTGATGATACGTAAGCCAAATGAAAAATCGACTCCCAAGTGGGCTGCCTCTGTAGGAGTATGTGGCATTGTGCACATCCTCCTCCTCACAGCCTCATTCATCACACAGCCAGCCAGCCCCAGCACCCACCGCACAAAAAAAAGGGAACCCGAAGAAGAAAGTAACTTCCGCCATGGCTCAGAGAAAAGCTCTTCTGTGCTCCTCTATTTTTTCTGTCTTTCTGGCTGCGATTACTTTTTTGTTTATGTCTGCGATTATCCAGCGCAATGGCTGTATGAAATTTTTCGCTGACCACGCCTACGTAATGTTGCATATGGGACAAGGCAGTAGGCAGATTTCTGGCACATATTGGGGTATGACGAGAAGCAGGATTTGTTGGTAACAAAACAGGCATTTGAATTGTGTTATTCCAATATAAATATGCATTTTGTTTAGTGAAACACTTGCGAATTTTTTGGTATTTACTTAAAGTTATAGGAACAGAAAGAATATTATTAAAAGAAATTTTATTTTGTTGGATATGAAACAAAATTAACTATAAACATCTACTTAATCTACTTCATAGAAAAATCCCCTGTGTACTATTTTCTGCTAAAACTTTCGGCTTAAAGAGTAACAAATCTTCGATGCACAGCACCCAAAAGTACAATTTTTTATGTTTTTAATTTTCGGTACAAATTTGTTGACATTTTTGTTTCGTTTAATGAGAATTCTGCTGTGTCTTTTTGTTTCGTGCGGTTTTTATTGTTGTTTGTTTTGTGTGTTGGGGGCTCTGTGGGTCTCTCCAGTGCACACTTCCGCCCTGTCTAGTTTGTGTTTCATTAAGATTCTTTTTTTTTTTTTTGCTGTTGTCATTGTCGAGTCTCCAAACCCTGTGCTGCGATCTGCCCTGTAATAAAACTAATGTTGACTTTGGACTGACCCGTTTTCTGGCTCTCAAATATACGAATATACGGAATATTATGCATGAACAGCAAAAAATGGCAATAATTATAGCAGCTGAGGTCACAGAAAAAAAGGTTTACATATCCATGTGCGTTTCTGTGTTTCTGTGGTTGGTCCGGTTTTTGGTCGGGTTTCGTTTGTGAGGTTTTTGTGAGGTTTTTTCCTAGCTTTTGTAACCAAGGCAAATGCAATTACACTCGTATCTATTGCACTCGCAATTGTCTCTGTGTATGAGTATATTTGTTCAAGTTATGTTTTGTAATTTCATATTGAGGTCAGTGCTACTGACAGTAATTTATAAAAGTTTTTGTTCATTTTTTGCGCGCTGCTCCTCTCCATGGGCAAAAAAGGTCAAGAGTTCTGCTCAACTAGAAGCTGAACTAGAAGCTGTGGGTGAAGGTTGTGTTGTGTGTAAATAAATAAATATTACTGCAAGGGTGTAGAAATTATATGAAACCACATAGCAGTGGAATGTTTTACTGCGAATTAAACTTCCCATATGCGCAAATATATAAAGGGAAAAAAGTACACATCTGTGAATTTAAAAGATGAATTATGCACAAAATATTCAAAATTAAGAATTATTTCTATAAAAATGAATCAGTAGAAGTACAAGAAAATATAAGTAAAGGGATTTTTTAGATGTCGCATTTTTACAGATAAGGAAAACCCCCACCAAGTATCCAGATGGGTTCGCGAATAAGTCTCCCCAGTGTAGCACATTTTGCCCTCCAATAGATTTTTGTAATTTGTCATTTGGAAAACACTTCAAAAATCCAAACAAACTCGGACCAAAAAGCAACGATAACTTGAATTCTGTTACTCGCTAGCGCCGTCTACTCACTCGCCAGAAAGCAGCTCTCATCCACGGGATAGCAACCCACAGCGCAGACTCAACACGGAGGCAAATTCCGCTCCTATTCTCATTCAGCCAGACAACAGCAGAGACAGAGCCAAAAGAGCAGACACGAAACATCGCTCGAAGGATAAACAACCAACAACAGAGCACAACTCCCATAAAAACACTTTAATTGTGGGGGCAGAGGTGGAAAGCATTTGACGTAAATCCAAACATTTGCCAGCCTCTGTTGGGGCTTTGTTTTTTAATGTCAAAGAGTATAAAAAATACAAATGAATAAATGCTTGCAGGAAATATTATCCATAAATTGACAAACGTAAAAAATATTAATAAAGATTTTTCAGCGTAAAACTGATTGCGTGGCACTTAAATTTTTACGGCACGCTTTAGCTACCGAATCGAGGAATTACTCCACTCTTTTTTGTATCCTTTTTGGGGCCGTATCCTTTGGCGTATTTAAGCGAGCCATGAAATATGCATGAGAATCAGTCTGACTGACCTGGACCCTGTCTCTCTCTCTCTGTGCGACGGATGCACGGGGCTCTGAAAACAGAAGCGCGTCAGCTGTCCGGCAAGGCCAAAAGTCGTCGAACTGTGAAAGCGGCTCAAACCAACTCTATCGTTCTGCTCTCAGAGAAATCCCCATGGAAAACATTTCCATATGCTTCGTCCTGCTGCCAAGTGTAAAAGTATTTCACAAATATGTACAATATATTCCGGCATATATTCCGCTCTTTGAGAACTTTATTAATATTATTTTTATGATTATTATTGCGGCTGCTGGACTCAGACCGACCTCGATACCAAACCAGACTCCGACTGGAACGTGATCTGGCATAATTACCGCGCCAACGACGGTCCTGTCCGAAATTGGCCAATCGCTATGATAATAAAAATACATAAATGCCAGGGCATTGCAGATGGCACACGGAAGCAGCCAGCCAGCCCCCCGGTCGACACACTGGACAGCGACAATATTTTAATTAACTTAATTAAGCAATTTTTATTTGCCCATAACCAGGTGAGGCGGATGCTGCTGCTGCTGCTGCCACTACCACTGATAGACTCAAAGGGACATTCTCGAAGAGTGCGGGCCCTGAATGAATGCAGGAATTAACCCAAAAAGCATTATCAGCTGCGTTCGTTCGGTTCGGGCTTATGGAAATGTTGATTTAAGACTTGAGCTCTACGGAAACTTTAAAATAATGAGTTGGGCTTAATAAAGTATTAAAGAATTCGCTGCAATTTTCTTACGCATATTTTTAGTATCAGAGGGTTTTTGGATGATATCAGAGACCGCTTAAATTTAGATTGGGAATTTTTGTTAATGAATACAATTTGTAGATTAAATTGAAATTAGAGCAGATGGACTATCTGTAGATAGATTTTTTTAACTTGAAGATCCTATTTAAATCCTCTGCACTATTAGGTATATATAAGAAGATCTAAACATTTCGGTGGAGCAACAGATTCCCTGACAGAGACAACAGCTGAACTTTATAAAAAGCAAAGTGCAATGTGCAATCTTGCAATCTTCTTCAATCAGATAAACAGTTAATCAACTTATCTATCATCTAGAGGATTTAATTTTAATTTAAATTTCATTCACATTTGTGGTTTTGTGCAGTTCGAATTTTTCATTACGGAAAGTTTGTGCTGTGTTTCAGTGGCTATTGTTGACAGCCATTTCAGATTGGTTATGTCTAGATTGGTTGTGTGTGTTAATATGTGTGAACATTGGAATTTGTTTTGGTTATTGCTTGGCTATGGTCGGGTGCAGTTAACCGCTCTTGAAGAGCAGCACGGCCACCTGGCCCAGATAAAAGTAGATGAAGTGACGCGTCTCGTGGGTCACATACGAGCCAAAGTTGCGGCCGACGATGACGTGCCAGGTGGGGTTGTACTTCTTGTCGAACTCCTTCTTGATGTAGGCGGCAATGTCCTTCTCGATGTTGTACTTCTCCAAGGCCGCGGTGGACACGTCCACGGCATCCTGCTGCATCTCCTCGCTCATGTCTGCATTCTTGATCACTGCCTTGCGGTCCGACATGGTTTAAGCTTCTTTCTTCTAAATGGCAGCACTTGCTGAGCTACAAAGCTTTATGGTTAATTACCGTCACACACAGCATATCACATTTGCATGTGTAGGCTTGTAAATCTGCACTGTTCTTACCAGTTTTTGCTGGTGTTTTTGTGATGCGTTTGTCACAAACTTCTGCGTCTGCTCGCTTTTAGACTGCCTCTGTTTTCGTTTTTTTGTTGCTGAATATCGAAATTTGGCTAGTAACTCGAACTATGATGGAATGTGATTGACAAATCTTACCGCATGCCGCACACCGCACACTATTTCTGAATTTTTTTGATTGAATTTCACAAGTTTCAAGCAGGGATGGAAAAACGTAGAGGGTTGGAAAATATCTGCTCATACGATAGTTTTACGAATATTGTGATAGCTATCGATACTTATGTAAAATAATAATTTCGAAATTTAATAAAAGTATTCTGGACTTGTGGAATGGAAATATGAGTTAAACGAAGCGTGAATATTCATTAGGAGGATGAGCCAAAGTATTCTTAGGTATACATTTATTTATCATATGTATAATTGACGCCGACCGACGATGACACCGAAACAAGAATACCAGATCTCGTAGCGTAAATGATATGTGCGTGTGAGTGTGTGTGTTTTATTCTGTAGGGGTGAAATACACTGGCTTAGGTCTAACCTCAACTATTTAGTTGCTACATACCGCAGTCTTTCCTCCTACTCTCTTGGTCCTGTCAATCGACCCGAAGCGGGAAGCATGGCTTGACTGCTTAACTTTAATGTGACCGCAGGTCACCCAAAATACCTAATCTCTTCAGAAATACTAGATGCGAATACTATCGATCGTTAAAGCTAATCCGTTCCGCGACAATACTATTTTATGCACCCCACCATGGTAATATTTTCGCCCGCCTTGTCGCTGCTTCTTTTGTTTTACGGCGTGAATAAAGTCTTTCGTTCCAAGGGAAACCATGTCTGATTCATGACCAATCGATTGCCCTACCCTAACTACCTCTATTGAAACCTCAGTCAGTAGCAATCCACAGACAATGTTGGCCAGAAGTCTGCTCTATCTGTCGCTTTTGGTAGTGGTTTTCCGGGATGGTGGATCTCAGAGCCTGGAAGAGAGCGATGGGGCTGAACAGTTCTATTCAACTTCAGTCGTTGGCATGGCAGATCTGCTGGACTTCAACGCTGATTTGCTGGACATTCTGGACAGTTACATTGAAATTCTAAGAGATAGAATGATACTTATCCGAAGGTGGGTCCAGGGTTTCACCCACGCACCTGCTTAAGCCAAGGTTTCATTCTACATTCCCCCAGGACGGTGCATTACATGATGAAGCATTATAATACGGAAAACCTGCAGGAAAATCCACTAGACCACTTCCATTTCGCTCGGCACATGCAGAAGGATTGGGCATACATGCTGGAGTTGTTGCAGCAGCCCCTGGGCAAGAAGCAGTTGCAGTTCCTGAAGGATTCACGAGCCCACTATCCCAGTGTCTGGGACTTGGAGGAGGGCTCCCTGGGCATTCACAGGATGCAGAATATCTATCAGCTGCAGCCAAAGGACATGGTCACAGGCCTGCTCGATGGCGTTCAACATGGGTGGGCGCAGCCATAACAGAAATATCCCTTTCCTCGCGCCTTCATTTGAGATCCTTTGCAGGACAAGCTTCTCAACCCTGGAGTGCTTCACTGTGGCTCGGGCATTGTATAAGAAGAACATATTCCACGAGGCGGTGGCCTGGCTGGAGCAGGCCCTCATCCTGTACGAACAGACATCAGAGGAGACAAAAGGCATCTACCAGATCATTGGCTTCGATGTCTCCCAAGCGCACAAGCTGTACATCGAAGGACTCATGACTCTGAGTGAGTTTTGGAGATGAATTGACAAAAGTATTCCCCTACCATGAAATCAATCGCTAATCAGATCGCTATGAGGATGCTTTGAAGGCCATTGATTGGGCTCCCAAGCCCTACTTGCGACGACTCCGCGACAGGGCGGAGATGCGGCTGATGAGCAGCAACGATGTGCCGATGGAGAGACCCAATCTTCCTCTGACGGTCTTGCAGCTCTGCTGTCGTGGCGGCTGTCCGTATCGGGACATGCACCGCCTGACCTGCAGCTACAACACCACAGCCTCGGCCTTTTCCCGGCTGGCTCCGTTCAAGACGGAGCTTCTCTCGCTCTCGCCCTACATGGTGCTCTACCACGGTGCCATCACACCGCAGGAGTCGCAGACGCTGCGGGATCTGGCCAAGCCCATGATGAAGCGTCGGGCCATGACGTACCACAAAAAGAATCGGACACCTTTAATCGACGAGAGACGCACCTCGAACTCTGTGTGGTTTCAGGCCAAGAGCAACGCAGTGATCGAGCGGCTGGAACGGCGGGCTGGGGACATGACAAGCTTCGAGATGGCCAACTCGGAGGTGTACCAGCTGCTCAACTACGGTATCGGAGGCCACTACTATCCCCACCTCGATCACTTTGAGAGCCCAGATGTGAGCACCATGACGCAGTTGAACTCATTTCTGATCTATCATTTGCATCCTTAGGTCGTCAAGAATCGGAGCATAGGAGACCGAATAGCCACCGTTCTGTTCTATGTATGTTTTGTGTCCGATTTGAATGTCTGATTTACATTCGAAACTCTCTCTCTCTCGTGATTCTCGTGATCTGCAGCTCAGTGATGTCCCGCAAGGAGGTGCCACTCTCTTTCCCCGTCTGAATATCTCCGTTCAGCCCCGAAATGGTGATGCCATTCTCTGGTACAACCTCGACGATCGCGGCAAGGGCGAACAGGACTCTCTCCACACATCTTGTCCCATAATCAAGGGTTCCAAGTGGGGTACGTAAGCGCGGGGGATTTTTAGTCTTAAGGGAGACTCTACAATAACTTTTCTCCGCTTCAGCCCTGGTCAAATGGATAGACGAGATGTCGCAGCCCTTCCGCAGACCGTGTAATCGATAGCCACTTCCCTTTATACCCATAACAAATGCAGAATGCTGTTGGTCACGCTTCGCTCTGGAGCGTAATATATAATATACATGTAATTCATCGCTGAATCGCACTCTAACATCAATCATGTGGTTTTCTCTGCGTCTTGGCCTCGCTTTGCTGGCTCTTTTCCACACTTTTTGTGGGTCGCTTGCCGCCGCCGAAAGTGGTTCGGGCATTGAAAAACTGATAGCTGTGGAGAAGAAGCTCCTAGCGCAAATGGTGGACTATAGCAGTGTGCTCCAGAAACAGATCAGCTTGATGCGTCGGTAGGTACCAAATTAGAGTAGAAAAAGGAATTCTGAGTACATACAGGCAACCCCGCCCCATTTGCAGTTACATTTCATTGATGAGAGTGAAACAAAAGCAAGCGGCGCCCAACTGGGAGCAGTATCTGGCCAATCCCCTGCACAGCTATTCCCTCATCCACCACATGCACTTCGACTGGACCAATTGGCGTCGGCTCATGGAGCAGCCCTTGGGCAGAGGTAGGACACTCAAAACCTACAAAAAACTTGCTCCATTCATAAAGGTCTGTGCGTTCACTTCCCTTAGAGCAACTGTCCAAGATGCGCGCATTGATGCCACAAATTCCAAGAACTGAATACTCGAATGCCATGCAAGAGCTCATCCACGAACCCGTGGCTGGAGTTCAGTTTGAGTAAGTCCCAGAAATCAATCAAGTTGAGCGATCAAGAGTCCTAATCCATACTCGATATTCAGTCCGTTGGAGTCCTTGGAGCTTGCTCTGTTTGCATACGACAAGGATCGCACCGATCTAGCCGAGCAGTGGCTGAATGTGACACTCAGCGGCTACCAGCAGCTGAGTCCCAGCAAAAGGGAACTCTACAAGGTGCTGAGAGCGGTCGAGGAGAGTCAAGTGCAGAAGCTTTATGAAAAGGTCAAAGCACTCAACGAAAATCAATCATCAAAGGAAATTTTTTATATTTTCATTTTTATTTTTGCTATATTTACTCCGCTTATTTATTAGTTCCACTTAAACTATGATCTAATAATATTAGTGGGATTTACATTGGTATATTATATTGGTCAAGGGAAGGGACTCACGGAGACTCCGGCCTAAAGTAAGGCGGGCGGAGCCATTCCTCGAATCGGCCTCGAATCATGTCAATTATTAGAGTGACGAATTGATTGGCTTGGCCGATAATGCCTCGAGAATGTGGCAGCAGCTTTCCATGAAGCATCCAATGGGAAGAGGAACGCCCTGCTATAATTCGTTGGAGAACTCGTTGGTTTGGACACCTTTTCGAATGCCCAGCCCAGTAAGCGTCCCGCCAGTTGGATATACCATCTGCCCGAGTATTTGGCAATTCAAGGAGATTCGGAAATAAAACTGCCTAAAATCCAAGGGTGAGTAGAGCGTAAAAAATCACGAGAGCTCTCTGCTTGATATGATGGAAGGAGGACAAATGGAAATGGAAATTTGTGATCGAAGGGTCGTTTCAGTCTTTTCGCGCAAAGGTAAATCCGTATTGTGTATATAAGAACCTGCAGCGCAGTTTCCAAAACTTACCTCTACTTGGGGATTCACGCGATCAACATGCAAATCACATTACATACGGAAGGGGGTGCAAAGCCCCCACTTGGCTGTGGGAGCTCCATCAAATCACAATCGCATGACACGAATTGGATGCCGGAATTTGCACTTAATACGAAATTCGTTAATTTCCTTGCTTGTTGCCTGGCCCTGGGTGGTCCTCGCCCCGAACTCGCTCACATTTATCACACATCCGCGCTGCAAAAAGGCTGTTAAATTCGATTAGACATGCAATCAACTCTGAGCGCCACACGAGACTCGAGCCGAACGGGAAATTTTAGATTGAATTTTAATAACAGCATTGTGCGCGCCCTAATCAAGTAATGCAACCAATTTTGAATGGGAATGAGGTATACGGGTATATGCTGTGCACACTGTGCATGTGGCCCTAACAACGACAACATTGTGAACAAATTTCGCTTGTTTTACCTAATGAAAAGGCTAATTTAGCGGACACACGCTATGGTCAAGGATTTATTATGGCAGGGACAGCAGGCCATGTCTGTGTGTCAGGGAATTTCGAATAGAAATTGATGGGACTTCCGTGGATGTCTCATAATTCTCACTTAGCTCATCCATTTCAAAATGATTCACGTGAACATCGAGCAGGGTATTAAGTATATAATTTCTGGGCAGTCTCCAGGGTTGCGCGAAAAAGTAACACCAAATCAGTTCTTTGTTAACTTACTTAAAATACCTTCAATCAAGTTAAACCAGTTCTTTGTTAACTTACTTAAAATACCTTCAATCAAGTTAAACTTTGAACCATTCAACCCTTTAAGAACCTATGTACGTGAACCTGTGACGAAGGCTCTCCTGGCAGTATATTCGCCCACTCCAAGACAAGTACTGCAAGAAGTGCAATCCGTTTTCCATGGGCTGCACATTCTGACAGGACTCAATTGTGAAAATGAAAAATAACTTCATAACCGCATGTTAAATCTTTGCTGCCTCAGTCCTGCCCCTTTGCCCCTTTGCCCGGACTGTCTGACTGCCTGGCTGACTGCTCCTTGGTCTTTGTGCCACATCCGCAGAGTAAAGGCAACAAGCAACACAATCGCACAATATTTCCGGGCAAAGGTAATAAATAAATTGCATACGTAATTAAAATCGACGACTCTGCACAGGACTCCGCCTCCTCATCATTCTGGGAACTCCTTTATAGCCATTACAGCAGCAGCAGCAGCAACAGCAGCAACAATGCCAAGAACAAAAGTTTTCCCGACTTGACTTGTGTGTGCTTCCCCCCTTTAACGTCAACTGTATTTCTTCTGCCTTCACTTCACTTTACTTCTTCCCTGCGTTTTTTCCATGGTTTTTGCTGTTGCCTTGTTGGCAGCTCTTTTGTTTTTTACCCAAGAGTTGCATGCGAACAACATGGAAATGGTTAATGGCTGTGGCGGGGGGTAAATGGGGAAAGGGAAATGGGCTGGAAGGTAAGCAACGCAGAGTTCACTTCTGCCTCTCGTGCACTTTCTTGTGGATATACCCTGAAGAGGGGCTATATTAACTGTGGCAGTACGATTTCGATCAGCAATTGTTTTGGCAGTGGGAAGGAGAATTCTTCACGGAATTGTGTTCATTTGAAGCTTTGTTTTTATTCTTTGCACAAATCCGCAGATCTGCTTGGAGACTTCAGTCAGTCCTTTCCATTCAAGTGAATTTAAAGAGCATTCTTCACTTCACCTTGTCGTCGCTGCGACTTGTTTGCTTTTAATTTGACTTCATGAGCAATCAACGTCACGACGTCCACGACTGTTGGTCCTGGTCTCGCCCTGCTTGTTCAGCAATTTGCATGACAAAAGCTCGGTTCGGGCTGGCTGCGCTCCTAGGCTGGAGACCATGTCAAATGCTGAGTAGTATCTTTCACGAATCCAACATAGATGAATTGTTCGCCTCGCCATTGTTGTGCCATTATTTGACAAAAGTCACGCAAAGAATTCACGTGACGAATCCAAGGGGAACAAGGGCAGCCAGAGGCAACCAGGGGAACATTTTCACGCAACACGAGAGGAAACTCTTGGAAGCTTGAGAAAAAACTTCATTAAAGGTGCCTGCCTCCGCTTTAAGTTGGGTAGTTGGGGAGTTGGGTAGTTGGGTACTTGGTGTGGTTATGAAAGCATAAATGTTCTTGTTGTCGAGGCGAGCCATTAAAAAATCAAAACAAGTTAACAGTAACCAACTAGCGAGGCGACGGTGATGGTGAAAGGCGAATCGGAAGCCGGATGTTAGAGCAGGGCGCTCTCCTTTGCCTTTGCCGCAAGTTTGCGGTGGCGGCATGCGGCGTGTACAGGAAGTAAACACACACACAGATACACAGCAAAGGGACCCAGGCTGAGCGATATGAGAAGCCATTGTTGTTGTGGTTGTGCCCTCAAAGCCATGTGTCCTGTGGCTTCAAGCGCGAGCGTCAGAATCGCGATAAAAAAACCAAACAAGAAAGAGCAAAGGATACGATTTGGGAGTATGGAATACCCATTAAAAAAATAAATATATGAGTTACATTAAGTAGAAAAAAAACATCTTAAAAATTTCCTGCATTTAATTAAAAATTTAAAGAGATCAAAAATTACATTAAATACTTTTAGATACTCCTAGAACATACCCTTGTCCTGCTCCAAGTACTGGGTATGGTAAAAACAGATTATAGCAAAAGGCTCAGGGTCTGACACTGATGTGTATGTGTGCTGACATCGGTGACCCATGTATGTCTCCCCCACCCCCCCCCCTACCATACAAACCAGAAGACAGACCTCTGGAGTGAGTCAGATACGGAGGGTCATTTGCTCTGCTTGTCCGCTTTTGGAACAACAAGTTACCCACCATCGACTACACCATCGAGAAACACAAGCAACAAAGTTCCTTATTTTTGTGGGCTTTAAGAAATGTTTGGAAATTGAAACCGAATTTGGCACAACAGTCGCTGGGTTTAATACGCGCAGCTTGGGGGTTCCACTTGGCTTTGGCAGATGTCAGCGTTTTGGTATTATAACGCCATTAACTTTGCCATAATTCAGTGCAGTCTCGCAGCCACAATTTCTGCATAATGAGCACGAAGACAGACCAGGAGAACAGTCCATGCAGATGCAACGGCTGCCCAGTAAGCAAAGAAATATTGTGTTGTTATCATGCATCGATAAAGGAAGGTTTGCTGACTATTTATTAAATTCTTAAATGAAATTTAGCGCCAAATCTGCATGATGCTCGTAAGTTCTCAGTCGATCAAATCAGATCTCAGTGTAGAATCAAATTTTGAATGATTTTAGAGGACTTTTCACCTGTTGAAAATCTGCTATGCAGCCCAAAACTTTGTTCATTGGGATGTGCGGAGCTGTTGCAGCCGTTTTGAAAATGAGCTTCTTGTTGGCAAATGTCGCCCGCTGGGTACCTCTGGCTGCACCTCAGTCCCCACCCATGTATTCTGCTAGTTGGCAGAGTCATATAGCCAGCAACAACTTGACATGAACTAAGCTAGCCAGCCATATTAGCAAGGCATATGGGCTGCAATGCTGGATGTCTGTGTGTGTGCTTCGCCTAGGGTTAGGGTTCACCAGGCAGGTGAAATTTCTTGGAAATTCTCCCAAACTGCGAAAGCCCAACAGCCTCATGATATTTGAGACCTCAGACACAGAGTTTTGGGTGGCAGCTTTGGTTAAGTTTTGCGTTTGGGTTTGGGTTTTTGATAACGCATGACTTGCACTATAATTGTGTCTGTGTGTGTGTGTATCTGTGTGTGTGTTTGTGGATTTCTGCATTTGCACTCAGCTAGAATTTTCTGCTCTCAACTCGTAAGCGTCAGCGAATATTTTTCAGCTATTTGCTTTTCATGGTATTTCGGGAAGTACTTTCGGGTTTCTGCCAAAAATGTATGACACCGCATATATATGTACATATGTGTGTGTGTAAAAAAGAGAGGAAATGAGAAAAAAGACAGAGAATAGGGGAAACACACAGAGGGGGGAGCGCAGTGGCAAAGGGAAACGGCGGGCAGAGAAAATTTTCCACATTTTGCATATTTGCATTGGGCAAATTAATTTCGCCTGTCATATTTACATTTCCCCTCTCGGTTTCGCTCTGTGTCCTCCGACTCCTTTCCTCAGCTGTCTCCCTTTCTCTTTTTCTACCCAATGCTGCTGTTGCACGTTTTGTATGTTGCCGATGATTTTTTACCGTCGCGAAGGTATAGTCTGGTAATAGAAATTATGTAAAAATATAAGGGGCACGTTTCCTTTTGACCAATCGAATGAACAATATCGATGTCGGTCAGTGGCATTGCTAAAATTTCTGCCGGCAAAAAACACATCGTGTAACAGCACCCTTTACGTATTTTCTCATGCAAGTGTAATTGTGTGCGTGCCTTACATACAAAACACACACACACATACATACATATTTGGTTAATTAAAAATAGCTGAAAACTATTTGACTTTTATCACGAAATGCCTGTTGCTGCTGGCTGGCTAGACCACGGCCGGAGTGGTGTGGCCGCTATTCTAGTTCTAGTTTCATATTCGAGTTGATTAAATTACTCTCACATTTCTAAGCTCTCGCATAAATCATTTCAGAAGTTTACGTTAACTTTTTAGAGGGCAACATAATATGGGTCTTTGCCGTAATTAATTTGTGAGTTGTTTAAACTATGAGACACTATAAATACTGGCTGAAATTCATATGCACATGCGAGTGTTGAGGGCTTACATTTCAGACCGGGATTATCGGGCACCTTCGACTGATGAAATGACTGCTGAAAACCCATTCGAAATTTCGCTACATTTACATTCAGTTAAAACTATTTGTTCGTTGCATAATGTTTGTTCTAAATTGACTAAACAAAGTTTCCAAGTAGAGAATTTTGTACCAGCAAAAACATTTGGAGGGTGGAGAAGCCATTGCCATGCATTGTTTGCATGCCCTTTGAATATTTTTAGGCGCACACATACGACAAGAACAAACTACTTTTCCCACTTTTCCATCGAGTGCACCAGGATAGAGAGAGAGGGAGACAGAGACAGAAACCAGATGCTGCATGGAAAACTTTTCCATTTGTCTTTGTCACTGCTGCAGAGATCAAAGTTTTCGGCTTAAATTTTTGCATGCACTTCAAACACGCAATTGGCATGTGACGACGACACAACATACGAATCGAATTTCCCTCCATCCGTATCATTCCTCTCTCCCCTTTCTGTTGGATATTTCAATTTGAAAAGTTTGACTTAGTTTTTTGTTGTCGGCGCTTTTCGATTAAAGTTTTGCATGCGGCAGATTAAAAACTTTCACATCCTCAAGTTGCAAGGAACTTTTTGTTGTACGTTTTAGCTGACATTCTTGGCAACATTTGCAGGTCTTTGGTGGCATCCACATTCAATTGCCAAGTGGCACAACAACAAGCCACATAAAGTAAATACGGAATTCAATGTGTTACTTGGGGGAATTTGAACTAGAACTGGGTGATGGATTAGGCAATGTGTGGTGTACGTGCATATATGTGAATTTAAAGGTAAAAAACATGCAAGAACATTCTGGAAAACCCTACAGAAAAGTGTACTTTTAGAGCAAACATACATATATCATAAATAAAATGAATTAAAAAATATAGTTAGAAGTGGTCACCCATACGTACGTAACATTTCTGAAACTACTCATAAAGAATGGTGATTAGACAGGGAAAAGAAAATATTGCTATGGAAAAGTACTGAAAAAATCAAAAGTATTTCGAATCAGAATAATCCAAATGCAAAAGCTCTAATCAAATCAGACAGAAAGGAAAGAAAATAAAATGAATGATTAAAAAAAAAAATTTGTTAAATTTAAACAATTGTATTTGAATAAATTTATTTGAATTTTATGCAAAAATGTGTTAAAATATTTTATGCAGGAACCCGACCGACAGACAAGACAACAAATTCTACTTCTACTACAACACAAACATCCATGCCAGAAGCGGGATTCGAACCCACAACTGTCTTTGATTGATGCGTCAGATGCAGCCTCATCTTACCCACCAATGCCAAGCCAGTCGACAAATACCAAAAATCTAACCATGCATATATATTCATAGATGTGGGATTCAGTGACATCAGCCAAAGAAGCAGAGTTGCATTGTCGATACGTACTCTCTCTTCCGCGTTTTGACTCCATTTTAAAAGTACAGTCAGTCGCTGAGAATCCTCGATGAAGCGTTCTCAGGTGTTTGTGTTAATAAACTATGTAACCTTATCAATTCAACTTGCGACATTATGATCTGATCTAAATAAAATATATAATTTGTATCCCCAACATAGCTGAAGACTAATTCCAGCAAATAATATTTCCCCTCTAAGGTTCAATGACTCTATAAAAATGTTATTATTGGTGGCAGAATACATATGTAGGAATAAAATGTAATAAAAGCTTTTAAAATACACTTAGATGACTTATAGGTTTTATAAGACTAAATCTTATGATGTTTCCCTTGGAAGAAGTATTTTAAAGCATTTTCATTCCACTGGCACCTACTGTGAAGTGTGTTCTTTGTACAGGATCTCTTTTTTTCTGTTAATACCTCTGAAATGGACCTCCAACAGCCCTCATTTTGCCACACCAACCCAAATGATTTATTTAAAGAAAAACCACAAACACTCTGGCAGTCACCAACACACACCCACCCACCACACACACACACATTCAAAACGATACCCACACAAAAGGCAAACAAAAAGAAAAAAGCATTTTCCTCTTAATGTTATTTAGGACTTCCTGGCGTATTCGCTTTTGATGGGTCTCGAAAAAATTTAAATTTTTAATGCTATTTCAGCGTAATTTGGCAGTTCGTTAGGCCTGTTAAGGAGGCAATCGCACACACAGATATGCACCCACACCAATGTATGTGCCAGCTATGCACATCCCGGATATACACACACACACACACACCCCATACTCACGTAGTAGTAGACCCATAAATATGAATAACAACAAAAGCTGAATGAAAGCATGGCAGTGGTCCTGGTGCTGCTGCTGCTGCTGGTCCTTCTGCCTGTGTGTGTCTCATATGACACATCGTTATGCTTTGTTAATGGACTCTGTGCCGCGCCTAAACAATGAGCAGGGGAGCGAAGGAGAGAGGAGGAAACATTAAGCGAAGTAGAGGCAGGCTGAAGAAAGCATGGGAAGAACGTCTCAGCTGGAAAAGCACATCAAATTACAATTAATTATTTAAATAATGTTAATTTGCATGCATTTAAAGGATGATGGGAGAAATTACTCAATTACTCGTACACTGAAGCACAAAATTAGCAGAGTTTCATTGCGAAATAATAATGTATTTTTAAACTGCATAAAAATACAATTTGTATTCCAAATTGCTTAAATTTGTATGTAGATACTTTACAGATTAGAAAATCATTTATACAACCATTCATGTTGCATTTTAAGGGTTTATTATTCCTCTTTTAACCCAATAATTACTTTCCAATTTAGTTGTCCAGCTGTCCAGCGTTGCTGCCAGCACAATTTAATTGTTTGATTTTGTTAAACCTGAAGCTTGACTCTTTGTCTGGCTGTGTATCTGTCTGTGCCATCGCAGCCAGCACAAACACACTCACCTCAGCAAATACGCCAAACATTTGGGGATGTCTGCCCCACAGACCCCACTTCTACAGTTCAGCCGACATTTCCCTCCCCCGTCCTGATTGGTGGCGTCTAAAATGTAACTTTAAACTGCCTGAAGCCAGAAGGAAGAGGAAAGGCAACAACATCAAACACTTGGCTCCCAGCGTCGATTCGAAAACTGCATGACATGCGTGTGTTTGCTTTGCGTTAATGAAGTTGTGCCATGGCTGTGAGAGGGCACCGGGAGGCTGTGGAAGCGAGAAAGGTAGCGACTGGAGAAGCGAGATAGCGAGGCACTGAAACGGTGCAACCCAAAAGCCAAAACGGGTTTTGGTATGGGTGTCTACGCATGCAGACAGCTTAGCGCGTCATCAGAGTCCTGAATGGGTGGGACGGGGAGGGTCTGGCAAAGGTAAATGGTAACTGTAACGTTAATACCGTTGCACGCGAAGCGCAAATGAAATGAAATCGGAGGCAGACAGACAGACAGAGATATCCATATACAGGGAGCTCTATGGGTTTCTCTTTAGCCCGCTTTGGCATCAGACATCAATGTCGGAGCGTGTCTTCTATGCAATTAGTGCTTTTGTTGATTATGTTGAAAATGTTTGCTGGGGATTTTCGCTCATTTTTGTAGCTGCTACTGCACAGTTTTATAAGGGTATAAAGGGTAAGGGTAAGTCCGTGAACAGGCAAAATACCCGCTTTGAAAGGATCAACAAAATGAGAATATCAATCCCCATTTATGGGTCTGTTAGTTGGCAACAGGTTTGTATCTTGTAATTTAACATAAAGTTCCATCCAGAAAAAAAGCTTTCAAAAAACTTGGTATCTTCTAGTCGTTACTTGTCTTTCTTGCCGCCTTTTTGTGGGTTGGTAAGGTAACAAGGATTTCGCTTAATTAAACAAAATTTGGAAGTGCAGAGCTGAAAAATGTTTAAATATTAAAGCGGATGAGTAGGGTGGGGGTTACTATAAGACCATAGATGAAACGAAATTTCCATCCATTTATACAAAGATACAGATACAAAGAGAAGCAGCAGAGAAGAGTGCAGAGTTATTATGTGAAATAAAGCGAAGCTAAAATAATATTTCACTTATGAATTTTGTTGATAGCTAAACAGTATTTCAAAATATTCTTCATATCCACTTCACTCACTGCCATCTTTCCATATTATTTTTCGTCAAATTTTTAACATTTCTCATCAACTACCCCACTTATCATAGCCCGCGCAGTCATGAAAGTACCCTCATCAAAATGATCTATACGCCTAATCATTTGCATACCATACCCGAAACAAAACACACAAAAAAACAACAAATATTTTGGGAAATTGTTCAAAGAAAAACCATATTTATAAATATTGAAAACATACAGAAAAAAAACAAATGCTGAAAAACAGAAAAATCTGCAAAGGGCGCAGAGTAGAATTGCGGGGGAAAAAAAAACCAGTTAAGGGCGCGGAAAAAAATGGGAAAACATTAAACAGATTTAAGCAAATTTGTTTTGGTGCGTGTGCCATCAATAACTTTGGCAGCATATTTGACTTTCCACCGCTTCCTGGCACCCCCCCTCGGCACTGTAGAGGGTTGCTTGCCAAAGGGTTCACAGAGCAGAATAAAAGACATACGAAATTTGTTTGGTTTCGGTGGCTCCTCATCTGCAACCCCTGTCCAACTTCACTTTCGTTAGCTATCTGACTTTAGCTAATGTTTGCCGTTCTCCAACTTCAGTTTCATGCAAATGTGCTCCATTTTCCAGGACTCCAATGTACACCACTCCCCCCCACCCGCCGTACGCTGTCAGAGCAGAGGCGACGCTCTCAAATTGCCCGAAAAAGTATGCAACACTTGACAGCTCTGGCAGGGACGTGGCCTGTGCTAATTTTCCGTTTCCTTTGGCTTCCAGTTGGGTTGCATGTAATTTGCAAATCGATAAGCCACAGAGAGGCGCCTCTACAGATACCCTTGCAGAGGGAATTACAGGCTTGCTACAGCCGAAAGGCAATCATTTTCGACTCCATAATGTGTACTATTGAGATGCACACTACGGACACTTATTCCGATTCTGCCCGCACAAACTTTGGATAATTTGATCATACTACCACCTAAAAGAGTATCCTGCGGTTTCGGCTCCATAAGTTAGGCCTTTCCTTTCTTCTTTGAGCTTTGTTTTTGCCACATTTTTGCATGAAAATCACGAAGTTGATGTCAAAAAAACATTTTCATACTTTATCGAATTTCTCTGTCGGCCTGAACCACTCAAAAGTATTACCACAATGGGCGTGGGCGTGGGTGTGGGCGTGGTTCTCCTGTTGCGGTGCAAAAAATTTTCAAAGTTGTCAATAAAAAAAGGAAAAAAGGTGGATTCCAACAGCTTGAATATCCGAGTAGTATGTTGAGGCCAAAGGCAAAGGAAATGTCACATGCAGTGCCATGAAGCGGCAGAAACGACAAAGGATTGACGTACTACAAGGTACACTGAAAGCTTCTGAAATATGTCGAAACCGCATTTCGTATTCATGAACTCAATTTGTGGGTTACTTTTTCACTTGGTGGAGTACTCGTTCTTTTACACAATGCAATCAATCATAAGGCTGCTTGAAGCTCCACTTGAAGGTGAATAAATTGAGAGTGCAGCAGTCATTTATTTCTGTTTAATTTATTATTAAATATAGAAGAAAATCCCTTTGAAGTCTCAACTTTTTAAGTCTTGCTGCTTAACTCCTTAAACTCCGCTTGAAAAACTCGAAAACAAGCTTCATAATTCATTAGCTATTAAGTAAATTAACTTTGTTGCATTTTAAGTAAATTCGTTTTAAAGTTGCCTGCAATTTAAAATGTAAATAGCCGGCAATTAGCTGAAAAACATGGCCATATGCAGGCTGAAAATTGTACACACAAGTACATAAATATATACGCACACAGACCACACCCCCAAAGAGCACACCCACCACAGAGCCCACGCCCACCACCCACCGCTCTCCTGGCGAGTGGCAGTGCAGTTAGTTTTTACCTTCTGTCACCTGGCATCAATGCCCCAGATGCCCCAGGCTGTGGCGCCTCCGCCTGCACCCTCAAACCCAACGAAGCAGCGAACCAACAATGCAGGCGGCCAAGTGGGAGAGCTCAACAATCGTTGTGGGGGGTGGCCAGTTCCATTGTGCCTTTGGCCAGGACCTCCCATTGTTGGCCACTTTTTTTCGCTCTCACTGTGCTGCGGATGAGTGGTGTATATGCAGAGGCCCCGATGCATGTGGCATTGTTGAAAGTGATGCCTGTGCCGGGGACTCGACTCCGACTCCTACTCCGACTTGTTGCCACATCATCATCGTCATCCTTATCCACATCCACATCATTCTCTCCTGCGTCCAGCACTTGCCTTGTAATGAGTTTGCCATTTTATTTTATTTATTTGTCCGCGCTTTGTTTCAGAGCGGAAAAAAGAGCCTCGACAACAGCACCGGTGGAAAATTCTTGACTGCATTTTAAATTTAAATTAAATAATGATTTAAGTGCCCCAAGAGGCTTTGTCTGCACACAAAATGCATTCGGCAGACGCACTGCAGTTGAAGGAGGCTCCACGAGCTGGATTTGAACGGAGCCTCAGGTGTCTCTTTGTCGGAGAAAATCATCTGCGAGGCTTTAAGCATATTCTGTAGTCCTATTTCTGAAGGGATCTATGGCAGTGAAATTAATTTTTGTTCTTTAAAAAAAAAATAGCTGAAAGATAGTAATATATAAGTCGAACGGAAGATCCTACTTTTCATAAATTATTAGCCGTAGCCCGCCTGAATCTCTTATTCATTCACTACAGTTCCCAAGTGCAAGTTTCACAGTTTCAGAGCACTCATATAATTCCCAAGTATTTATTTTCGCTGAACACGGTTTTAATTCTAATTCGAATCCAAGTTCAGAACCACAAATATTTCCAATTTCCATTTCCAATTGACGTTTTTCCCAGCTAGAATTTTACGTGCAGCTTAATCCAGTTTTGGGGATTGCTACGTAATTTATTGTCAGTGTGTTTATTAGTTTAATTCTTGTTTTTCAGTTTTTCACGAAATTCGAACGATCGTAATTGCAAAAATTTGCAATATTCAGAGCATGTCTGCATGTACATTTTAACAGGTGACAGAATCTAATTCTGAACATTCCTTTAATCACATCCAGATTGAAAACCAACTCTTATTTCGGCTAGGAACCACACAATGACCCAATTTGGGTCTTTAAGCTGTAAATGCGTTTATTCACTTGCCAACTACGCAATTGTTGGGGCTCAGGGGCAAGAACCTTTCTGGCATGCAGCCAAAGGGCGATAGAAATGCGACTACTCCCCCAAAGGGGACAGGCCGAACGAGAGAGGAAGTGGAGAGTGGTAGAGAAAGAGATAGAGTGAGAGTGATAGGGGAGAGAGAGAGAGAGAGGAGACAGCCGGATAGACAGTTGGACAGTTGGTGGCAAAAGGCAGAAATCAAATTACAATTTCAATATGCGATGCGTACTAAATGTCTGCTGGTGTCAGTTTTGGAATTCAATGTGCAACTGCAACTGCAACATGCAACTTTCAACTTGATGCTTACAGTTTATAGATGTGTTTCCCTCTGTGCCTGTCTCTGCGAGTACGCTGGTACGACTATATGGAGTACGCACATACATATGTACATATATGGTGGAGAGTGGAGTAGAGTGTGTGCTGGAGAGTGTGCGTCTGTTTCTGGCTGGTACATTTTGATTTGGTGCCACACAAAATGGATTTCTTGCCTGTCCATTCAAAACATTTCTATGCGGAGGCCACAGTAAACTAGAGATGAGATAATCACGCTGACTTTGTCACATTTTCAGTGAGTAAATTTAAGCATATTTTATTCTTCATGTTTTAATTTCATTTATCTGGAATAAATTATTTTCGATATTTTTTTGAAGCTTTTCTTTTAGATCCTACGCTCTACGAATCCAGAATATCTTCCTACCATCGTGAATCTAACACCTGCAACTCCCATCTCTAATCTCCAATATAGTTTACGTTTGCATTTTGTGTGTCAGAGTGCCTCTTCACTCCCTCTCTCTCTCTCTGTCACGTAATAGAATTTATCACATTTTAACTGTGTGACAGGAGCCACAGTCCGGCAGCAGGACCCAACTCCAGCTCCTGTAACGGCGCCTGCTCCTGATGCACTCTCCACTGGGAGTTGGTAGGTGCTCCAACTCATCATCATCTGGCAGTCAGTGCGTGTGGCAGTGGCAGTGGCAGTCAGAGTCATGCATTCGAAATGCTATTCAATTCGGTATGATACAAGGCAAAGTGTCACAGTTATTGATTTGCCGCATAAATAATGCATGACCAACAAGTGTGTGTGGGCTTGTTTATTCATTACATGATTTATTCAGGCATTCGATGCTCCAATTAAAATTACTTTTAGCTATGCCCCCCAGCCTCCCTCGAGCCATTAAGGATAATGTCAGATTCGGAAACTATCCAGTCAACTTTTGCCACAACCTAACGACTCCAGACGCCGATTATTAAATTAAAATGTGAGCGAAAAACTTGTATACCAGCAAAAGATGAAAAACTTTTCACTCTCTCCCACTGTCGTTATACCCTTGCGAGGAGTCACTACGATTTTTGATTACCAGATGTGGCTTAACTTCTAAAGCAAATGTTTCCCTAAAAGGTGAGAGACTGTTTCTCTTTTCTATATTGATATAAAATCTAAGAAAAGATTGTCCAAGATTTTGCAATAGTAAGATAGGACCCAGAGGGTATCCAAAGCTTCAGCACCTACACCAGCAGAATATTCTTTTCGTTTTTGTTGGTTCTCTTCTTGTTCATGTCTTTACTCGTTTTCTCTTAATTTAATTCTCGCTTTTTTCCAAACTGCAACGCATAATTTATAATGCGAGGCAATAATCTGCTGCACCAAATTTGTCACATGGGATAAATAATAAGAGCAAAAGTTGGTCCGCACAGGAAAAAATGCCGTGCAGAGTGGATGGGGGAAAATGGTTTCAAGAACTCGAGGCAGCTATGGGATTTGTGACATTGCTGGGGCAGATTACTCATACGCTAGTTGGCAGCTGAAATGGCTGAAAAAAAGATAGACTCGCTTATAATAGTGTGACCGGACGAGCGTGAAATTAGAGCTAAGCTCTGGATGGTGATGCGTGGGAATGGAGGGAGTTCGCTTTGGGTTTAGCAAGCAATGATATAGATGAGAGAACTCAGTTTTTCGTATATTGATTTTGGGATATGTGGAACGGGCTTGCTAAAATTACATTTCTTAAATTTTACTGTAAACATTTAACAAGTAAATATAAAAATCTAACGACACGAAGGGAACAATAGTTCCATACCATTACGAATGAAAATTCTCTTCCGAAGCATTCTCTACCTTCTGGTGACTCCAATAAATTTTGCGGGTTAAATGCAACAATCCGTAGGGCATTGCGTCCTCTGTAATTATAAGTTTTGCGGAATTGGTCGACATATTTGCATATTGGAAAATATTTACAAAGCTGTCTTTAAATAATTTACTGAATCGCAAGTACGAGTTAAATTATTAAATCAAAGTTGATCCGATTATATTGTTCCTCCAAATTTTATCCTCACTTTCTGCTCTCCCTTGGTAGTTCTCTCTTTCTGTCATTGATTCGCTGGCAACTCAATCCGATATACTTTATCGAGCATCGATACCCCCTGACTGATTGCTGAACTGTTCCAACTGCCCCACCTGCCAAGGGCTCAATGCTAACTGCAATGGTTATACTTCTACGTGCCCCAATCCTAAAGCCCGCCCACTCTCTGATTGACTTGCAACATTTTCCAAATCCCCCAAGAGCCCCCCGACAACAACAACAACAGCAACGAGAGAAGTGGAGAACCTCAAGCAGCTTTGCACTTGGCACAAAACTCACTTAAACTTTGCAATCATGATAGGACGTAATGTTAGATTTCCATTTATATAGACCCCACCAGCCACCAGCCCCACACCCCACACCCCCACACCGAAACAAGTGTGAAAGGTGCAACTTTCATGGGGGGCATGGATGGAGTTGCCATGGGGCTGGGCCGCACTTCTTCTCGCAGCTCCGATTCCACTCAAATAGTAACTAAACGCAGTCGAGCACAAAGCGCTTTTTGCGGCCAATGGCAAATAACCTTAAGGTTAAGATTACAAGGTAATTTGATTCAATTCCAGCGATAGGCGTGCCAAGGCAGCGGCCCAAGATGGAAACGGAGATGAAGATTGGGCGAACGGAACGGAATGGAATGGAATGGGAATGGGATTGGTAGGGGTTCCACAGACGATTTCCCGGTGTACCGGTGTCAGGCCAATTTCCCCACTTTGAGTCGAATAGATGACAGTGTCAAGATAAGAACTGTTGCAGCTTTGCTTTGGCACCCCTCTGGGCAAAAGACTTTTTCCTATCTCATTCCCCGACTCCTTTCTTATTTTTTCCTGCTTCTCATTTTTTTTTTGTTGTTTTGTCCTTCTTTGGTATTTTCGTTGTTGTTGTTTATCAGTTTGTGTATAAATTTGCCTTTACTTTGACATTGTTTTGTAGGAGGGTGGATGTTGGTCGTTCCCACAGTTCGGATTCCCAAATAAATAAAAAGGCGGGGGCGTCAACTATAAATCTGGTTTATTTGGCGTGCACAAAGCTGAGGGCTGGTTGTAGATAGGCGCGTAGGTGTCGAGAGACTGTTCTCTCCCGCTCGGCCTACGGCTAGCGCCCGTGATGGAGCGCCGAGTGGATCGCGTCCACGCCGCGCGAGAGCGAAGGGCATGGGAGAGCGCGCGAGCTAACAGAGCGCTGTTAACCGCGCTGCTGCCCTAAACATCCTCCCCCCCCTTGCAGGACTGCAACATCACCTCCTATGGCTGCGTACAGGCCCCGGACACAATCCATCCGAAAACGGTGCTTTGGGCCACTGGAAGGCCGTCTCCTCGAGCAAGGAACCCGGGTTGGATCACCTTCTGGTACACATCCGCCCCCAATACTAGAGAGACGGTGGCCGGGCGATGGAAATGCTCATTGGCAAGGCTGATGTCGTTGAACCTGACCCGAGTCGCCTCGCTCAAGGGTCGCAGCGGCGTGCGGACGCGTAAGCGGGGCGCCAACTTGAGGACCACGTCCAATTGGACATCGCCGGTCCTGGCGCGGATAATAGCCGTGGCCACCTTCTCCGCTCCGATGCGCGTGCTGGGCAACTTTAAGTCGGCGGCCAAGAAAGCATCAATGCAGCTCACAGGCGTGCATGGGTCGATGAGCGCCGTTGTCTCGTGGGTTTTCGTTCCCGTGTCCAAGACCACTCGGGCTGTCGGGAGGCAGTTGGTGCTTCGGTGCTGGAGCAGCGTATCGACCGATGGAGCCGGATGACCCACGATGGGTCGGCGATCGGCTCGGGACACTGGAGCTGGAGACGAACCTGGAGTCACGGCGGACGACTCCGAGCGGGCTGGGCGCTGAGAGGACCACGTCTTTGGGCGTCTTGCGGGAACCCGTTGGCGGCGATCGGCTCGGGACACCGGAGCTGGAGACGGACCGGGAGTCGCGGCCGACGACTTTGAGCGGGCTGGCCGCCGGGAGGGCCCCGGCTTGGGGCGTCTTTTCGGAGAACGGGGCCGGCGATCGGCTCGGGACACCGGAGCTGGAGACAGAGCTGGAGACGGAGCTGGAGACGGAGCTGGAGACGGAGCTGGAGACGGAGCTGGCGACTCCGAGCGGGCTGGGCGCTGGGACGGTCGCATGTGGAGCAGCGTGTGATGGTCCTTGTGGCACACCTTGCACCGGCCACCACTTCGGCAATCCTTGCCAGAGTGCTGATGAGCCAGGCAGTTCCGGCAGTACTTGTTTACCAGCACGGCTCGGAGCCTCTTCGCCACGCTCAGCTTGGAGGAAGCTACGGCAGTCTCGTAGTGGATGGCTTCCGGAGCAGACTCGGCAGCGGTAGGTAGCTTGTACTCGGGAGCGTCTGCTCCCTGAGGTGTGATTGACACGGGGTCGTGGAGCCATCAGGATCTGGATGCAAAATGAACTGTTTCGGAAAAGAAGAATCGGAGAAGCATTAGGAATGTGCTAGGAACAGGTGACAGGCACTTCTCTAAGTACTGTTGGAAGAACAAACGAGGGTTTTTGGAGGCGAAAAGAAACTTGGATGGAATAGTAGACACGGAGAGGCATTACTAAACGGGCTAGGCACAGGACGCCTTCCGTTATTGTTGTACGGGACGAGGGAGTTCCCCCGGAAGGAGAACGACTTTTGCGACCGGGCGTTTGAGCACACCGCGGGTAGTGAGAATGTCTACCACCCGAACCCTGTTATCGGCGCCGGGATACACGGACTGTACTCTTCCGAGTCGCCAGTCGTTAGAAGGCAGGTTATCTTCTTTCACGATAACCATATCGCCGATCTGAAGATTGGGCATATCCGTCTGCCACTTGTTGCGCTTGTGGAGTTCCTTGAGGTACTCATCCTTCCACCTCTGGCAGAACTGCTGGTTGAGGGCCTTCAAATGCTGCCACCGATTAATTATCGACTGGAGGTTCTCTTTAATTTCGGGCTCTGCGGTCGCCATTAACGGTCCTCCGATAAGGAAGTGCCCTGGAGTGAGGGCCAGCAACTCTGTCGGACTTTCGGACATAGGTGAGAGTGGCCTGGAATTTAGGCATGCTTCAATCTTAGCGAGCAGCGTCGAGAGCTCCTCAAAGGTATATTTCCGGCTGGACGTGGCTTTGTAGAAGAGCGTTTTAAAACTCTTTACGCCGGCTTCCCAAAGGCCCCCCATATGTGGAGCTCCTGGCGGGATGAAACGCCATGCAACCCGTTGATGGCTGTATGCCTCAGTCACCGAATCCTGGAACGCCTTTAGAAAGTCCCGAGAAAGTACCGTTGCTGCTCCCACGAAAGTTTTTCCATTGTCGGAATGGATACGCTGCGGACAACCTCGTCTAGCGACGAAGCGAGCGAAAGCTGCTAGAAACTTCTCGGTGGTCAGGTCGGAAGTAGCCTCCAAGTGAATGGCCTTCGTGGAAAAACATACAAATACGCACACATAACCCTTGGTGATCAGGGCACGCTCTCCCGGTATAGTTCCTTATGTCGAAAGGACCTGCATAGTCAATACCGGTATGGGTAAATGGTCTGGAGAAAGAAGTTCGGTCTGTCGGGAGATCACCCATCAGTTGGGTCTGTAGCTTCTTCTTGTGGATGATGCAGACCTTGCAGGAGTTCACCACGCCCTTCATCAGGTTCCGGATTCTCGGGATCCAATATTTGCAGCGTATGAGGCGCGTCATCAGTTGATTGCCGCCATGGAGAGTGATCCTGTGCGTGAAGTGAGCGAGCAGGCGAGACAGGCGGCAACTATAGGACAGGATGATTGGATGGCGCTCATCATACTTCAGATCTTGTGAAGCCGTGATCCGGCCACAGGCTCTCATGATCCCCTGTCGGTCTAGAAAGGGGTTCAGATTCAAAATAGAGCTTGAACTTGGCACGGGACGTTTACCACTCAGGCAGTGAGATTCTTGGGGGAAGTCCCGGCGCTGAGCCTCTAGGATAAGAGTTCGCTCCGCTTCGTTAATTTCCCCACTAGTGAGGTGGTCCCTACATGCGAGTGCTACTTTCCGGCAACACTGAATAAAACGTAGAACATATGCCCGCACTCGAAGAGCCTTCTCAAGCTGGGAGAATCGCTCCAGGAAATCTTCGGGTGGGCTGGAAACGAGATGGACCTTCACGGCCCGCTGCTCTAGGGTTTGAACTGGAGTTTCGGCGGCTTGGGCTGGCCATTGATCACGTGGAGATTGCAACCACGCTGGTCCATGCCACCAGAGTTGGCTACCCACCAGTTCTGGTAAAGCTACGCCTCGACTGGCTAAGTCAGCGGGGTTATGTTCGGAACGAACATGAGCCCAATGACTGGTTTCGGTAGTCTGAGCTATTTTCGTCACTCGATTGGCCACAAAGGTAGTCCAATGGCAAGCGGGCTTGCTCAACCAGGCCAGTACAATAGTGGAATCGGTCCAGTAGTAGCATTGATGACTTCCCGTCGGCATGCTTGGCAGGATAGCCGTCGCCATTTCGGAAAGGAGCACTGCACCGCACAGCTCTAGTCGAGGAAGCGAAACGGTTTTCACGGGAGCGACTCGTGTTTTCGCCGACAGTAGATGCACCGTGATATGCTGGTCACACTCGACGCGCACGTAGAGCGCTGCACCGTACGCCTTTTCGGAGGCATCGCAGAAACCGTGATGTTCGATCTTTACCGATGGCTGGTAACATACCCATCTTGGAATCTTGATCTCGGGTAGTGATGCGTAACTTTGCAGAAAGTCCAGCCAGCGTTGGTACAACGAACTTGGAAGAGGTTCGTCCCATCCCAAATCTTGCAACCAGATGTCCTGCATAAAAATCTTGGACCGGACGATGAATGGGGCTAGCCACCCCGCGGGGTCAAACAGTTTTGCAATTTGGGAAAGAACTTCTCGCTTGGTGTAGGATAACTCAAGCGTGAACACGGGAGAAACAAAGAAGAACTCGTCTGACGCCGCCTTCCAGCGAACTCCGAGGGTCTTTGCCGTGCTCTCGGCATCGATTTCCAGAAAATCGGTGTGCAGGAGGTGGTCGCTCGGAAGCTCGTCCAAAATCTCCTTTTGGTTGGACGTCCATTTTCGCAGTGGAAAACCTGCAGAGCTGAGGGCGGCCTGCAATTCGTGGATCGCCAGCTGAGCCTCCTTGATGGAGTCTGCCCCGGCTAGGACGTCGTCGACGTACATGAAATGCCGTACAATGTGGCTTGCCTTTGGAAATCGCGACTGGATGTCGTCGGCAAGCTGTTGCAGTAC
Organism: Drosophila tristis; assembly: GCA_018150885.1. Lineage (NCBI taxonomy): Eukaryota > Metazoa > Arthropoda > Insecta > Diptera > Drosophilidae > Drosophila > Drosophila tristis. The sequence continues at coordinate 4,854,449 of JAECWT010000039.1, forward strand.
CCGGATGGCTAGAAACGGAGCGCAATTGACACCAAAGGTCACGGTTTTCAGCTCATAATCCCGAATCTCACCCTCCTGGTTTCGAAATAATATTCGCTGGAAGGGTGTGCACGTTGGATGTACCCAAATTTGGCGGTACATCTTTGTAATGTCGGCGTTGAAGACGTATCGGAAGTAGCGCCACTTCAGGATTTGGAGGGTTAAATCGGATTGGAGGACCGGACCAGCATGAAGAAGATCATTTAAGCTCGTGCCGTTCGCAGAAGGGCTGGACGCGTTGAATACCACGCGGACTTTCGTGGTAGTGCTCTCCGGCTTGATTACCGCATGGTGCGGAAGATAATAATTGGCGGACTCGTTAGTGGACGGAACCTCTGTCATATGATCGAGATCTAAGTATTCCTGGATCACAGAGTTATACTGTTCTTGAAATGGAACGTTTCTCTTTAGCCGATTCTCATTTCGGAGAAACTGAGCTAGGGCAATGGACCTTGAATGCCCCAGGCCTGATCCACAATGATCGGGGTCACGAAACGGCAGTGTTACCACGTACTTTCCACTTGACGTTCTTGACGTGGTTCGCAGAAAATTTCTTTCGCAATAGGAGTCCGACTCTCCTGCTACCTTGATAGGTAGATCCTCCACCTCCCAAAACTTTGTGAGAAGTTTGTCCAATGGAGCATCGCGGACGTGGGAAATTTGGGTGGAGAAAGATGCAATCTGGTCTGGAACAGCACTTGGCACTGGACCGGTAAGCACCCATCCAAAGATGGTTTGCTGTCCGAGGAGGGAACCACAGATGTCGGTCTGTGAGCCGCTTAACAGTATGGACGGAAGGATGTCGGCTCCGATCAGAACGTCTATGTGTGAGCTCTCATAAAATTTAGGGTCTGCTAAAGGCAGGTTTGGCAAGTCTCGCAACGCGCTCTGCGGGATCGGATATGAAGGAAGATTGCCGGCTATGTCGGGCAGGACGTAGGCCGTGGCGTTTAACTGTACGCTCGGCGTCATCAGGGAGCAAATGGACAAATCACAGAGCTTCTTGGATTGAGCTGCTACAGTCTGATTTAGGCCTGAAACCTGGGCCTGAATAAGGCGGAATGGCAACTGGAGGATATTAAAGAGACGTTCCGTAATGAACGTCGCCTCGGAGCCCGAGTCGATCAGAGCGCGGGCACGGAAATTTGTCCCCCGGTGGCAGATGTTGATTATTGCCGTACCGAGAAGCACCGCTCTGGTTCCCGAAGCAAAATAGTTCTGAACGTTGGGCGGAGCGACGGAAGAAGCGGGATCCTCCGCTGTTGTGGAAGTCAGCTCGCTGGGAGCTGGAGTCCCCCGATGCAGGAGCGTGTGGTGGCGGGCTCCACAAGTGAAGCAACTGTGGGCGCTTTGGCATTCACGGAGCTGATGACCTCTAGCGAAACAGTTCAAGCACAGCTGCTTTTTTTAATGCAGCTGGCTCGTGCCTCCACAGTCATTTGTAGGAAGTGCGGACACAGTCGGATCGGATGGTTCTCTTTGGAACAGAGATCACACGTTCTTCTCTTCGGACTCACTTGTGTCTGGAAGGAGTGAAACTTCCTTGGCACGGGACTACCATGAGACCGGAACGGATTGGAGTTGCTTCCGGAGGATTGCGGATTCAAGGAACCTTTGGACGATGGTGGGGTCGGATTGCCTTTGGAAGTGGACGGGTCGCTCTCCATGGCCTCTAGCGTCAAATAGCGCTGAGTGAGGAAGGCATCGATTTCCGTCCATGGAGGCACCTCCTTCTTGTCTGTGACGGACGCTTCCCACAAAGACCGGGTCAACTTCGGCAACTTGGAGGCACAAATAGTAACGAGGAGGCTATCCCAGTTGTCGGTGCAGACCTTGGAGTGAGCAAGGGCGGTGAGGACCCCTTGCATCGTGCTTTGAAGCTCTTTTAAAGCTCGACTGGTCTCGGACTCGACGCGAGGCAAAAAGAGCAAAATATTTATCTGGTTGGTCACCAGGAGCCGATTATTTTCATAACGGTTTCGGAGGGCCGACCATGCCGACTCGAAACCATCGTTTGTGAGCGGGGACTTCTCGACTATGGCCTTCGGATCGCCACTTGTCTTCGCGGTGAGATGGTACAACTTCTCTACCGGAGACAGCCTAGAATTATTTATGTAAATTGCGGTAAATAAATCTCGAAAAGTAGGCCAACGGACGTAATCACCTGCGAAGACCTCGATGTCGCAGGGAGGCAGTCGGCAGCCGCCCTGGTAGGTTTGCGGTGCAGACGGATGGACTGCTGTTTGGGCCAGCTGAGCATTGAGGTCGGCGAGGCACTGCTCAAATACCCCATAGCACTCGCCGTACTTCTCTCGGATGTCTTCTTGGACCCTTGGGTCCTCGTCAACCATCACTGCGGAGCAAGCTTTATATTCCGCCTCGACATCCGCCCACATACTCAGAATTTGTCCTCGGCGAACCTCGGAAAGAGATGCGGATGGAGCGGAAGTGATGCGCGCTTCCAAATGAGCCAGCCGGCCAATGGCGGCGGCTAATTTTGCTCGTGCAGTAGTGGTGGCGGGTTGAGCCATTGTAATGGAAGGTCTCGAGCTGACGGGACTATTACCGAAGGAGCTGGTTGGATCGCCTTGGATCCGAGCTGGCACCTTGAGAGTGACGGGAGACGGGAAGAGAACCGACTTGGTCCTCGCAGCTGGGCTGCTACTGGCTGCTCTGGGAGTGACTGGCGACTTGATCTTTTGAGTGGGGGTAGTTCCTGAGGCGGAAGAGGTGCGTAGCCGACGTGGAGATGTCGCAGCCAAGAACCCTTTGCTGTCCTTGTCCCCCGTTGGCATACTACTCGCACACGCAGAGGTTGGATGCGAAGTCGGATGCGGAATCCGCGGATTGGCGAAAGAACAGAAAAAAAACTAAGGCTGGGCTGGGCACCACACGAGAAGGCACTAAATCCCTTCAACACACAAAAAGAGAACCCACTGCTGGAGGAATGGAAAGGAAAGGGCCTCGCGCGATGTTGGACAACAATTTTTAATACCAACTCGAATTATTTGTGGCCGCTCTGGATCGAGGTTCCCAAACAATGAGTGGATCAAATTGATACACGCCGAGGAGAGGAACGGTCACACTGGCTGTGGCAATATTTGAAAAAAAATATTGTTAGTGCGGCTTTCCTCCGTTTACCCTTTTGACGGACCCCTTGCAGTGGGCAACTAATCTTCCTTATCTAGTGCGGATGGATTGTGGACGGAATTGGTCGATTTCTTGCTCCCCTTGTTATACCGTGGAGGTGGTAGGGCCGATAGGATACACGAGCACGAGGATCGGAGCCAAGAAATTAACTGCTACTGGTGTGGCGGAGACTATCGGAAGGAATATGCAAAAAAATAATAATTCCTTATATAGTCGTCTGTTAGTGGAAGCGGAACAAACGTGGGACTATGTAATTTTGGGTAATTCGGCAGCTTGAATTTATTTCTTGTCTTCAATTTGGTGTTTGTGATACCGATAGTTTTTCTTAAATTTTGTCACCTCTAATTTCCCACGGACATACAGTTCGACAATTGGCACCAAAAAATGCGAAATCGCGGCGGAAATGCGCTGTGCCTGGGTGGAGGATAATTTGTTACGGAATTGGAGATAATATCACGTATTGTGGCGACCAAAGTTATTGCTGGAACGCGTAAACTGCTCGGAATCGCAGATTTTTATTGTTAAATGTATGTTGATATGAGCGGAATGTATGTGTGGGACGCGGTATTTAAATACGGAGTGTGGTATTTTGTATGTGCGTTATGTTATTTTTATATAAATATGTATGGCTCCATCGATATAGATATAGATCGATCTATTGCAGCCAACTATGGAAATAATATGTGTATATAGATGTCGGAATAAAAACACTTAATAATTGTTGAGTGGGTTTTTATTCTGTTAGCACTTGGATGTATGTATGTATGTGTATGTATTTATGGATGTATATATATATATTTGTATGTTATTTTGGAGATGCGGAGCCGCTCTTGTGAATTGGAATGCACATATGTTTTAGTGAACTGGGGTGCAGTTGGATTTTGTCGAATATATTTAATTTTTCACAAATCATGCCCAGACAAAACGAAATGGAAGAACTACCGTAGCACTGGTAGTTGGAGGCGACGGAACGGAGAACGGCCGGAATCGCCGATAATATGGCGTTGGCGAAAGTGAAGGAAGCACAGAGAAGGATAGCACTGTATGCACAGATATGTATATAAGAATATATATACATATATCGCGGAACTCGGACGTGGTGGGGAATAAATCAAAAAACGCACTAGGAAGCGATTTGGGAAGACGAAATCGTACTTATCTTCGGAACGTAGCGATGTAATCCACCGATGCTTGCAGGTTGGACTCCTCCTTATAGGGAAGGCGAAGATCCGGCTCGAAGGACCAATGTTTTGTAGGAGGGTGGATGTTGGTCGTTCCCACAGTTCGGATTCCCAAATAAATAAAAAGGCGGGGGCGTCAACTATAAATCTGGTTTATTTGGCGTGCACAAAGCTGAGGGCTGGTTGTAGATAGGCGCGTAGGTGTCGAGAGACTGTTCTCTCCCGCTCGGCCTACGGCTAGCGCCCGTGATGGAGCGCCGAGTGGATCGCGTCCACGCCGCGCGAGAGCGAAGGGCATGGGAGAGCGCGCGAGCTAACAGAGCGCTGTTAACCGCGCTGCTGCCCTAAACAGACATATTTAGTGGCCTCTGCGAGACAATAAGAAGCTGAAAGATTTCGGTCCGATTTAGTTGCTACTCCATTAAAATGCCATATACGAGGCACAAGTGAAGCCAATTGCAAAAACCGAAATAATGGGATTAAGGCCAGGGAAAGCTGCCGAAAAGATTACGGATGTGAAGTGGCTTATAATCGTATAAATACCACAAGTTAAATAGTGATTTCGGAGAGAGATAATAACAGAAAGGGAGAATAGAAACCAACATCTCATTTTGGAATGCTCTCAGCTAACTAAATTATTTTATGAAATAATTAATATAATACAACGAATAATTATAGCAGAAATGTTAAGTGGAATTCTCTGGCATCTCTCAATCAGAAACGCCGTAGAGCATCTTCATCAGTTCCGGGACATATTCATCCCACTTCGACTGGAAGATATTCCCAGCCACTGGCGAACCCATCTCATATTTCTGAGTGAACTTTGCCACATCGAAATTGCTGTGCCCATCTGCGTTGCTCAGCTCCATCCTCTTCTCGTCAAAGTCCATTCTATCCGACTGCTGATAGACGAGGATAAGATACCGCTGCAAGCCGCTATCCCGGGGAGGCAGAGGCCCAAAGTAGTCGGATATTGGTTGACCCTTCATCACGTCCATGCCGGGAACATTCACCACCAGCCAATGGAGCCAGGAGCGGTACATGGGATTCTCTCGATTCGGTGCATCGGGACATATCATGATGACGGTGTAGAAGGATGCAGGATCCGCATTCCAGTCGAGTTTCGGTTGGAATTTCAACTCTTTGGGTGTATAGGTCTTGCCCTCCTCAATGTCAATGGTGTTGTCATATTTTGCCTGCAATTGTGTTGCTTAACGAAATATTCTAAGAAATATCTGTGGCTTGAACTCACCCTGAGCAGATCCTTTGGTGCCTCATCCAGTACCTCCGGTATTACTTCCAGTTCCCTCATTATCCGCCGCACATTCAACTCATTCTCCTCTTGACTCTGACTTGGGCACCACAAGCCCACGAACAACAGACTCAACCAAAACAATTTCATTGCGCGACACTGCTGGCTTTGGATATGCCAGATCCCATTCCTTTTATAGCCGGAGCTTGTCAATAGCCAAATATAATTATAGAAATTGGCTCAATTTTCTATAATTCAATGCAGAGCAAATATTTATCTGAATAAAAACGTATCTGTAATTGGAATAAACGCAATTGATATTCATTCGCTCTATTAAATGAGGGGAAATTATGGATAAATGCAGTCACGCAGTTCTGGGAGTTTGAAGTACAAACATTTCGAGGCAGAAGCTTTATTTGTGTGTAGGCGGTTGTCGTAAATATTGCTCGGATTTCTCTTTATTATTTTCTGATTTATCTGATTTTTTAATTAAAAAAAACGTTAAAAGAAATTGATAAACTAAATGAATTAAATATTTTCATATATTATTCTTGGACTCATTCTGCAGAGATTGCAGAACTTTCTTAAATTTTATTAGTATTTAAATCATTATATTTTTCCTTCTCCAATTAAAAACTTAAGCTCTTTGCAAAGTTCACACATCAGCGAATTAATATAAGTACAAACAATTAATTTAGACGTAACCCTTAATGGATTTTGGCCTTGCAGAAGTCCTACAGCAAAGTGCAAAGAAATGAAAATGTTTCATTATTACTGCCGAGAGGATTATGTGAGTGCAGCTAGCCAGAAAATGCATTTACATGGCAATTATGAAAATATTCCAACTGCTTTGCATAATTTCCAGCCCACTCTTATGGAATTTTCTAGGAAAAAATATGCAGAAAAAAATGGGAGAAAGGAAAGCTCGATTCAGTGAAGAAAAGCTGGCAGCATGTGCGTCTAATGTGCGCACATTAGCAACACAAATGCAGATCCAGGACCAAGGATGTGGTGGTGGGGGCCTGGGAGTGGGACTTGGCAGCCAAGTCAAAACTGAAGCCAGGACTAACTCTGGAGCCGGAGGCCAGAAGCAGAGCCAGAGCCACTCAAGCAAACGAACGCACTTAATTTATGCAATTTGGTTAACAACGTTAAAATAGTAGACGAGAGCCATGCAACACAGGACGAGGGCGAAGACGAGGATGAGACCCGGACGAGGCCAAGAGGAGCCCCAAGGATGATGCCAGACATAAATCAAAATGGAAACAATAACCCCGCCAGCGGAGCGAGCAAGGCAGAAAGATGATACACACACACACACATGAATGTGATAGAGAATGCGTTGGGGAGTATGGGCGGAGGAAGTACTGTACCGAAAGGAGTAATAAGGATAATGAAGCGGCAGCGTTTTGTGGCATGCAACCATGGAGGCACTTGCCATGCAAACGATGATGAGCACCATAATGATGGCACACTCAAACACATGCGTGTGTATGTGTGTTTTTCCTGGCATTTCCCTGACATTTTCCCTGGCATTGACATCGTAATTTCCATCAGCGCCGCCTTCCTGTTCCTGTCCCCCATATTTGCTCAAATATTGGCTCATTATTCGACTTTATTATAGATTAATTAGCTTATTAATTATTATGGCGTAATCCTTGTGCAGATTGGCTGGGATGTTTGTGACATCTGGCCCCAAAGTTTCCGCCAGAAAGTTATTAATATTCCACCAATTAGTCGGTTGCAAAAAAAAGTTGTTGATTATTCTGGCAATTGATTGGCTTTTGTGGCCCATATGGAAGAAAGTCTAAGAGAGTTAGAGGCAGAATGCACACAATGCCAAGCTATAGAAAGGCTTCTCAAAATCTATAAATTTTGCAACTCTTTGATTTCCTTTTGGGCAGCTAATCAAGCAAGTAAAATGAGTTAACCAGGTATCAGTATCTAGAGCAGAGCCCCCGCCACCAGGGTCAGTAAACTCTGATTCAGCTGCTGCCAACTATTGCCTCATTTTAGGAATATCCTTTGGGATTTCACTGCGTCCCCACCACTCAACCCCTTTGACAACTACTTAGTTTGTTGGTTGCTGCGTTATCTAGGTACTTTTACAAGTTTTTCCACCCCGGATTACAGGGCGCCAGCATCGAGAAGGAGTCCACGACTTGCCTGCCAGTTATCCTATTCATGGAAACTTTCTCGTTACTGTCTGCTGGTTGCTGTTGCTGCCTGGTTTTCTGAGGTTTCAAGTTGTTGCTGCGGTTCTCTCAGTCTTGCAGTTGTTGTTGCTCTGCTCCTGCACTAATTTGCGTGACCTTTGGGGGGGAAGAGGTTATGGTGGAGTGGAGATACAGCTACAGCTAACCAGGTAAGCAACTAACCAGACAACGGCAGCCGAGACAGAGAAACAGAGAAAGCATTTTGAATGGCATTTCATTTGCGACGCCTTTCAACGTTAATGCCATGGAAAATGCATAAATTGTGGCAGGCAAGTGCGGAACCTGCAACGAGAACAATGCACCAGCCGGAGGGTAGATATCCACTCGTTTAATTTTACCAGCTTATCAGCGGTAGGGGAGGGAGGCATTCACTTGAATGGAGTCCTCAAAATGCTTGCAGAGAGCCATTGAACGAAGCTTGGCAATGCCTGATAGTGTTGCGGAACTTTTAATCAGCAGCAGCAATTCACATAAAAAATACAACTAATTTCCCCGTAAAAACTCCTCTAAATTGAATACAAATCAGGCTTAAAAAATATTGCCCTGCATTTCGCTGCCCCAGAACCCAACATTTATGTCTTTATTAACGAACCGCAGCCGTAAGTTGCCAAGCAAATCCAATAAAAATATTAATGACGACTAATAAAAGAGCGAGTAAAATATTTGTGGAGCCAGCAGGCAACAAAGCGATTAACCCAGAAGTGAGTAAAATGCCAGAGGGTCCCTCTAGGGCAGGCCCGGCCAGGCCTGAAAAACCGCATGGAAAATATATAAAGAAAACTCTGAGAAGAAGAGCCCGAATACTTGTTGTTAACGATAACAAATCGCCAACAGTTAACAAGCGGCATTAATACTCATTCGCAGCGGCATTTATTGGCTAATTAAAGTGGTGGGAGAATGAAAAGGAACAGAAACAGGAGCAGAGTCAGTGGCGGTGGCGGTGGCAGGAGGAGTACGATTGACCCAAAACCCGCCTCGGGATACGGCCAAGTCAAGTAATAACAATGGCAATTAATAATTTTTGACAATTTACACGGCATTGTGGACCAGTTGGAAAAGATAAGAGAAGCGCACTGGGAAATTACCCTTAGGGAAAAACCCTTTAATAATTGGCTAATAACTCCATCAATGGCACATTTTCACTTTCCTTTTCTGGTGTTTAAATATCCATTTTCTTTTGCATGGAAAATATAAAATGAGAACTGGTGTTCTGCCGCTGACAACTTCAAGTGCGGTTGCCCTTTTTTGCGGGGTTTTCCTCTTTTTTTCCCGGACCTCTTCTGCCTCGTTCTCCGTTTGTTTATTCGCTTAACTTGCGTTAAAATAAATCAATTATTTTAATTCACGTTGACAACTTGCGTCATTTTCAGGCAAACTTTTTCTGCACCCGCCGCTGCTCACTTGACAAGGGACCTTTCAGCGCGGCAGCAATGATGGGGCATGCCACCACAAGCAAAAGAATGTCATGCATAAAATGTCAATAACAGATACGAGTATGAATACGAATGATTGAAAGCGAAAGAGGGCAATTCTGATTGTGTGCGTGTGTGTGTTTTTGCGGCCTGTTCAATTTTAAAGGGAATTTCTTTTGCCTGCGTTTTTGGGGTTGAAGATGGCAAAATGCTGAAAGTGGCATTTAATAATTAACGTAATAATTGAAATATAGCCTGTATATGTATTTTGAGAAAGGTAAATTAGGTTTAGGTTTTTAGTGGAAGCAAAGCTGGAAACAATCGCTGATGCGTCAGCGCTGGAGATTGAGTTGCTGATGCTGATGAAGTGTGCACTTTGATTCCTTGCTCTATAGATTTGTGTGTTAACATTGCTCTGTGGTAGACAACATCCATAAAAAACATTGTGAAGCACTCAACAAGAGTACTCCAATCGGAAAATCCACACGCCAACATTCCGATAGAATCCCGAAATACCATTTGGCAATTTCAATGCTGCAATCCTTTGGCAAACAAACTGAGGGCGAACATATATCCATTTCGCTTTTGGAGGATTCTTCGCGTGGCATGTTAAGAGCTGCTGCAACAATACCAAAAAGTTCCATTATTGTGTATTACATGCGTGTGAACCAGAACTCAGACAAGAGCCACTCGCACCAGAGCCATTCCGCACATACAACACATACACATACATATTCCACCATATATCCATTCGCATTCGCATTCACATTCATATTCAGAATCAAACACACACTCGTATTCACAATCACAGAAATGGAATTGTTCATTTTCAAAACTTTGGCATTGGGTCGTGAAGCACTTTCTGTGTTTATTTATTTAAGTGTTATTTCGTTTTACTTTCTTTTCTTGTGTGCTAAAATTGAGTTATAAACAAGTTTTTTTGAAAATTGTTTAAATGGAATGAACAGATTGAATTTCCTTTTTGGCCAGAGAGTGGGTACGGGTAGGGGTAGAGGGGTAGTGGGTTGGTTGGTTCAGTTGGCCACTTCAGCTTATGTCAAGTGGAAAATCGTTTTGTTGTACATATAATCGTATATCTCTCTCTCTCTCCCTGTGTGTGTGTGTGCATGGGTGCGCGCACTATGAATATGTTTCTGATCAGAGACTGATTTATTTATGTATGCAAATCGTCCAAGATGATACGAAAGGGGTGCCGTGCCGTGCCGGTGCCTCCTTGGGGAGAACGAACTCCTCGCCCACGCTTTAAAGTCCCTTAATTTAGTTGGTAAATTTGTGTGTGTGTGTGTTGATTTAACTTATCCAAGTTTCCGGTTGGATTGCCTTCCGATTCGATTTCTTTTATTGGCTTCATCATTTCGATTGAATAAATGCGAATTTAGATAACTTTGATGAAGTCAAAAGAAAATCACTGCTGGGCGGCGGGAAGTGTTGATGGAAAAGGTCTTTAACAAATTTATTAGTAGAACGTACAAAAAGGATTTTTGGAAGGTAAAATAAACAAGCAAAGAATAGGCTTTCAAAAACATTGACATGTGCAGTGGAGTATGAGATTAAAGATACAAGTTTTAGGGGAAAATAGGAATATGTATTAAAGATGTATGTATGTATGTATGTACAATGTATTTACAAATGTGTCGAATCAATGTAAACAAAAAAAAACAGCAAATATTAAGACTAAATTGCGAAAAGGTTTTATATACAAAGGTGTTCACATTTTAAAGTTTAAAAGTGATTTGATCACTCCTGAAAATATTAGCAGCTATGTACAGACATATGTATGCATGTATTTCATTCTCTAATTCACGTACCATTGCCACACATTTAGTATCCAGACATTTCGTTGCCTTTGGGCCTCATATGTACCATTTGCTTTTGCCTATTGCCACAGTTTTTATCTTGTGGCTTTTTGCCACAAATTGCATTCAAATGCAAACCGCAGGAGTCACATTAGGATGCAGAGGAGTCAGTCGTATCCCGATGCGGCCATACTTTGTCTTCTTAGAACTCCCTGCAGAATCTCGAATCCAACCCCCGCCCTTTATAAACCCTTTGGAAAGCCAAAATTGGAGCACCAGCAGCTGAGATGGCAATAGAGGGAGTGGGGCATGGAGAGTGCGAGTTAAAAAGAGATGGAGAAAGCCAAGCAAAATTTCTGTTTTATTGCGGTTTATGAAACGGTTCATAAATAAGCATATGTGTGTGTGTTTCTCTTTCTGTCTATGTGTGTGTGTGAGCAAATGCATATTCTACTTAAATATGTGTGTTTGCGTACAGTGCGTTTCGTGACTATAAGCCACCATATATTTAACATTCGTGTATGCAAAAATCGGCGACGGAGTAAAAATCATTCAAAAATGTCTGTTGCATAAATCCATATGTAAATACATATGTACACATCTTACACATATGACTCGCACTGTTTATGGTTATGTAAACCCAATTTACGTCAGCATAACTGCATATCTGCGGCTAGAGCAAAAGGAGAGCAGAGAAAAGGAAGCTGCAGATGCAGAAGGCAGAAGGCAGGAGAACAGCTCAAATTTTACTAGCGCTTGCAGCTTTTGGTTTTTCCTCTTTCCTTGCACTCAAACTCCACCAATTTCATATGCGACTCATGCATTGGTTTCGTTTTTGGTTTGGGATGTGCTCTAATTCCCATTAAATTGTTTGAATATTTAAACAAAACCGAGAAAACCGCCCGGCGAGCATCAAATATTCAAGCTCCATTTGGAGAGAACCTGAATGAAAAGCGAAAGAAACGCCTGCCAGGCTCCAAAACAAAAGTTTTCGCTAATAAATAATCAAGGAAAAAAATTGAATAATACTTTCGCTGCAGACCAAACTTGGCCATTATCAAACATTAGCGAAAGTTTTCCATTCGAATTTTACAACAAATTTAACATTAATTTGACAATTTACATCGCGGCAGCCAAATGGCCCCGAGGGCCGAGCACAGATGAATGACTACAGCGGCTGGTACGAGGGACGGCGCATGCCAGAAGGAGTCTGAGACCAAATGAATATTCAATTTTTAAATCGGTTCTGCTCGAGCTTAAATTTTGTTAAATTAACCAAAGTAAATGTTTGTTGAGTTCGTAGATTTCCAGCTGCGGTTTTTGCTTACAAGGAGAACTTTAAAATAAAGAATATTATTTGTTGATGAAATAAACTATTTATATTCTTGATTTGATCTCGACAGACAGAGACAGAGACAGTCGGCTATGTCGATAGATATAAGCAACCATAAAACTACGAGTCCTAAAATTGTAGAATTTAATTGAAGTATCTTCAGGACCATTGTAGATAAACAGACCTCAGACCAAGCCATCAAATCGTGCCTTTCTCCATTAAAACCCTTTATTTCAAATGCTCTTAAAATCAAAATAATACTATGAATAGTGCGTGTCATAACTGTAAAACATGTTCATATTTATGTATGTATGTATGTCTGATCAGACATTTTTGAAGAGTTTTTACTGCGTCGCTGATTTTTGCATACACGAATGCTATGCATATGGTGCCTTATATTCACGAATCGCAATGTTCCCAAAAGCACATACAATATTTAAGTAAAATATGCATAGATACGTACATATGTATGTATATATGTATCTTTGTGCACTTTCATTGATTGAACATCGCATTGGACCCGCGCCGAACCTCTATTAGGGGTCGCCATTCACGTTCACAGAGTGCCATATCAAATTTCACATCTATATTTTACCAAAGCTCTTGCATCCACGATTTGCAAAAGTGAAAAATCTATACAAAAGGAATGGTTGGGGGGGATGGTGGAGAGGCCATAAATTTTGGACTGCGGGTCCAACCTACGCTCATTTGCACAGCGGATTAAAGGGTCTCGTCGGGGTTTTGGCACCCTCTCACTCTTACACTCCATCGGATCTCTCTGTTGCCCGCCCTCACACTCCATCACTGCCTCTGTGGCTCGCTAACTGCATCGGCGGCTCTCCCTGTCGCTCACACCATTTATTATGCCTTTGCGTAGGGATTTTCTTCGGTTTCGTTTCGGTATTTCTTTCTGTTCATCAACGGTAGTCGTAGGATAAGGGGTATATTGTCTAAAAGAATAAAGATTTTCATATTCTACATATATTCTTTCTCATTTTCGGGGAAATAATGTATGTGTTAGTGGTGTATGATTGCATTAAAATCGAATTATTTGTACCCCCAGATCGATGAACAAATGTCACTCCTGTGGCTCAGCTGCTCTCATTTCCGTTCTGCTGTAAGATCCACTCTTAAATATGATTAGAGGGTATCCTATAGTTGTATATCCAATACAATTTGCTATTTATTTTGTTCTGTTGTTGCTGGTCGGAAAGCGGAAAGCTTGCAAAAGTGATTAATGCAAAAGTCGGATGGCCAGACCAAAACAGAAAAGAACCAGAACGCGAATGCGAATGCGAATTGGGGATCCAAAACGGGAATCGCAGGTCCAGGTCCATGTGGATGGCGCGGTCGCTGGTCGGAGACCAAACAAATTTGCCAACGCGAATAGAAAACGCCGCACAACTCTGGCATTTTTATTGAATTGCGAGCTTCGGAATGCGACTGTCCCTATCCCTTTTTTCCCTGTCTCGGCCTGGCCAGTCCATTTACCTGAAAAAAAAAAACCAGCGTGGGTGAAGAAGGAGCTTTTGACTACAGTTGCGCGGATTAAAGCATGAAATACTCCTGAAATCCGCTTTTGGCAGCAAAGAGTGCTCGGCACAGGTGGCAGCTTCCCTTTTTGTCCACAATCGAATGTTAAAGCTGATGCTCAAGCTGAAACAGGGAGGAATTGAAAAGGAATACGAAAGGTGAGAATTTGAATACCCTAACGGAATGGGGTGCTTCAATGTGAATTTTCATTGGGTATTGGTCGAAGATGGGGAATATGTGCCAACAAAACTATAAACTTTAATAAGTAGTTCCCCTGTGGATAAACCTTTGCGGCAGATCTCATTCCGTAACAAATTATTTCCTTTTTCCGTATGACTTTACTTCAGAGTTCTTCTTTCGGTTAATTTCCTGCATTTTCTTCATTCAAAAAGATTTTCTCATTATTTTCAAACACACAAATACCTTTACAAAGTGTGTATATCTTTCTACCGAAAGCACAGAACAAACAGATTTTCAATAAATACGAAACGAGCTGCAGACAATAAAATGTCAACTGAATCAGGAATCAAAGATTCCGCTCCCAACTCTCGGCCTCCCCCAAAGTACATGAACGGTGAGTTGGCGGGGGGCGCTATGGTCTGATGCCTATCAAGCCATCAAACTGGCAAACTGGCAAACGAGAGTCCCTGTCCTCCCAGGCTTAGACAAAAAGTCAAAAGACTGGGGGCGAGGCCAAGTGTCAGTGACATCGAACAGGCAGGCAGAATGAGCGGCCTGGGGCGAGGGCGATGGAGATGGAGAACCACCCTTAAGGGCCTGTTCTGCTGCGTTATATTCAGGTTGATGTTTGCCTGCATTATTGATGGTAATTTTAAAACGTGCCCTACAATATTTTACACATTTGCCGGATTTACAGTTTGCCTAAAAAGAAGAAAAGAATCCAAAAATTGAGGGTGCCACATCCACATCCACATCCAAATCCAATCCCTCCCCCTTTGTTTCTCGTTCGATTGACGCTTATCTTAATGGACCAAACATATGGCATTGGGCGAGACCCCCATAGAGCCGTGCCGTGCCTCGAACGTGTTGATAATTTAAATAAGCTACTTTTCCAGCCTCGACAATCTCCACACCAATTCCCACCTCCATACCTAACATTGCGCATACGCAGCGTTGTCCCTGTTGTCCCCTCTCTATCTGCACTGTCTGCCTGTCTGCACTGTCTGCCTGTCAGCCTGCCTGTCGGCACTGCGATAAGCGACGGTAAATGATTTTTCGATTTCATATTAATTTTCACTCGTCAAATCCCATAGAGATTTGTGGATGAAGCGTGCGCCGGAGGCTTCATTAAAAAAATCTTTCGGTATATTTGCATGTGTAGATATTTTCAGCTGGGGGAAGTACAACATTTTCAGCTGGAATTAACACAAATTCCTAAGATATAAGTGAGATTCCTGCGAGCTAGGGGGAAGGTAAGGATGTGTTTTGTTTATTAATGGAGCTGCGATTGGGTTAAGTGGTGTAGATTGTCTGTTGTGGGTTCTAAGGAATCTGGAGCAGCGGTCTGGTGAACGATATTAATCATTTTTGGAATATTTAATATGATATTTAATGAAATATCTTCTTGGCCGCGAAAATATATGTCAAATATTGGTCAAAATATTGGTCACCTTCTCCGTTCATCGTTAGGCCAAAAAAAACCCAGGACCCGAACCCTTTAACAAAAAATTAATTCTTATTGGTATTCTCATCGTTATACGTTATATGCAAGTTTAGATCGCGAGGCAGTTGCCGACTGGCTTGGCGTTGATGGCAGGGGTGTGGGGTTTCCTCAGTCATTAACATAAGGGCAGTCGTGGGTTCGAATCCCGCCTTGGGCATGGATGTGTTTGTGTTGTCGTAGAAGTAGAATTCGTTTGTAGAAAATAGCTTGTCCTCCTAAAATGTTAACACATTTTTGCAGAAAATTCCTATGAATTTATTAAAATCAAATTTTCTTTTTCGATTATTATTTTTATTTTTTGTCAATTTTTTTTTTTTTGTTCTTTTGCATTTTGATATTTTTATGAAATGTTTTCCATCTTTTGAGCGCTTACAAAATCTCCCTGCCAAAAACCATTTTCCTATCCAACAGCATTCTTTGGGCCCAACTACCCCCTTTCATTATCAAATTAAAGTACCCTGCTCCCATTTGTTGCCCTTATTAACAGACATTCCACAGATACCAAAGGGAACCGACCGGAAAAGGCCAGTCTGTATCCAAAAGAACAAGGCAAGGCCACGGCACACCAGCCATATGTGCACTTTAAGCATATTAAGGACGAGCCAGCGACAGAGCACACAGCGGGCCCCTCAGAGCAAACACACGCAAAAATCAAATCAATTTTAATTTTGGGGGAAAACAAGGAGAGAATGGCGCTCAAGAAAAGTGGGGGAAAATGCCAAGACAAGCGAAAAGTAAAGTAAAGTAAAGAAAAGTGGCAAACAAAACAGGAGCCGGACAGGGAAATGTACGGTACAGGCAGTGCCAGGCAACCCCTTGGTCGAGACAGAAGATCCAACCCCCCTTGGTATTCCAACGTGCCTTAGCATATGCGCATAAATCTCATACAAGACCCTGGCATTGGTCTTTCAAGCAATCCAATAAAATGTCTAAACGCTTCAATGACAATTCGAGCATGTAAAGTATATACAAAATATATATATATCCCGTAGCAGGAAGAAAGGAAAGCGCAGAGTCTGAGCTTGAGGGGTAGGTAGCATACATGTTGCATGTGGCGCTTAAGCCGTGTCGTACAATCGCAATCAGCTTGGTCCACCCTCCACATTTCCACATCCTTCTCAAAAGTAGGCAATAATCGTAAGTGAAACTTTGGTGGGGGCTGGACGTGGTGGGGGCGCTCTTTCGAATGACCCCTCTCATTCAGCTCTCTCTCTCACATCCATGAACCCTTAAGACTTTTGTCTGCTTTAAGTTGTGGCGCTTCGTAATTGAATTAAATGAGATTTCAATATGCGGGCTCATGGTTGAACGGAATCATTGGTTAGGGGCAGTACCACATTGATTTTCGGTTGGGGAAGAGTTCGACATCGCCATTCGAATGGGGAGTTTTGGGTATTCGAATTTCAATGAAATTGTAGACTGGAAGATTGAAAGAGTGAAGTGACACAGGAAAAGGCATTCATAATCAGTTTGGCTGTCTCTTCTAAAGGACTTTTTGGTAGTAAATTTTAGAGAACTTTCTGTTTGTCCAGGAAATGCAAACTTCAATCAACACCAGCAAATATCAACGAGGCAGGCAAAACTCAAAGTCAAAGACAGAGACACAAATATAACCAAAGACAGAGCCACAGACACAGCCATAGACAGTAGAGCCAGTCAACCGACCAACCGAAGAATTGACCAAAAAAAAAACCCCAAACTGACCAAACTGCCCAAACTGTCCCGCATTGTGTAATTTCTCAACTTGAGGAGAAAAGTGGAAAGCCCAAGTACGAGAATAAGAATAAAAGCAGAAGGAAACTTTTTCTGACTTCTTATCGTTTCTTCTAGTTGCGGCAATGGGCAAGTGGCAAGGGCAGGGGCAGGCGCAGGGGTGCTGACTTTGGCCATTGTTTTATTTACCTGGCCACCAACTTTTCGCTCTCACTGTAAGTCTATGTCCCTGTGTGTGTTTGCTTATTTATATCGCATGATTGAATCTTGGCCAACAGCAACTTTTTCTATTAACTTTAATGCCAGCAGTAGAAGCGCAAGCAACGAAGACTAGCTTCGGGGCTTTCGCGGCCCGAAGCACAGGATACCCTTTGCAGATAGTTGGTTTTCGCTGTTAGTTGTCGTGTGATATAGAGATGCGATCTATGAGTTTCTTCCGGCGGTTCTCTATAGACTGCCGAAGGCATGCCATTAAATTTTATGTAAAATAAAGAGTATATATTTCAAACATTCATTCAACATCGTAATACCCCTATTTTAGAGTATTTAACTATGTGTCTCTGTCTTGTCTATCTACGAGTATATCTGTGTCCATCTAGGGGCTACCTGTCTGTTGTCTCTGTCTCTCTGTCTCTCTGTCTGTCTGTCTGGCACTGTCTCCACCTGTTTGTTGTACTCTCTCTCTCACTGCTGCCCCTTCAAGTGGTTGGTGTCTCCTCCTTTGGTTTGCTAAATGAACTTGATTTTTATCGTTTTCGTCTTGCGTTTCTCGTATTCCGTTTTTTTTGCTCTTTGAATGTCCCGAATGTCCGTGTGTGTGTGTGTGTGTGTGTATTGATTTCCCGGTGTCTTCCACTTGAATGGACTTGACTTGTTCAAGTGGTTTCCATTGGCGTTACCATTATTTATACCCTTAACGGAGGGTAATTACTATAAATTAGTTTCGTATAACCCTTATAAAATGTAGGGAGAAACTTTAGAGGAGTACTAGGAATTTTCGAGAAATTTGAGAGCTGAAGATGAATGAAAATATGCACAATAGTTCTGCTATTTTTCCCCACTAATGATTCCTAATCAGCATCAAAGATTGCCAAAGATTTTAGCTACGAATGTGTACAAATATTTAAGATGAATTTAATATATAATATAATCAAATATTGCAGAAAATAAGTAAACATAAATATGAGTTAAAAATACTTATGCCAGTTATTCATCAGGGACTTACGACTCTCCAAATAAATCTCAAGAAGAGCATCCCAACTTAATTCTAATAAAAACTAAAATCTCTATTGTTTTCACTTCTCAATTTGATTTCAATCGCCGTCCCACTGCTAATGAAAAGTAACCAAGAGTCAACGCTTTTTGTGTACTTTTCCTTCGGGGGGGTTTCCTCATTTGAAGTTTTTGCAATGAATTTTCCAGTTTGCTTTTGCCAGCTCAATTATTGATGACTTGTCAAGATTCATGGGAGAGTGAGATTGGGGGCATGCAGCGAACAACTGAGGTAGAAGTTAATTAATACTTTAAAGGTGAGTGGTAAACTCCGTAAGAAGGCTCCTTAAGAAGGCTATATCCCAAGAAATGGTTCTTTCTTTGGCCAGATAAAAAGTCTCCTTTGGGTGCAGGAATATCCTTCCTTCTGCCATTCGTATTTCGGGGTGCGGATTCAAAGCAATTATCTCGAGTTAATTGCATTGCTTGGAGCTGAACTTCAAGTGCATTATGTAATTTACTCATTAAATACATTACACATTTGGTCTGAGGAGGACACACACAATGCACATGTCAGGGCATGTCCTGACAGTGTGTATCCTGTGTGTGTGTGTCCTGCGTGTTTAATGTAAAATATTGGCATTGTATGACAAGCTCATTAATTATGCAGCATATCGCAGTTTATCAACACAATCGTCTACTTGGAAGAGCCTAACCGCCCTAAAGGACCACACCACACAGAGGGATCTGTGGCCCCACCTTCCTCCTTCCCCCTTTTGGCATCATCTCTCTCACTCGTATTTAATTTATAACCCGAAAACCCAAAGTTATACATTTTAACAGGATATGAATAAAGTTGAAGACAATAAAAGCAAATAAAACAGACAGACAACTCAACAGATACAAAGATAGACAACCTCAACTATACAGGACAGAGCAGAGAGCAGAGAGCGGGGAGAGATGGAGAGTTGGAGAGTCGGAAGATTCATTATCTAGCACAACATAGCCAAGTGTGTGCGTGTCCTCCATGAGGGCGGGGCATCAGTGGCGTAGTCATGTGGTTGGGGGACTTGTAATTTGATGTTGAATGTGTGCGGGGAAGTTTAAATAAATCAATTAGCAGAGGATTTGTACGGATTTCTATATCTAGCCGCTATATAAAAAATACGTGAAGGATGGTGGAGAGTAGCGAGAAATTAGAATGAATATTTTCGAGCCTCCCGGTACAAAAAAATTGGTGGCACATTTTGGAGTACGGGAGCGCCAAATCGGTGGAGAGAGAGAGAGATAAGTTGGTGAGCTCTCACTCATAACTGATAAGCCACTGCAGGAGAGAGAGAGGGAGAGGTAGAGAGTGCTCTGTTAGTTTACATACAGCTCCTCGCTTCAAAGCTTTAACTTTGAGGTTATTTTCTCTTTACAGCTTTAGCAGGGACTCCTCCTTTGCACCCCTCTTCCAACTATACACCTACGCCTCTGTTAACCAACATCTATTCATTTCAGCTTTGTTTCTATGCGTATTTAATGAGCAGACGTGCGTGCAAATTTCAGCTTAGAGCAGCTGTGGCTGTAGCTCTGTAGCTGTAGCTGTATCTGTAGCTATGACTGGAGTCGGAGTGTGGCATCTGGAATCCCGCTTATGTCCTTACAGCCAAGTGTTGGAGCTACATACATCTCTTACACATACATACATACATATGTATGTGTGTGAGATTCTCTGTGCGTGGGTGGGGAGTGCAAATACGTGAACAGCCAAAATGAAACCAAAAACTTTTCATGCTCGATCGCAAAGCAACAAAATAAGCAACAGAAAACGTGCATTCTTGGCCACTTAGAGAGGGCCATCGCCAGCGCCAGCGCCATCGCCAGCGTCAGGGTCTCTACGTGCAAAAGTTTTCCATTTCCGCTTTGGCAAACATTAAAGCTGCCAGAACGAATTTACAACGAGCAGAGAACGGAGATACAGATACAGATACAAAGATACAGATATGTACGTACACGCACGCACGCCTGCACCCTGAACCCTGACCCGAACGCTAAGCCCCAACTGAAGCTGCATGGAGATGGGAGCCGTAATCAATGGCCAGAAAGGAAATGAGCTGACCAGATAAATCAAATAACAAAAAGAAATTCCACAAAAGTTTAATTGCAACAAAAAATTTATTGCTGAATTTGCTGCGAAAATGAATGGGGGATGCAGAAAATAGAGGAATACTTTTGGGTAGTTAAAACAATGTGTTTGTTTATTCGGCAAAGTAATTATAATGTTTGGCGCATAATAGTACGTGTGCAGCAAAAGTTATAGGGATACAGGCGTAACAGGATTCGACTTGGAGTCTATCACTTGAAGACTTCTGTTAGTTAATAATGCAGTCATTGCATTTCAATAAATATATTCCCATTCTGATACGAGCTTTCCCCAGCCAATTCCATAAATATCATAGCTTAGTCATGCTGGTGCAGCCCAGCGTGATTCTCTTTATTTTATTCTTTGTCATTTGCAGTGTTCACTGTTTAACATTAATATGTACATGTACTGCCCGCACGGCAGCAATCCACGCAGCCGTTCTCTCGCGTCTTCATCTCGCGCCCTTCTTTATTTCGCTCTCTCGCTGGCATTAGGGAACAAGTAACTCGGCCTCCCTGCCCTTGGAATAGTCTAGACTTTATACTCTAGAGCTGGCATTCACTTCTTGCACAGCGTCTACTGCACGTCGAATAGTTCTGCAATCCGACAAACGAGCTATAAACCTCTTCAAAAAACTTCTCGTGCTCTCATCGTATTCCTAGTTAGCACCACTCATTTAGGCTGCTTCGCACAATTATACACCACAATAAGCTTTGCACATCTAAAATTTGAATATGTATTTATTATTGAGCAATCATCGACATTTTAAATCTAAATAAATCACAAATATACGCTACTAGCAAAGCTCAGTAACTCGACAGTTCTTATAGGACGGATACAAAAGAAGCGCAGTAAAGTTTATAGAGAAAATTCCCTCAAATAACTTGAACTTGTTGCCCTTCTGCTAATTCTCCATTTATCCCCCTTTGTCTATCCATTAGCCCTGAGCTAATCCTGCGTATAAATTTTGCCCCCATCCTCAATTAGCGCCTTTCATTTTTTTTTATTTTTTGTTCGTGCCCCCCAATTAAAGTCTTGCCGCAATTTCCGCCTGCTCTAGCTGCGATTGCAAACACAGTTCCTGCCGCGGGGCCATAACTCGGAGCCAATAGTCAACATGGGAAAATAAAACAAAAACGACGGCCAGACGACACACTTGACGCGGTGCTGGCAGTCTCGTCTGGCATGGGAGGGTCGGAGGGGGTTTATTGGGGCGGGAGCAGCTTCAAAATTTCAACAATAGCAAAATGAAGCAAACGAAGCAACGAAGCCACTTTAAGCCCCGCAAATCCATAAGGCAAACAAAATGGATTTCAAATAGAGGAGAAGCGCGGACCAGGACCAGAAACAGGATGTGGAAGTGGATGAGATGTCCTCGGCAGCCTCTCCCCACCCCCCAGAGGAAAATCGTCTGAGACGGAGCATGGTTCTGTTGCCATTGTTACACCCACTGTGGTACAGTGCTTGAAAATGAGAGGAAAATTTGCCAAGAATATTATTCGATGGAAAGGTAATCTTTATGAAAAGATTAAGAAATTAAATCATAAGATTATAAATAAAATTGTAGGGGACTTTTTGTGAAAAAGTAAGCAAATGAACTAAAATTTCACTGCAAATTGTTAGCCAGTGTTTGCCCCACCGTGCCTTGTCGATAATGCCGCACAATATTTTCACAGCGGTTACACCAAGAAGGCAGATTATTTAAGGACTGGGCCACTATGGGGGAGGGGGTAACGCCCTCCGCCGCCATCGGGTGTCAACATCGCCAGAAGCGAAAGCGCAAACCAAAAGTTTGTTTTCCACTGATTTCCCGCCGCTCGTTCCTCTGTTCATTTCCCCCAATTTTTTCTGGTGGGGTACAGCTTGAGGCTGCTGCGTGGCTGGCCTGACATTTCTGCCAAGGAAAATTGAAAATATTCCCACTAATCGCAATCGATACGCCTTGCCAAATGTCACTCAAGTGGGGTGGGGTGTGGGGCGGCCTGAATGGGAGCCCAGGGCTTGGTGGCAGTCTGTGATATTCGTTTTGTGCAAACAAATAAATTGAAGAATACTCGAAAATTAAATAAATATTTGGCATTTTTCATGGCTGCAAATAAATTACAATAATGAATGAGTTTTCCCAGTGGAGAAGGAAAAGGCAGAAGAGCTGTCTCCCTGTCTGTCTCATAGAGAGAGAGTGAGATAGATAAATTACAGTCGAGAGTCGAGTTGACAAATTAAGTTGCCTGCGCTCTGGGGCGCAAATAAACGTTTGGCTAATAAGATTTCTCATTTTTGCAAGTTTTTAGCAAGTTCAGAGAGCTGACAGAGTCCCAGAAGCTTAGACACAAATGCAGAGACACATACTCCGAGAGAGAGTGGGGTAAGAGGAGAGCATTATTGCCGTCTACGCATCGATCAAGGGCAAAAGAAAGCTCACGAATACTTCAGCAACTACTACTTAATACAGTCATCACTTACCGAGCTTACAGAGGGGTAAAAGTGGCAGATAGAGAAGATCTGAAAATATCTAAAAGAAGTCTGAATGAATGATGGAATTGGATTCGGAGGCTGCCATGTGCCAGTTTGAGTTTCACAGCCTTGGGCTTTTAAAAGAGAAGATATTTTATTCCTAGCACTCACAGTACCCATTCATAGCACCACATATATATATAAATTATTCAAATGCATAGGCCTCCAGCTTTAAAGCCTCAACCTCTTGAATAGCCCAACAGTCATGGCTGGGCCAGAAGTCGCACACTCGAATCGCGCCATATCGAGGGCAAATTAAAATTGACGCCCAATAACGAGGCCAGGCCACACCCACCATCAACGTCACATGCGTCCGTCCATGCGTCCATTCAGGGCCTGCTGCCAGTGCCACTGTCTGCTATCACAAGGACCCTCCCGACGACAGAGGCGTAGGCAGATCCTTTATCGGCGGGTGCCAGAAAAGGGTTAATGCAGAACTCAATACTACTGGGAATTTTGGCATATTTTGAGAATACATTTTGGGACACGTAAACTACTTCTAATTACATATCCACGCACTTAATAATTGTAAAAAATTGGGAAATACTTTCGAAATTATGTGCCACCGCAAAGGGCACGCAAACCCTTTTGTAACCAACGACACTGCCTTCGTTTCGCTTCAGCCTCCTTGGTGGGCTCTCGCCTTGGAACAGAACCGAACAGGAACAACACTCTCGCCATCGTGAGCATAATTCACAGCTGAGTGAATTTTAAGTGGTTATTGCAAAAGTTGGCAAAAGGCGGTGCGGTGCGGTGCGTTGCGTTGCGCTGTGGCGCGGCATCAAGTAGCGAAAGTGTTGGACTCCTCTCTCGCTTGCTGGCTGGCATATTGAGCGCTATTTTTATTGGGTTACATAAAGGAGTGGAGTGGATATCGGTGGGCAGGAGTCGGCAGGAGTGGGTGCCCACCCGCATCGCTGCAGTGACGTTCGTCTAGCTTGAGAAATTAGGTTAGGCATTATAAATAATTCGATTAGCTTTAATTGGCATGAACTTGCTGCAAATGCCAGCCCAGCAGCTTCCTTCCTTCGATACGATTGCCAAAGGTCGAAGCGCCAGATATGGGAGCGTGACACGAGGCTCTTTCTACGAGGAGAGTTGTACGTCCTTCTGTTGGGTATATTTGTACTTGGGACATCGTTTATTACATGACATCGCTCCTCTTTTCTGCAATAACTTCCTACATATTTCTGCTGTAGGTGTTCAAGTCACGTTACCATCTCTAGCTCCTTGGCCTCAGTGTGATGGAAGGCGTTTTATGATTGACAGACACGCGCATTCACCCCCCATGAGGCGGCAGGCTGGGAAAGTGTTGGAAACTCTGTTGCCAGACGGAAATGATTATTATATAATTGAAATTGATAGGCAAGTGGAACGCCAGAGCGCAGCTTGAAGGATTGGGGCTCCATTCGGTTAAGTTTCTTTGGCCCCGTTGCTTCAATTATTCATAAAAGCGAAAGAATCCAATTTAAGTCCAATTAAAGATGCAGAACCATCTGTGTTTGGTCTAATGATAAGCCGACAACCGGCCCCAATGAGTTCACTCTCGAGGCTTTCACTTGTTTGCCCCCAGCCCCCCTAAGAAGTTCAACAATGGAACGTGCTCAAGTCGATTCGGTTGCTTCGATTCGTCCTGTCCCATTCTGCAGCGTCGAGAGGGCAGCCCAATTGTCGACATGGCATGGAGTGAGGGTTGCAAATATCCAATGGAGAAAAAGATTTTAGGAATGGATAGAACAGTGGATATACCTACAGGTAGACTTCTGGACATAATAAAATAATACTAGACTCCTGGCATGGTGGCAATAAAAGGAAATATATATAGGAAAAAAATGCAAATTAAAGTAAGCCAACACCAGACTAAAATTAAAATAGTTCTAGGAATATTTTGACTTGTTTTGAAGATTCAATTTAAGACCCGCCCACAGCACAATCAAAGACATATTCTCATTTTCAATCCTACTGATTTAATTAATTTTATTTAATATATGTATGGTTATATTTCGCGTATTACTATATATTAATAGTTCGTTTTTCTTTTGTATTTGAATTAAATCGAATGCAAAATACGAGTTTATATTTTCAAATCAATTTTCAGCCCCCTCCATTACCGAATTCCCCAATAATGTCGAATGCAATTAGCATTAAATACAAAATAAAACCCAAAACAGACAAAATGTACGCAGGCAATTAAAACAAATTTCAGGAAATTTGAAAGGCCCAACAAATTGCCAAATCAAGAATCAAATGAACTGATCAATGAATTGAATTCCAATGGGCAATGGTCTGCAATGGCAATAGTGGGGGGTATGCAATTCGTAAAATTTCCCATTTCCCATTGGCCAATTACCGAGGAAAGTGTATAGAAAATGCAGTTGCCTGCAGGCACTCTACACCACTCCACTCTCCACTCGACTTCTTTTTACTTTGTTTTAGATGAAAATTTGAATATGAAATGAAGAGGAAATTTTGTTTGGTGAAATTGCAAAATGTAGTGATGAAATGGAATGCCCTAAAGCATACCAAAGGAAACTATTGGCCCAAAAACGCACTAACAATAAGCAAACATTTTTCCAATGACAACTAAATAAACTCCGCAAAAAAGGAAACACAGAGGGAGGCAAAACAGAACCAAAACCAATACAAATATACTCATCGCATACCCATTCCCATTCCCAGTCCCAGTCCATGGACTCCATGATACTCCAGCCATTCGATGGGGTGGGGAGGGAAACATATCCTAACCCCACACAAAAATCAAACTGACAACAAATCCCAATGACAAAATCAAGCAATAGCAATCGATATGCTTCCACAGTAAATGGTCATGTTTCGGTCTGGCTGCCAGGATTCAGGACACTGACCAGGAGCTGGGCTACTAACACGCCACCAGGATGCAGTGTGCTGGGCGTGGCGGGGGGGTTTTTGAGTAGTTCTCTCTGTCGAAATGTCAATGCAATTGTCATTGTCTTTCCCTGGTTCTGCTCTCTCTGTTCTGTTTGCTGTATGCATCATCAATTTAGTCTGTCCAGTGGCAGGGTTTTGTATGAGCAGCAGAATTGGTATAGGATGGGCCCTGGACCAGCTGCTGTTGCCTTTCCTTATTGATGGGTTAGACAACTGAAATGCAATAACCGAATCGTACTACTTATCGGCTGACGACCGTCCCAAATGGGTCTTTAATAAGTAAAATGTTTTCCGAAATTTGCCAGTCTGAAACAGCCTCTGATAAAGCTCTAAAATACATTAATTTATGTGCTAAAGATAATGAAGAAAGCAGCAAAAAGAGAGCTAAGAAATTACGGAAAATGTTACTGCAATTTATTGTTTTGTTTTGTGGGAATTTAATTTTGATAAATGCCACATTCGAATCTGTTTCCAGCCCGCAAATGAAAATGAAAACTCCCGCCTGGCCATGGCAGCCAGAGAACTCTACAGACTGAATGGGTTGGCCAGACGCAGCTCTGGCATAAGCCGCTTACAAAATCGGAAAAACGAAACAAAAAAGGGAAGGCAATACGCGTGCCCGGGCGAGAGTAAGGCATCCAAAAATCGCACTCGAAACTCATTACAACAAAAGGTGCTTCATCGGTGCCCGTTGGGGGGGCGGGGGCGGGGTGCCACAGCCAGTGGGCTGGCCGCCCACTTAAGTCCACGAGGATCTCTCCCCATAATCAACTCGTTGGTGCCCCTGGCCGGCCTCGAGAGTCTGCCAATGCCACGAACTCCCCTAGTCCTACCCACACCCCCTGTCTATGCCGTTGCCAGTGTACGTTTGTCGAACACCTTCAGCCTTCAGGGGCACCTTTTTCATTTGCACAACCCGGTCGCAATATGAAAGAAGGCGAAAAATCGTTGGGGGAGGCAAAAGAACAATGGTCGACACGACACTCCTGCAGCAGCAGCCACAGCAGCAATCCTGCAGCGTCTCTGCCGCGCGCTCTTCCCCCGCCCATTTGCCCAACCAATAAACGCATTCTGCTCCTGTCAGCCCCACAATGCCAGGGCACTTAAGCCATTGCTTTCTGATGCTTCCAGCACTGCCAGCCGCCCCCTTGCATGGATGCCACAGTGGTGGGTGGGGTGCTGCTGATTGTCCCAGTTTCCGGTGTCGTTCGTGTCCACGTGGGAGATTTTTCTCATTTTCCTTTGAGAGTTCAGCGTGTCATGGGGGCGAAACCCATTTGCCTGTCTTCTAAAATTCCATCCCCACCCGCCCACACACTCGCTGAGAGTATCTATGTATCTGTAGCTGTGTGTATGTGTACCCCAAGCTCACTCAGTCGCTCAATCTCTCTGTTTGAGTGCTGGTCAGGTGGACAGCTTCCAATAATTCTGCTAATGCACACTGCGAGAAAACCTTCCTTGCATCTCTATGCGTGTTTTCTCTTGCTTTATTTTGCGTACACATTTCTTGCAGTGTACATCGCTGCATCAGACCCAGTCCCAGTCGCAGTCGCAGTCTCAGTCTCTGCTTCAGGCTCCGTTGACGTTGTCACCAGGTATCTTCCGCCTGCACTCAACATTGTCACAGGCTCTCCTTTCGTGTCCCTGGGAGTGTGTGTGAGTGTCTGTCCTGACAATGATGGCGTTGGCATTGACGTCATTGGCATTGGCGTTGTTTGGACGTTGGCAATGCCCCGTTTGGCATTCATTTGCTAGGCAGCAGCAGCAGGCAGCAGACCGACCGAACACCCCATTATTTATGCTTTTTAGTGGGACGATAACCCTTTTCCCTTCTTTATCTAACAGGCACGACGCCATATTGGCAAACATCTTCAATTTGCAGTTGTCGTACACTTTAATTGTTATCGTTATGCATCCCTGGGCCAACCACACACACAACCACCCACCCACCCCCTTCCTGGTGCGGCGACGTTGCATTCCGATAATTGTCGTTCGGGTTAGCTTTTAATTTGAATGGCCCTCCCATTTGAGGGTCCTTTTGTCTAGCAATTACTTACGATTATTGGCAGCAGTGCCAGGATTCAATAAGCCAAATGTGTTTGTGTGTGCAAGGAATGTCCTTTGATTTCTCTTCTGTGGGTGTGAAATTAAATGTTGCTCATGGCATAATTGAGGCAGAAAAGAGTGATGAAACTTTAATGAATCTACAAGCGGCTCTCCACATCAGTCGTGGATCGAGTTTCGAGATCGAATGACCTTGGTGGCCTTTTCGGCAGCAAAATGTGTTTTAATAGTCACATTGACGGCCACATTAAGTATATCTAAGAATTGTTTAGCGTTTGTCAAAGCGTTGTTTTATAAAATTTGCCACTTAAACACTGGACGTCTCGTTGTACCATCTGGTATTGGAGTATTGAGGTTTAAGCTTTGCTCTTCGTAATCTCAACTGGGAATCTGGTAGACATTTACAGCTAAATCGATCCATGCTAAAACTTGATTATATTTTATATGCCATTTACTTTATGATTTCTTAATTAATTCCTTTTTCCCCATATTTAATAAGTGCCAAAATTTTCTATAAAATCCCACTTCAAATATTCAGAATCTTTTAGATTCCCACACAAAATGTTGCCCCACAATTGTTTCAAGGATTTATTCATGCTTCATTGTCAGCTGAATGCAAATTATGTAAAGTAAAAAATTCCGAATGAAGTTTCTCCAACCCATAATTAAGCAATTCAATAAAACAATGGGCATATCCTGGGGGCCATCCAAGTTTTCCTTCCTTCCATTATCAAATGGTGCTTGAAAATGTTTGATAAAGAGACAGCGAAGTGAAGACAGTGAAGACTATTCGCAGAGACAGTGGGAGAAAGCCATAGGGAGAGAATGGGAGATAGTCGGTGAAAAGGGATGGTGAAGCAAAACTTTTAAGAGAAATTCAATAGGGCATGCAATTTCAGAAATTATTGTGCAATTTCAATAACTTTTCAATTGGGTTTTCAATTTGTTGCACACTTTTTCCTCTCCTTCTTCTTACTCTCCCTCAAATTTTCTCTCTTTTTAGCGTCCCCAAAAACTTTATTTCATCTCTTTTTTTGTGTGTCGCTGCTTCCAAATAACTTTAACAACTTCTTCATCTTCTTTTATTCTTCGAAGAAATTGACGATTTCCTTTTCATGAAAAGATGGTCGAGAGATGTGCCCAAATGATGTTTGTATTTGGCTCTTCTTGGGTTCCCTTTTACCTGTCTATAAGCACAGAATGGGATGCCATTAAGCTGCATCTTCGAGGCTGAAATACTTTTTAAATATGAAATGCATAAAATATTTGCGGAATGCAAACAGCGGGCAGGCACAAGGCCAAAAGGCAAACAATGCAATTTCAATGTTGTAACAGGTCCACGTTTTTCCCTGTGTCCACACAGCAGGAAAACTCCCAGCGCCGAGAGGGAAAACCCAGCACAAAACTTGAGCAAAAAAACATGCAAGAACACAGCAAGAAACGACATGATATAGTTGATGTATGTATGTGTGCATGTGTGTGTATATGTGCATCTCAGATATTTGCATTTTGCCAAGTGCTGCAGATACGTGCGCGTATCCACAAGATACTTTCAAGTTTGCTCTGTGTGTGGCCGCTGGGTAAATTTCTACCATCTTAAAAGGTAAGTTTTCGCATTGAAACAATATTTGCACTTTACGGCAGTTCCTGGAGGTGAGTGAGCGAGGGGAGGGGGGGTTGAATGTGGTCTAAGGGTCTCTAAGGGTGTTAGCTGTGGGGGTGGTGGCTAGACACACTCATATTGGCCTGGACACGTGCCGCGGCTTTCGCAGTTTCTGCAGCTAAACCAAAACCATTAATCAAACAATTAGAGCTGGTTGAAGTCGATGCCCAGAAGCCAGCCCCCCGCCCACGCCCCACCCTTTCATTTGCATAAATTATGGCTTCATAATAACCGCTATTTATAATTTTCGAGCGCGGCTGCGTTTGGGTGTGCCTTACGGGGGTGTGTTTGTCAACTACGCCCACCATCAACACCCTCGAAAAACACTTCAAGTGTTGGAAAAGGATTTAAACCTAATGCCAGTTGTTTGGACAGTACGAATGGGTAAAGGGAACACGGGAGAAATAAATGCGAAATCTGTGTTGATTACAGAACTCCATAGAATAGTGATAGGGTAAGATTTATGCCTTAGATAAATGCCATTCCTGTATATATATGTATATGTATGCACGTTGTATGCATTCTTCGTTTTACCGAATTTTGTTACCTGATGTTCTCCATCACAGAGAGAAATGAGTGCCCAGAAAAGGCCATGCCCAACCTTACCTCAGCTACCTTTTTACCTATCGATATCTCATACGTTTAATCAAACCCAATCAAAAGTAATCTCCAGCCTACACTTTATGCCATCCTTCATCATCTTTCTTTGCGTTTGCCTTAGCTGCAGAGCCCCAATCCACGCCTGTCATCTCCCCATCAATCTCTGGCGCTCTTTTCGATTTAAGCTGCCACGAAAATGTGTTCATATTTTGTATGCAAATTGTTTGAGCCATTTTCAAAGGCGGCCGCATACTCGATTACCTTGATGCACATTTACATGGCGAATGAAATTAATTCATAAATAACAAGCAACCGGCGGGCGGACAGACAGACAAACAAACAAATGTATGAGAATTATGCAAATGATATAAACGCTAAAATCAACTTGAGGCTTTTCAGCAGCGGCGCTTTTCCTCAAGTAAGGAGTATGGATTTCCCACACATTCACATGGGTGTGGGAGTGGGAAGGGATCGGAGGGATCCAGGCCCAGAAAGTCTTTCAAGCGGGAGAGCGCACAAAACCCGCAAATGAAATGAAACGAAATGTTTGCATAAACGATTTAATCGAATTCCAATGCAAATTCAGTTAAATTTCATTTCCCGTACGGCTCGACGAGACACGGACAGAGACGGTGATGGCGACGGAGACCTCGATGGAGAGGGCGGTAGGTAGTGGGAGGAGGGTAGGACGATGGCATTCCGGTTCCGGAAATTAGCATAACACTCGCGGTAATACAATAAAAAGAAAAGGATACAGATGCTTCAGATATCCAGCTCCAAGGAGCGACGGCAGGCCAAGTGTAAAGTTCATTTTGGGAAAATTGCTGATATACGAAATTGAAATAGGAAGCCGTCGTCGTCTCCTTCCTCCCAAAGGAAACTCATTGCCGCGCAATCGTTGAATGGCTGAATGGCAAAAGGGAAGGGACACACTTTTATGATGCCGCTGAAAGGGTATGCTGCTGTCTTGACAGAATATGTTTATGTGCATATGTATTTCTTAGAGTAATTCTATTTTTTTTTAATATTTTATGACCAGTTAATCTTCTGTAAAAAGTCTTTATTTCATGGACAAGCTTTGCTCTCTCTCTTGCTCTCTCTTTCCATCTCAGGCCATACAAAATAAATATAAATTCACTCATCTGTTGTAGGGTATTCAGCGCTTTGCCCTCCCCTCCCATAGTTCCAAGTCCTCAGCCCAAATCCCCGTCAAAACCTTAAACCCCTTGCAGTAGAAACTGAGAATCATTTATATTTATGCGAATTCTTTGCTTTCTTTTTTTTAATTTCTCGTTTCCACCCAAAGCCGAAAGCCCGCTGCTTGCCTAATAGAGCGACTCAATTAATGAGGCAAAGTTTTTCCGGTCTCCGTTTTGTGCTTTTCCCCGCAGAGGTTTTCCATTCCAACATGCATTGGTCGAGCATTCGCTGCATGGACAGGAACTTTAATGAAATCTTGACACGGGACTCTAGGTGGGACCTCTAAGGACCCCCCAGCACCCCTTGCCATGATGGCAATTGTCGCGCAATGAATTTTATTTTGCTCTTTACAAGTTGTAAAAAAATTAAGCCAAAGAAAAGGAGAGAGAGCAAAAAAAATTGTATTTTCGGGTTCTTCTTCAGGTTTCCTTTTTTCTTTGCCCCAAACAAGTTGTTGGCCCAAAGCCAAGAAATTTATATGGCATTCCCATAAAGGGAAAACTTCCCCTTGAGGAAAATCCGTTAGCCGAAAAGTGGTGGGGGGGAGAAAAACTTTATTTTCCCGATTGCATATTCAAAAGCATACCCCTCCCCGCCACCTCTGTCTATGTCTGTCTGTGTTTCTATGTCCGCTTTCGTGTCCGTGCCTGGTCCGTGGTCCCTGGTCCCTGGTCGCGTGGTCTCTCGTCGCGCATTTCCGTTACATGCCAAACACTTTTGGCCTTTGTCCCGGAGACCGCAAAAGTCACCGCCTGGCGCATACAAATTAATCATTTGGTCAAAAAAAAAAAGGA
The DNA here is from genome assembly GCA_018150885.1 of Drosophila tristis. NCBI lineage: Eukaryota > Metazoa > Arthropoda > Insecta > Diptera > Drosophilidae > Drosophila > Drosophila tristis. Next base: position 4,886,861 of record JAECWT010000039.1, read on the forward strand.
ACGAAAGTAAACCAGGAAACGAATACGAAAGGTTTGAGCGTTGAACGATTTCGCGTTGCAGTCGCCCCCCAAAGCGCTGGCCAAGTTAATGGTTTGGGCTGTTTTTGGATCACATCTGGGCTTATGATTCGCATCACGTACGCGACGTTTTTATGATATACCAATTTTGACATAATCCACGTGGATTACGAGCCAATACGAGTGCACATATTGGTGGGAGGGGCTGGTGGAAGGGGAAGCAGCCCCAAGTGGCGCTGATCAGGTTGGGGGTTGGGGAAAGTGGAAATTTCATTTTTGGCACTCTCTTCATTTGGCGTAGAGAAACATATTGACAACTTACAATGACTCGATTTGATTTCCGCTCGACGGAGTGATGGAATGACTTGATATGAATAATTCTTAAAGATAACTTAAGTCCAAGAGACCCCGAAAAGTTTCTTGTCCATCGAAGGAATTGCCTTATTATTATTTACTTTATTTCTGTAGAGAAATTTGTATCTAACATATTTTGTGCTCAGCTAATCTTCTGGAACAGCAATGATCTATGACATCTTTCGGCAAATAAAAAAATAAACTATATGAATGAAAAGATCAAACTATACCCAATGGATTTTTTTATGATCTTTGAATTGTTATAACCCGCACTATTTTTATATTATAAATTAAATGGCAACAAATAACAATTTGTAGATTAAAAAATATACTTAAATGCAAGTGTCTCGCTTTAAGTCTTAGCGACGAGTGGTTTGTTTCGTCACCGGCACTATGCATACCGAATAAGATTAGTTTTGAGACATTAGTTACGATGTGAGATTATTTACTGAGGGAAACTGCACTACAGGCAAGACAAAGGCAATCTGTCAACAAACTGGAACGCACCGAAAGTCACATTAATCGGCATTTCTGTATAAATTGTAAAGCTGTTCCCTAGGTTCTGTTCAGTTTACTTTACTCTCTTTTAGCTTGGATTCCTCGAAAATCGCCAGAAAATGAAGTTTTTTCTGCTGCTGTTTGTGTTTGCTGCCTTTGTGGCCAAGTCCTTGTGCCTGAGAAACCGTCTGTCATCTTGAGAGCTGTTTTTATTTCCCATCAATTAAGTGTACCCTTCGATTTCTACAGCTATTTGTGACCTTCCCAAAGGAATTGGAACCTGTCCGGGTCTTACGCCCCGTTGGTACTACGAAGAAGGAAGATGCATAATGTTCGAATATGGCGGCTGCGGTGGCAGCAAGAATCGTTTCAGTACTGAGTTTGAATGTATAGAAACGTGTTATGAATACACACGGAAATAAAAAATTCAAAATTAAACTAAATGTGTATATAAAAACTCGAAAAAGTAATGTTTTTTTTTTTTTTGGAAAAATCTCCAGCTCCGAATGTCTATGAATATAGCATATAACTCTCTCTTTCTATCTCAGGCCCTCTAAATATAAAATCACAAAAAAAACATTTTGACAACTTGCAATGACTGGAATTGATTTCCGTTCGACGGAGTGATAAAATGTTTTGAGTTTCGATTTTTGCACTCCATTTTTATTACTCAAATCGATTCATTAGACTGGACTGCCGTCTCCTTACAATCCAATTAACCCTCTACTTCCTACGGCAAACTGTTTGGTAATTTAATTTCAAATGCCAATCGTATGCCACTCATTCCACGCGGAATCTGAAATGTCAGAGGTTAATGCACCGCTTGACTGTCTGACCAACGGAAAGGTTTTCAAGTGCAAAATGTCCACTAAAGGAAGAGAGAATGGAACGGAAAAGGAACGGGAAATGGAAGGTGTAAAGCAATGCCAAAGCTAGCGACGTCAACAATCATAGACCTCACTCATCCCCATCATGCACGATCCCATACATGGCTATGACGGCGGCTGGCATACATATGTATGTACAAACAGGACATACATACATACATATGTACATACGTGTATGACTAAGTTTAAGTGCTTGCTAAATCCATAGATTTCATGCTGGCAACACGAGGGCGAAACATGGCCCCACATTGTGCGAGACAAGCAACAACAACAACAACAATCGTTAGCAACAAAACAGAAGCGAGGTGTTGGGTAATGTGCAACAGCCACAGCAGCAGCAGCAGCAGCAGCAACAATTGTTGCAACAATAGTATCGCATTTCAATGTTTTTTACTGTTGGCATAAAAACAAAAGGCAAAAGCCGCAGTCAAACAGCGAACTAACACCAAAACAGCCAACAAAAACAGCAAAAACCAACAACAAAGACAAGCACAAGTGAAACTATACAACAAGTTGCACAGCCATAAACTCTGTTACGACTAGAAAATACTCATTAAATTGATGGAAGCTATACAGCAGGCGGGACGGAGTGCGTTCACGAGAGAACTAAGTGCATTGATCTCGATTCGTTCGTTTTGTTAACGATCGAACTGCCGATTAAGACTTCGAAACGAACGAAGATCGATCAAGAAAAGCTTCCTCGAAGAAAAAGCTTCCCGCTAGCACCTATTACGCCGCAGAGTACGCTGTAGAACAAGAACAATCCCGTTTTGCAGTCTGCAAAAGTTTTTATATCTCTCCCACTCTACGGCAGTCGTTCGTTCTCGTTTTCTCTTCCCTGCGCGTTCCCGACTGATGGCTGCACGTAATTTTGCTTTTGTCGCGACGCAAATATGTTTGCCATAACGGGAGAGAACCACCCCCTGCTTATACCTCTCCTTCTGTAACAGCATGGTCTCTCTCTCTCTCTCTCTCTTTCTCTCTTTGTATGTCTTGCAGCCTTACCTTAACATTATGCAAGGCGCCACATCATCGCACTTGTCACTTTAACCTTGCACGGCCTGTCAGTAGCACCACCCCTCCCTCTCCCATTCACCACTCAGCACTCTCTCCTCCCCCACTGTCTTTCATGGGTTCGTTCTGTAAATTTGCGCAAAGCGGCATGGAAAATGAAAAGAAAAGCCATAAAACCAAAGACGACGCGGCAAGCAAGCAAACAACGCAGAAAAAAAGAGGCGACGGTGAACGGTAAAAGACAAAGCGTGGAACAAAAAAAAGAAGAGAAGAGATTTTGGATACGAGTTCAGCGAAGTTTGAATACGCTATACCTACATATGTAAATAGATGTTTATATGAATATATAATAATAATAATACATAATATCCATAAACGCTGGAAATGGATACAAAATATAAATGAAAAAAATAATTAAAATATAAATAATATGTAATACAAAAAAATACAAAATACAAAAATATATGATGATATTTATAAAGATCCATTTAGAAAGAATAATTTTTCTCGCAGGGACTGTCTTATAGAATAATAATGAATAGATAATTAAACAAATTAAATGATTCTACATCCTGCTTTTGTTTTTTTTAAGCTTTTCTGACGGCTATCTCCTCTTACATATATCCAATCCATCCTTCGGATATCTCTCTCGCATTTACCCACTTATTGGTAAGGGTATCCCAAAAAACGAACCCGAAACGAGCGTAAATATGCCTGTCATCATTTTGACATCAGCTTCCTGCTGCCGTCGTGGCTAAGATGGAGGAGTATGGGTAGTTTTCTTCCAGCCAGGCCATTACCATAACTATAATGCATATTTCAGCATCGAAGTCAAACACATGGAGTTCTCTCTCTCTTTCGCTCTTCTCATGCCATCACCCCGTGTCATCATCATCATCAGGCATCAGGCAGGCAGGAGTGACGGGAACGATTCTAGCTGTCTACTTTGGGGCCTCATGCCCATGCCTCTTGCCAGATCGTCTTGTTGTTGCTGCTGTTGTTGCCACTGTGGAAAATCCCCGTATCACTTTCGCTTCTGCCTCCTGTTGACAATCTCGGTTTCAGTGTGTGTCCACACACACCCCATATTTAGTGTCTGGGAACATGCCCGAGCATATTTATGCCCGCTTTTCTCCACCCCAGACCCCACCGCCAGGATGGAATGGCAGGGTTTTAGCATAAAAGTTTATTGAACTAACGCTAAATAGATGGCATTGCATTGGCAACATAACAACGTTCCCCTCTCTCGGAGAAAGCATGGGACTTGTTTCTGCAGGTTATGGGATTTCACGTCATGCCTAATATAAATTTTCAGGAGTAGTCGTAGGCCGACTGTAATTTCAGGTTTTCTTAGGTTTTTCCTCTAACTTTAGCTGTTCCCAAATTTACGTTTTGTTTTATAAACATTTTCTTAAACAATTTAAACATTTTTCTCCCGCTGAATGATTCATTTATTGCACCATGATTGAATTAGTCTACTTAATCGCAATTTTTTACTGCTACTCTCAATTTTTTTATGAATTCTTTTTCATTAACACGAAAAACCGCAAAAATAATGCACTTTTTATTTTGATACTTGCTGTTTTTTTATACAAATTTAATTAAACGTCAACTTAAGCGACATATCAGTGCCGCATTAATAAATTAACAATGAAAAAAGGGGTTAAATAAACAACAAAAAGCCGCAAAACAACAATCGAAAAAGAAGCAAACAACTTTAGTGGAGGCCATAAACAACAAACTAATTATATATGCACGCATGCAACAAAAAAAGTGCCATAATATCGTCATCAAAATAGCGGGCAATGAATGCTCTTTAAAATATAGATGATATTTTTCAGGGTTCTGACAACGAACAAACAAAAGGTAGACAACACAATGTGTAAAGTTTCTTGCTTGAATTGTCCGAAAAGGTAGGCTATATTTATTTTGTTAGACCGTTTGAGCACCTGGCTTTCAAGCACTACTATTGAAAGTGCAACGTGATTTTTAGGGCAAAGAAAACAATTTGCCACGGCAAATTCTGTCTTCTGCTGTGGAGCTTAACAGTTGAATCGTGATATATTTAATATCGCTTACAGCTCGAACCTCAGAGCCAACTCTATCGCAACAGTGCTTGCCATTTAAACTTGCCGAAACACAATGCCGCTGGCATGCCCAAAAGCAAATATTTTGCCAGTAAGCGTATTCAATATTCCGCAACCTAATTAGCATACAATTTTCGCTACCATCGACGCGTACTACTACTATCGGGCCAACACTTTGGCCAAATTAAATTGTCAATTATTGGCAAACAAACCCAGCGGAAGCAGTAGCACAGTTCGAGCCATAAAGTAATGCCGTGCTGGCATTTGTGTGTGTGTGTGTTTGCTTGTTGGTTGCATGGAAAAATATGCATGGTGCAACCGCAGCTTTAACCAGAGCCCGACGCATTTGTCATTCTTTGCTGGCGGTGGGCGGCACAAGGCAAACAAATGCCCCAGAGAGAGAAGGAGTCCTGGCCAGAGTCCGGGTCCGGGCTTTGCACCATCGTTTGCCAATATTCAAATAGCAAAAAGTCAGACATATTCTCATTAACATAAAACATAAATATTTACTTATGCCACAGACACACACGGACACGGACAGGGACCCAATGCAACGGACATTTCTATTTGAGTTTTGGTCGAAAGGGATTTCCCAGACATTTCCTTTCCTTTCCTTTTGCATTTTTCGCCCCATTATGGCGTTTGTGGGGCGCAGGGCAAAATGTGTGCTAAAATGCCATTTCCATAAATGCAAATCAGTTTGTTTATTTCCCTCCCTCCCTGCACCGTTCATTCCATGGCATACGTCCGTATATCTTCTCCAAATAGTTATAACTTTTGAGGCGTTGCAATCCACAAAATAAATTTATTCTGATTCCGTTTTTTTACGCGTTTTTTCAGTTAAGGTTATGGCCTTTTTCCTCGAGGTCGGGACGCCCGACGAGGGCGTGACCAGAGTGCAACATGCAACGAAATTGATATTCGTTTGGCAAGCTATTGGGTTGTACGTTACACGCTTTGCTCCTCGAGGCATAATTGAAGATGCAGCAGCGGGTTTCAGTTATGTGAGGCATTTAAGTTAATATTTTTCGGTGAATATTGAGATGAAAAAGTTGTTGGCAGAACAAAACTATGATACAGACATAAAATGAGAATTTTGCTGAATTTTGAATTCTTTCTGATTTATTTTAGTACTTTGGTGTAAAATATTTTTAAATATTTCTTTATTATTTTTCTAGTACTATTTCGCTACTCAATGGGTACTAATCATTCCATACCTCCAGGTAAATAGAGTTAATAAAAATAAATAAAATTGTGTGGTGCTTAAATCAAGAAATGTTCACAAAAACTCTCATAAGATTAATAAAGCGCTTCCCTTTTTCCATTCGATCTGATTCCATTGTTCAGTCCCAAAGCTCTGTAATTTCCCATTATAACCAAACCTCTGGAAAGGACGAAATTAAGCTAATTACCAAGCGCGCACATAACCCGTGCATTAACATTTCATTCGATACCTCTTGAGTACATACACAGAGGCATGAGCCCCATGCCACACATATGATTATAAGCCATGCACTCACCATGGAATTGCTTGTGAAGGACACCTACCACCATCATTAAATCAAAAACCAAACAAAATATTATAGAACAAAACTGTAAAACGACCCAACACACACACACACACGCATACCTTTGGAAAGAAAACCCCTGACCAGAATAGACCAGACCAGACTAGACCCAGACTCAACCACAGCATGAAGAAGGAGATGTTGCAACAACGCCCAAGTCATTAGAATTCCTTTTTGGTGAGCAGAGTTTTATGCACAGAACTTGGCCAAAAAGGAGCAAAACCCAAAAGGAAAGCCCTCAGATAGAGGGAAGGAGAATGAAAAGGAGAAACCTACGGATTGAAACTGGAGAATGAGACCAAAAAGCAAAGCGAATTTCATTAAATTAGACGTAACGGAAACAAAGTCGTTAAAACTTGGCAATCCCCAACCTCAGGTGCCTCCCTGTAAGCCCCACCCAGTGGTTTTTGCCCACTAACTGAAACTGAAATGCAATGCTAACGATCCACCAAAAATGGGGTTGAGTAGGGGTCGTATGCGTAGAGCATTGTCCACTTGGGGAACAACCTCGTGCCTTGGCCGCACAGACACAGGCACAGGCGCAGGGACCTACCCATACAATGGCATTTTAATAAAACTCAGGCGAAAATCCCCTTACTGATGGCACACACACACACACACACTCCCAACAGGAACACACTTCAACAATTTTCGTGAGCGCATTTAAAACGATTGGGATTGAAATAAATGGAAAGGTATACGAATAGTTGATACCCAGAAGGCGGCGACTGAGATTTACATCAAGTGCTCATTTTAGAAGACAGTGGAGTCGTGTGTATAAGCTAGAGATCAGCGCGGGACATTGGAATCCTCTGAAAGAGAAGCATAAAAAACACTAGATTCTTTTCAATTCAGTTACCTTCTGTTTCCAGGTATCCGTGCGCCTGCGAAGCTTCGAATGAAAATTGAAATGAATTTGTTTCTGATGCAAAATCTTCGTAATTGCACTACCAAGCTCAGAACCTAATGCCAGCCAAATTCAGAACCATCCATAATCAAAATGGTGGCTATTCCAATTGGAATTTCGTCCAAAGCTTCAATTAGTTTTTCATTCTGCTCTTAGAATTCCCAAGTGATGATTCTTGGTGTTTAATTTGTTTTTTTATTTCATTTTTTTTTTCTTAGAGCTGCAAAGTGTTTTCTGTTCATGGAGTTACTGCCGTTCTTCACTAAATCTGCAGACCAGCTTTAAATACCGATATCCAACCGGTTTATACCTGTTGCTACCCTGTAACTAATGCGTCTAACTACCTTTTCCATATGTATTAGGAGACAGAGACAGTTTTGTTGGCCCCCAGAACCCCTGCTACCCCTGTCCGAGCGTCTCTCTCAAGAGCATTGTCTGCTAATAGAGACTTGAGTGAAGTGTGTAGAAGAGGGTTTCGTACGACTGTGTGTCTGTGTCTGGAGTATCCACACCCACCTCCTAGTTGGCAGGCAGCTCGCTCCCTGCAGTCACTGACTGGGACTGCTACGCTCATTTCATGCAATGGCAAATTGCCATTTTTAGTTGGCCATTCGATGTAACCGAAACTGGCGACCGTTTCGACCATTGCCATCCTACAAATTAGTATAATAAAACGTTTCATAAAGTGGAGACCAACCCCGCACCCAGCCCCACATACACAAAGGGGAACGAATGGAAGGATACAAATGCTGGCAGGGCAGGAGGCAAAGCCCCTCCTTTTGGCATCGGTTACAGTTTTAGGTTTTTCCTTATTCTCTTTTTTTTATGCTCGTTTAATAGTTTTGTTTGCATTTTTGTGTTCGTCTGCTTTACGGTCACTAAGTATCCATTACATAACAAGGGAGGGGGAGTTCAAGAGGGCTGGCGACCCTTCTCTCTGGATATTTATTACAGCTCCACTCTGAAAATGTCATTCGAAATTGTATTATCCCCCGGAAGGCAGCGGCGAATGTCCGTCCTTAACTTCTTTGAAATTGTCGCCATATTTTGCAATTAGAATAGAAGAAGAATGCCGAGTGCCAAGTGCCAGAGTAGGAGGCTGACAGCGCCGACGGTGACGGCAATGGCAATGGCAATGTCTGACACATTCAAGAAATTACAACGCCAAAAGACCCCAGGCATAAGGACGACGACTCACAAAAGGCGTCCAAAATGGATTTTATGGCCTGCTGAAATGTCTCGCGCTTTGTCTCCTTCACAAGGAGACTGCCGCCAGTCCCTCCCGAAGCTATTTCGGCATGTGTCCAGGTTGTCATGTCTCCGATGTCTAGGAGAATAAGCTCCTTAGGCCAGGACATCATTGGGTGTTGATTGAATAAAACACACAAAAAAGTTGTGTATAAACCTCTTGCTTATGTGAGTAAACAGAAAGATGTCATAATACAAATTGAAATATATTTGGTAGATTGATTATACTTAAAGGAAATTGTACAAAAAATATTATACAATTTTATTTAAAAAGATTGAAATACAAATAAATCTAACAAAAGAAAACCAAACCATTCAATAAAAATATTATACTTATTAAATAGTTAGGGCCATTGGAGGCTATCAGCAAAAGTACGTTTTATTCTTGATTTTAAATCAATTTGTTAGATTTTGTTACAGAGCTTAATGAAAGTTATTTAAATATTAATGTGTACTTGCTACAATAATTGTGCTTAAATATTCGATACCCCTCCAATATCAATAAATGATACTTCCAACGGACTTTCGTCAATAAATAAACTCCTGTGAAGTGCATTTACCTTTAAATTAAATATGATATTACCAATTGAAACGAGGTCCCTTAGCAGCCACTCAAAACATGTAAAAGGTAACTCTACTCCGGCACTGACTTCAATTTGTACACCAGTCCAGTCCAGTCCACACACACCCCCCCGACTGTCCCTTTTTGAGCTCATTTATTTTAATGCATTTTACTAATTACTCACCCAACAGAAGAAGATGTAACGAAAGAGGGTAAGAATTAGAAGTGGAAGAGTGGAAGTAGTAGAAGTACAACAAGCACTAGATGGAAGGGAGGGCTCACTGTGGCAAAATTAAACTTTTTGACTAACTCCTCGACATGTAAGTTTAAGCCATTTAAAGTCGAAAAACCACGGCCAACATTTCGTATACTCGTACTGGCCAAAAGTTTCCTTCTTTGGGGGCATTTAATTAGTGTGTGCGCCGGACATTGGGCTACGGAGCAATGTGTAATCAACCCTTGAGGAGTACGGTCCGGTCCTGGTTCCTTCGCCTGGCTGACCATTTTCAATTAAGTTCTGAATGCGTGCATACCAGAGGGGGGCAGTGCCAGAGAAAGAGTCGAAAAATCAAAAATAACATAATGGACAAATTAAAATGTTTGCTCTGCACAAATTCCCCACTAGATTTTCCATTTTTTTCCACCTCCCAATAACATTCTCTTCAACATTTTTTTCCAAGCCCAAAATCATTCCCCCTTACACATTTTTTCCCAATGTCTGTTCTGTTTTACAGAAGTTTTGGTGCTTGTTGCTTTTGTTCATTGGTGGAGTTCTAAATGAAATTGGTTTTTCAATTCACAAGAATTTCTTTGAATGGGTCGGTCTGAAACAAAAGGAGGAACGTTGGAGAAACAATAGAAAAGGTCGCTTTTTGCACCAAGAGTGCGGGGGAAAATGCAAAAACGAAAGCAACGTCAACACTTTGAACATGTTCGGACTTGTCCATTTTGTGAGTTTAGCTTTGACTTTTGCAAACGAAATGGAGTGTAGGTAGGCACGAAGAAGTTTTGAGCAGGTAGCAAGGGGACTCTAGAGTGCAGCTAGCACAGCGAAGAACAAAACAGAACGCAGGCTTACGATCCCGAAGAATATGCAGTAATACGCACATGCATGCATACATACATACGAGCGAAACCAGCGAGTGAAAGAGATGGGAGAACGGTCACTTTGACATCAGCGGCACAAAAAGAACGGCAGAAATTCTTGACGGAGAGCAGAGAGGATGAACAGCGAAAGAAAGCTCACGACAAAACCCGAGCGAGAGAAACAAGACAGCGAAAGAAACGACAAACAGTTTTATAATGAGATGAATAAAATTTCAGACCAAAAACTAAGAGCAATTAAAAGATTTTAGATATAAAAACACAAGTTTTTGTAGAAAAAAGGTATTTTCTATATATGAGCTTTAAACGAAATCAAAACCAATTTAAAAAAACAATACAGCAAAACTGAAAAGAGAAAGAACGTGTAATTATTGCTGAAACGAGAAAGAACTTATACATAGTTAAACATTTATGTTCTCTAGACTTTAGGAGTCCCAGAGACTACAAATAATCATGCTGTTAGTTAGTACTTATATAGTAATACTACTACATAAACATTTCACTACTTCAAAATCGAAAAATCTAAAAATCTACAACAACCACGCCCGAGGCAGGATTCGAACCTGCAACTGTTGGAAGGACGGCTGAGATGTGGAAACAATAGCTCAGCCATCGACACCAAGTCAGTCGGCAATTGTCAGAGATCGGAACGGATATAAGAAATACGGGCTCCAACAGGAATTATTCGTACTCGTTACGGTATGGATCTATGGTGCTTTCAGCGTCCTCGCTATGGTTTAATGCACTCGCTATGTCTTGGGTGAGTGGAACGGAATGGAACGAATGGAACTTGTTGGCCTTAAAAAAGCTATCCGTTTACATCTCTTACGAAGGAGATATTTAAATATATACATATGTCGTTTTACTTAAGCAAGGACTAAATTTGTTCTCGTTACCTTAAAGTCAATAAATTTAATTAAAGCTGGAAGCGACTGCTCTCTTCCCCAAACTTACCCACTGATCAATTCTTTTGTGCATAGCATTTTATTTCTCTATGGCTATAGTCGAGAAAACAGGGAGTCACCCATGAAATGGTAACGATATTTCTATTCAGTTTCGGTGGCCACAAAATTTCCTTGGCTAATTTCATCAAATTACTTCTGCACAATTTTCTTATCAACCGGAATCGAGACTGGTCCCCAATTCCCTTGTTTTTCCAGCCATGCAACCATAGAAATGGAGAAAGGATGCGACACATCCAAGGACATGGAACACTACTCGATACATCCAAAACACATGGAAGCGATAGATCCATGGACATGGAGCATTTTTATGGTCACTCAAATGCGCGTAAAACTTTGTCTCCGCCAAGTACTCGTCGCATGTCATGAGGATGCGCGTTCTTTTACGAGTTTTCTTTTTCTTGCGTTGCTGCCAAAAAGCTGCTGATTAAACTTTATGGCAAATTTGCTGAATCAGTGCTTTGGGGGCCCCTTCTCTTCATCCAAACGAGGGCTTCCCCATGAGACACACTCCACTGCCTAAATACAATCGAATCAAGAATTCCAGTCCTCACATCGCCGCTTCAATGTTTTTACGATGCACAAAATTTGCTGGAAACTAATTTCGGTGTAATATTACTAATAAGGAAAGAGGTCGTACACAAAGATTGTTGCAACTTTAATACAAAGACTAAATCCTATACAAATGTGAATGTTTTGTATGAAAATGGATACTGTGATTGAATTTATCCGAACATTTTCAACACATATTTACCAATTCTCATATCGCAAACAATCGGCTTAGCTTACAATCTCTCCACAAATTATGATACAGACTGTACACACGTACATATGTACATATGTATGTTCGTACAATAACAAAATGCAATATAAAATTATTTACAAAATGCATTTAAATTTTATTTGTCACATGTGTTGCACGCACAGAACGAGACAACAGCACCCGTGTGTGAGAGAGGAAACGAACATTTTGCATCGTTATCCTGGTAGCATTGTCCGGTTTCGGGTCCTTGTTCGGGGCAGCAGCTGGCCGAACAAATTGAGAATTGATTCTTTATAGACCATTAGTTTTGATTATACAATAGTTGTTGTTGGGCATTCTGTAAGAGGGCAGGAGGGGGCCTGAATGGGCGAGTGAATGGATGAGTGGGTGGGCGTCTAACGAAAGGTCTTACACAGAGGCTAGACGACCGACGACATTCAATTGAACGCTTCAACGCCTATCGTACAATTTTGTGCCAAAAATTATGAGGCAGCCATTGCTATTATAGACCCACGATATATGGGACAGCCGCCCGCCCAGCCATCGTTCAATCCCCCCCAAATCCCGTATCGTCTGTGTGCGTGTGTGTGTTGGGCTCCAATGTTCATGATAAATTTGGGCTTATTTATCGGCCAGTGGCCAGTGGCAATTGGTAGCAGCAGCAAACACGCACTGGGAGCAGCGGCGAGTGTTTCGGACACTAAGGCTATTTGTAGTTTAGGCTTGGGCGCCTCCTTTGTACCCACCATTGGCAGTGGCAGTGGCAGTGGGGGACTGGAATCCATTGGGGGGTGTCGAAGCTAATGGTGTGGGGGCCAGCCCTGTTCACTGATACATTAGCCGTACGTTCGCTGCAGCTGGTGTTGGTCAAGCGGCAACAAAGCTTAAAGTTCATTCAAGGATAATAAGTTGTTAGTGCAGTTAAAGCTTTCACTCCCTTTTTAAGCCAAATATCCAAGTAGGAAAATGGCATAATCGGAGTACTAACTATGGAAATAAATACATTTTTGGCAATGCAAAGAATGATTACTTTAAGAATATTTACTTGAAATAAAACGAAGGAAAATGAGAAAATTTTTCCAATGAAATTTAAAATAATGCACACGAAATTCTTTAATAAGGCTTGTTAAGTAACTGGTGGGTTTTCCATTCTTTATTAGTAAACAATTATTGGCGTTATGTATATATTCTTAACCTATGGTTTACCCATCAACTACTTACATTAATCACTTCCCAGAGCTTGCCAATGGAATATCAGTCCATTGTCCCATTCATACCATAAAAACAACTGTCCATTAAACGTATTGTATATTTGGTTGCTTATTGGCATTCCTTACTTTCAACTTTATTTAAAACGCATTCATTTAAACAGAATTATTCCAAATATCTTTTGCAACAATAACAAAAAATGCATATAAGTGTTAACGCTTCATTTGATTCAATTGATTTTCATTTAATTTTCCTGCTGTCCGAACGGCATCATTTTCAGAGAAAGAAAGTGAGAGAACACGGACAGACATCCATAAATTGTCCATAACAATTTGTGAAATTGTTTCACTGCCAAAACAAAAAACTCAAAAAAGCATCGAAAATAGTGAAAATAAATACAAAAAGTGATAGGAAATGGATTGAAATCATTGTATTTATCATGAATTTTCAATTGCAAATGGGTCCCCCCATGGATACAGACAATATCTCATTTGGGTTTCCCCACAGCATTAATGATTTTGTAGGACAAATTGGGTTTACGGTAGCGCAACAAAGTGCATAATTAATTAGCTGGTCAGCGTGTGGAAAATGCCAGAGCATGGGTTTTTCCGGGAATCAGTTGAAAGTTTTGTGGCCAGGCCGCAAAATAGCTGGGTTTACCTGATGCCCCTCCATCCTTTCATCCCTACACTGCTGTCCGGTATTCAAATCGCGAAATCCATGGAATTGTCGAGCACCATGTAGGCGGAACTATGCCGTCGCCAAATTGTGCTGGCTGCTGAAAATACAAACGGAAAATGTTTTGCGTCAAATTAGAGCCGTATTTATTCACAAATATGTGTCTCTTCTGCAGTGCAATTCATAACTACATATGTACATACAAACTCGTATTTGGACAAATTGGGCAAATTGTGCGTTTCAAATCTACATAAAAATTGTGTGTGATTACTCTCGCGGCATTAGCACCACTTTTATTTTTTATAGACGCTGATAACGTGCCTGCTTGTCGCCTTCGCCTTCTAGTTTCTTCCTTCTGGCAGAGACACTTACAAGTCCATGCTGCCTAGCACTGAGCTGCGCCCTTTGCTTGCATTTCTCTGCTGGCAATGAAGACGGTACAGTTAATTGCAGACGCTGCAGCGACTGCTTCTGTCATTGTTTTGGGTGCTTATCTGATTGAGACTGAGAGCGGGAGAGAGGCCGGATCATAGTACACTCGGATACGAAGCCGACGATGTTGTTGTTGCTGGGAGAGCAAGCAATGTGGAATGAAGGAAATGCGAGAATGTGCATTGCGTGCGAGTACTGGTCGATCGGGGGGAGAGGATACAACAACAACAATGCACTCGAAGCGAAATACAAACAAGAATACAAGATAACTAGCTGACTGGCAGTCTATCTCTCATACTTACTTACATATGAAGCTAGCAAACTACAGTGCAGTTCATAGAAATAGGGATGTTTTAAAGAGTTCTTTAAAAGCGGCAGAGCAGTACTTACAGGGAGCACTATGGAGCTATATTTTGGGAAATTATTACAAGAAATCCATAAAAAGAATAAAACATAAACAGTGCGTTTCATAGCAATAAAACTTCGCTCCTATGCAAACTTCATGTAAATTATAAAGTTTAACTGCATATCGATCGGTCTTAATGTCATGTAACGCACTGTCAATGCTTTGACCGCATTTCGCATCCATTTAGTTTAGTTATTTTTCTCTTTATTTTTATTTTTAGGCTTTTTCTCATTGCATAATTTATCAATTAATTGATTAGTTTTAATTTGAGTTTTTGTTTTTCAGCGATATTTTTCAATATTTTTCGCTGTAATCCTCTTCTGGTTTTTCCCTTTTAGCTATTCGAACTAAGTCTAGTTGTCAGTTAATTACACATTTTAATGCTTTAATTACACGGTTTAAATGTGCGATTTATTCATTTATGATATTTTACATTTAACAGCCTTATTATTAGCATTTATTTAGCTTTTATTCTGCGTGTAGGTAGGTGTCCTCTGTAATCCTTACTCTTCACACAATTTATGGTTTCTTTCGTGCAGTGTTGTTTAATAATGTTTTTTCGTTAGGGTTTTGGTATTTATCGTTTGGCTTTAACTTTTCATATTTTCTTGTTTGTGTTTTCTGTGGGAAATCTCTCTATATTCTATTTTATTTATGAATTTTCACTTACTTTAACTACTTTTCGGTGCTATTTTGAGTTGATTTTTGTGTAAATTAATAATATTTCTTTTGCAATATTCTATATGCTTGAGGGGGATTAAGATATTAAGTATTTAGTTGGTATTATTTACAAGCCAATATTTCTGAGGATATTCTGTATTTCTTTACATACTTTTCGTTGTTTTTTTTGTTTTTATTTTTTCTTTTCTTTTCTTTTAATTTGGGTTTCTTTGCAGTGGATTTTGGTGGATTTCTAAGTTGATTTAGGGCTTCGATAATACTGGCTTAAAGGAGGTGGTTTTAAAAGTTCTCTAGATGTGTTCGATTGGGGGTTTGTGGGTTTGTTTGTCTAATAGGTTCTGTGGGGTTTTAGGGCAGCTATTGGGTTCGATTACATCACAGAATCTATTGAAATTAGCAGTAGCTTTCGATATTTCTATGAAAATTACGATAAATATAGAAGTTGATGTATATTTCCATAGTCGTACAGACGTGCTGAGTGTGTGTGGAAAGACTTTCCTGCGGAATTCAATGGAAATTGTCTTCAACATTAAATATGTGTCATTGAACTCTGATGTATACTATATTTAGAGGCTTAAGTTTCTGTAGGCTCATCATTAACTGTGTTTCTGGCATCTATTCTAGAGAGCTTCTATGTGTCATCTTTCTTGATTAACTTCCAACGAATTCCAGTATTTCGATTACTTCTGTTACCAACCCTCCAATCGTATGTACCCTATTCGACTACTAGTATAATTCCAACCTCTGCCAGCCCTTAAAAATCCTTCCACAACCCAAAAATACCAACAGCAAGCTGGTGTATTTCCCATTCGTTCAAACTACTGGCGGAATTTCACAACTTTTTCTTAGTTTTTTTCTTATTGAGCAATCGAGTGTCGAGTGTCCTTACGCCTAGACATTGGCAGTGGAGCCAAAACTACTCATGAATTTGGTATCGCTAGCAGCTAAGCTGTTGACACTAGCTAAGGACTTGTTGTTGTCACCTGAACCAGCAAGGAATTGATGATGCTGCTGCTGCTGCTGATGCTGTTGCTGCTTGAAGGTCTGATACGCATCCGAGCTAACGGCCGACCAAGTGCCATCTTTGGCCTTCACATAGAGATGCTGCTTGCTGGGCTGTTTGCTCCCGAAATGATAGTCCCCGGCAGCGGCGATCGAGGCACTCGATGCCCAATCGTTGAGCAATTGATTGGTGGAATTGCACAGACCCAGACCGGAGAAGTCACCGCCCTCCAGATTCTCAGCATTCATTGGGGGACCACCAGTAAGGAAATCCATATTTCCATTGGTCACAATTGGATGCCGCATACCAGCGGCCTTGCCCAGTATATTATTTTCACTCTTGTATAGCGTCTTGGGCTGTCGTTGGCGCCTCAGAGTGCCAGCTCCTCCTCCGCTGGCCATTTGGGCCGCCAGCGTGGTATTGGCATAGGCGCCAAGACCCTGCTTGAGGGCATTGCTGGCCAAAAGCAGCTGCTGCTGCTGATTGAAGGGATTCGTACGCTCCGTCTTGCATTCCATTTGTTCCATTTTGTTCTCGGTGATGTTCATCTTTTTCAGCTTTGCCGGTGAGCCCGTCATTATGGCCGTGGAGGCGGTCGAAGTTGTCATCAGATTTGGTTTGCTGCTGCTGCTGTTGCTTCTGGTCGAGGCATCCATAGTGGGCACTGGGCGGTGCCGAGTACATCCCAGTCGATTGATAGTCATTATTGCTCTGATGATTGCTCTGATTGTTGTTGTTGTTCGACTGGTTCTGTGGCTGGGGCTGTGGCTTTGCTGCATAGCGATTCTGATAGAGCTTGACATTGGCCACCACATTGGTGGTGGCATAGGCCCCACAGCTATCATACAGCGATGAGGATGCCGTGGAACCCATTCCCAAGCCACCGGGTGCACCGCCATGGGTGGGACTTTTGAATGTTGAACATGCAACTTCCGCATAATCCGGCATATTCAATGGTGAGAGTCTGCAAAAGAGCGCAGCAAAAGAGGGAAAATACCTTGTTAAAATGGATTCAATGGATTGGTATCCATCTGTATGTATCTATGGGTTATTCTGTCTGGAACTGCAGTCCACAAATTGCATAAATCATTCGGCAGGGAAATTGCTTTTGTTTGGCATGTAACTCCCGGAAATTGTTGCCATTTCTCACACCTCTTCTCGGACTCATTAAAAATTTTCGTTGCAACAATACGAAAATTTCCCCTTACTCGTTTTAACTTTGTAATTAGAGGGGGAGGACTAGGAGTGGTAAAAATGTGCAGGGGCTCGGAAGGACTCCCTGCCATTCGAAAAATCAAAACTTTTTATCCATGCAAGTGAGAGAGAGCAAAACTTTTTTTATTGCTTAAATTTTTGGTGCACACTAATTAGCTAATGAGATAATGCTTATCTATCGCTTTGCTTTTCGTTAAAATTTTCAAATGTTCAAATGTTTTTTGGAGGGTAGCCGGGTTGGGTTTGGGGTCATGCGAATAGTTTAGCAAATTTCGATGTGGCTTAAAGAGGAATCCAGAGTTCACAGAGTGTAAAAATCAAGCAAAAAAAGGGACAGAACCACCAACACCAAGGACAAATATCTTTTATTTGAATGGCTATCACAGAATTTGTTTGTCTCAATTATTGCTCAAATTGTTACCTAATGCATTGCATCACATTAAGCCCACGAACCGCTTTTGGAGCAATAATTGTCGAAATTAACGGACACAGTTACAGGAAAAATAAATGAAGAATAATCAAAAAACTGAAATACGCTCAAAAATATGTCAAGGAAGTGCTTAAATTATTCAGCAATTAAATTCTGTGGCCTGGAGACATTATGGCATAGGAAAAAAGAAAAATATGTAGATCTGAAGTACCGCCTGCCGCCTGACGCTTTCCCTGAGGACTATCAATTTTTAATTGTTAATTTAGCGGTGGTTCTAAAGAGAGGGAAGTTCTCCCCCCAATCAGACAACAACCCGTGAAAGAAATTAAATATTTTAATTGGAAATTTTTAGGTAATGGCGCAACCTGCCACGTGTGTCTTGAAATTACAACGAGTGGCGGAGGGGTGGGGTGGGCGTGTTTATGTAAACAAGGAAAAATAAAAGAAGATTCTGTTTATTGTAATTCTGCTTATGTTGGACTTTTTACGACTTTACAACGTTGTTAAAAAGTGAGCAACAAAAGTACGAGTAGCAGCAGACAGTGGGCGGGGGAAGAAACTTTGGTTCGTAGGAACACAACGGAAAAATTGAAACGGAAATAATGAAAATCGCGTAACGGAAGTGGCAACAGCATTAGAGGAATGCCGTGGAAATACGCGCGGGGGGTGGCACGCCGAAGTGGCACGCAGGGCAGGGTGGGTAGGAAATGTTTCAAATTGTAAGTGAAGTGGAATAGAGGGGGGCGGGGGCGCACAGCAAAAGGTGGCGAATGGGGATTATTTTCCAAATAAAAAAATATTAACAAAAAGGAAAAGCCACAGCTTATGAAGTCGAAGTTGTTGATACCCTCGAAGATACCAAAGCTATTACTCATGCCTGCTCTCCCGTTCCCTCTGCCAGTTGACTCCTTGCTGAAGTGATCAAAGGAACTGAGTACCGAGTGCCACAGGGTTTATTCAGCTGTGTTCTAGCATGCCTAATAATGCCTAACCCTAACCCACTGCTAGGGTATACAAAAAAAAGAGAAATCTAAACAAATAAATGCGTAAAATGCCGCAAATAAATACGCGAAAGTTTTATAGAGGGGGTGCAACAGTAAAAGAGAAAGAGGGACAGAAAATGCTAGTATAAGACAGGTGTGCACTAGAAAAAGACAGCAACATGTCGCCAGCAGTTGCTGTTTTTTTATTGCGTCTTGTTTTGGATTTTCTTACGGACTTTTGTTTTATTTTCTTTGCATTTACTGTGCCATTTTTGGTTACGTTGCTCTTTTTTGTTTTTTTGCTGTTTGTTTTATTTTTATTATTGCTGCCGCAACGGTACATTAAGCTTTAATACAAAGTAACAAAAAATAGAAAGAAACACACAAAAGGAATTTTGTTTCTCTCCCTCTTTTATCCTAAAGTAAGAAGTAAAAACGGAAAAGTGTGGAATGGGAAATGGGCAACTTCGAACATGTATCCGGGATTAGGCTTCAATGTGGAATTAAAGCGATTAAGCAGGAGATTTTTAAGGAATATTCCCAGTTGAGTTGACGAATTGAGAGGGATTTCTAAATGGCAGCGGGAAATGTAATTGAAGGCCTGGATTTTATATTGCAATTCAAAAGTTTTTTGAGTGTTTCTTAGAATTTTCAGGACAATTTGAGCCTGTTGATAAGTATTTGTCAAATTTGCATGGATTCTTTGTGGAAAATTTGGCGGATTTTTGGTTCAACTTAAAGTTTATTTTTAAATATAGCTCACTCCATTGGAAGATCAAAGTCCAGCAATCAAACAGAAATGTAGACTTAAAATTTCATTACTTTAGTCAAATAAACTTCACCCCAAAATATAAATAAAGGGAAAGAAAACCCAATGAACAGATAAAAAATACAACGCAGCTCAGAGAAAATATGAATGTGGAACATGGAAATGCGTACATGGAAATGAAATGACGTTACAGCAAGTGCACCGCGGAATAAAAGGGGATTTCCCCTGGAATATTTTACCCCTCGAGTAACGTAAACATTTCCGTGGCTGCGGGGCCGCGTAAGTTACCATGGCCCAAAGTAAAACCCGTTCAAGTGTAACAATTTAATGGCGTTTGTTGTTGTGGTGGGAGAGGATGGGAAGATGCAGGCAGGGGTGGGTTTTGAGGGTGCCTTTTCGGGAGGCTTTTGGTTAAGGTTTTGGTTTTTATGGTAGCAGCGGTTGCAGCTCCAAAGCACACATATTTTTTATGAGCCAGCTCGTAAATAGTGCCATGGATTCCAAGCCCCAACCGATGGATCCTTCCACTTCCCTTGCCACTGGAGGAATCAGCTTGCCAATTTTTATTGTAATTAAACAGTCAGCGAAGCGTAGACAGGATATTAAGGTAACTTCCTGTGGAGATAAACAACCCTTGCCGAAAACCCCACGCCCCAACTCACCTCTCGTAATCAGGCAGAAGCGTTGGCTGTTGTCCCTGTTGGGCGGTGGCCTGTGCGTATCCCGGAAGTTGCTCCTTTGTCGTACCAGCACCAGAACCAGCAGCAGCGCCTCCACCCGATGCCTGTCGCCAAACACCGCCACTGGGATCGATCCAGAGGCCATTGGGGCCGGTGGTTGATGTCGAATTTGAGCCGACGGCACCGACAGGTCCGCCTCCATTTAGCGGCAATGTTGGAAACTTTCGCACGGTTCCGATTGCGTGATTGCCTGAAATAAAAAGAATCCGGCACATGTATGTGAATATCGGAATGGTCTCAACATGTGAGCGGGATGTGTGTCTGCTGTGTGTGCCGCCAATGATTACGGCTCGTTAAAACTAAAACGGAGTATTTCGCTCGCGGGATTTTGCCCCCAAGAGTCAGAGTCGGTCGCCTAACGCTGCAACGTGCAAATAATAAAAGACGGAAATTACTTTTTATATTCAATTGGCAAAAGCTTTTGCACGCCCATTTCGATGCTTATGGAGTGACCTCTAAAAGGGGTCATCCAGTGGGTATATCGTGGGGTTAGGAAACAGATAAGTGGATCTCCACAGCTGCATCAGCAAAGTGAATTCCCCTGTGGCTGCATGTCCCTACTCCACTCGTATATTTAAAATTTAAATAAATTTAAAAATAATCCCAGCTGATACTTTGCAGTCAGCCCAATATACCAATACAGACATGTAGATTCTTCTACTACTCTTCATGTTGCCTCTTCTATTACTCTGCTAGGGTACCTCTAGTCTCCACACATTTCTTCACACTCTTTTTGTTTACTTTTGTTATATTTAGAGTTCTGCTGTTAGACAATTGATGTGATTTTCACGTGAGCTTTTGTCGTTTTTATATCCACCCTAGCCATGGCAATAGCCACTCTTCCTCAACCAAAAGACTCCTTTATTGTAGCTCCTCTGCTCCAGTTATCGCTGCTTGTTTATCTTTTTATAGTCGCTTTAACCTTGGGAGTTCGCTGTGTGTTCACTGTGGTGTGGCGTGGCTTGCTGCCAAAGATTATTACCCTTGGTTTTCGTTTCCTTGGGGTTTCTTTTACAATGTTCGTGGAGTGCGTGTCTGCAGTTCTTGTGGCTTACAAAATGGCAACCTAATTGAGACCGACCATAAATGCTCAAGTCATAAATCATAGATTACAGACAGAGAGAGAGAGAGAGAGAACAAAATGTTTGCATGTCCCAGACATACGATTGAAGATTGTCTTATCCACAGCAGGGGCTGCTATGTAGTTTGTACTTCTCTGGAAAATATTCCCCACCCCACAATGGACACACCATTTAAGCGCTTCAACACTAAACATCCCCCCATCCCTCTGTTTGGACTAAATTAAACTTCAATGGCAACATAAATTCAGACAATTACCATACCCCCGAAGAGCGACACCGAAACTTAAGCCACACAACAAAAAACGAACCCAAAAAATATAAATTTAAATTAGGGATAACCATGGAATGGCTGTGTAGAGAGGGGAGAGGAGAGTACTACTCACCATGTAAGCTGCCCAGCGAGGTCTGCTTGATAAATTGATAGCGCTTGAATAGAACCAATGCGCCCAATAGAAACACAATTATGGCAATGATGGAGCCCAGCAGGACGATAAACCAGGTCTGTGTTAAAAAGTCATCGGCAATATCACGACTGATGGGATATCTGCAATAGACAACAACAACAATAAAGAACCCGGCAATGAGTATCGCATCCTGCAGATCCTGGACGTGCTCCCTCCGCCTGTCCTTCCATGCTCTGTACGTGCCCTGGCGGAGGCTTAGTTTAATGGTCACAAAAGTCGTTGGCCATTGTCGTTGCCCGTTAATGGATTGATGTTGGAGCCAGTCAAATGAGCTCCGCCATTCCCCCCAGCCCACTCACCTCGTGTAGCCCGTGTCCAGGGACTGGGTGCGTGCATCGATGCGGAGTACGGCCGGATGGCTGAAGGGTCCAACGCCCACCCGCGT
This sequence comes from Drosophila tristis, assembly GCA_018150885.1. NCBI lineage: Eukaryota > Metazoa > Arthropoda > Insecta > Diptera > Drosophilidae > Drosophila > Drosophila tristis. The sequence continues at coordinate 4,909,310 of JAECWT010000039.1, forward strand.
GGCAGCCGCCACGGCAATGTAATAGGTGACTCCTGTGGTGAGGTTAGCCAGCAGCAGTGTGGGCGTAGCCGCATCTATGGTCATATTTTTGAATATCCGCGTCGTATTGTGCACATCGAGGCCTTTGACCACCACATTGTAGCTGGTGAGGATGCCTGTTTCGTTGTGCCAAGTGGAGATGGAAGAGCAAATGAAATTAAATGTAAACAAAAGAAGAGACTCGCCATGGTAGGGGATGCTTTGGCTGCAAAGCTCTCTCTGGGGATGGATTCAGGCATCAAATGGTTGGGCTTCGGTGTAGGAAAAGTCTGTTATATTCAGCAGGAGATAGTGGGAATGAATCCCCCGCAAAGGAACCTCTTGCCTACTACCACCAGCTAATGCCCTGCCACATCATCCATAGGGAGAGAGAAATATAGAGAGCAAATACGAACCGTTGCGTGTCCGATTTGGTTGCGGTGGCAACCACTTCAAAAAGACCGATGTGCGATTGAATTGGATGGCTTCCATGCCATATGGCGGCGCCTCGGGCACTGTGAACGTGAGAGAGACAACAAAATGAGTGAGGGATTAGCCAAGGCAAGGGAAACGGAAGGCATCCAGCAACACAGGCGGCGAGGCAATATAATGAATGAATAAATATGAAGAACGGTGAGGAGATGAGCAGGTGAGGGCGAGGTGATGGCGCAGGGTCCTTACCATCTTCCAGGGTGCGAACGTGTCGGGAGTTGGAGGGTTTGCCTACGATGCTCTTGTAAAATGGCACAAGAAAAAACTCATACGTAGAGGCTTTGGCCAGGCCGGGCACCGTGCAGGAGCTGAGCCCTTGGCCCTTGTTGAGCAGCGTGATCATCTTGTACTCGGAGGAGTGCAGCTCCCTGGCGTACAGGTAGAAACCCTCGATATACTGCCCACTGTCGATGTCCCACGAGAGTTGAGCCGTTGTCGAGTCACTGGCATTGACATCCAGCAGCTCCACAATGTCGTTGGCCTGCAGCAGCGTCTCCACATCGCTGAGCAGCAGCTGGGACGTGGAGGATCCAATGTCACTGCCATCCCGCACACCCACCAGCTTGCCGCCCGTAATGGGCTCCGAGATGGGCGAGGGCGGCGAGAAGCCCAGAGAGTTCTCCGCACGCACGATGAACATGTAGGCCGCTCCCTGCGTGAGGCTCTCCACCGTGAAGATGGGTTCACTCAGCCGCGCCGCAATGGGTATCCAGGTCTTGCTCTGGTTCGTGCAGTACATCTCCACGCTGTAGCCGAGGAAGGAGGAGGCGCCCGCCTTGTCGCTGGTGGGCCAGACAATCGTCAGAGCCGAGGCCGTGGCATTCAGCACCTTCGGCTGTCCCGGCGCCGTCGGACATTTGTTCTGCTCGGGCGCCCGATAGAACTTGATGTTCGGATTGGTGGGCAGCTCTATCCTCAGGAAGCCACTCCATGTGGACTTGCCAGCCCTGGAGCTGGCCACACACGTGTACAGGCCCTGATCCTGCTGTCGATCCAAGTCGGAGATGATCAGATCCCCCGCCGTGGTGATGTTCAGCTTGCTGCTCGGCTGCACGGGTATGCCATCGCGGTACCAGGATATCGTGGGATTCGGCAGACCAATGGCCTTGCACTGCAGCGTGGCCAGGGACTTGATGGGCAGCGTTTGATTCACGGGCCCAGCTATGATGATCGGCGGTGGACGATCCTCCTGCGAGTCGAGACTCAGCTGCACCCGCGACGTTATGCTGGATACCTCGTTCATGGCGTTGCACAGGATCACCAGATCCTTGTCGGATCTCTGGAATCGTGTCAGCGTCAGTATGGAGTGTCCCTCCTCCGTGTTCAGGCTGTGAAAGCGATCCAGGGGCGGCGCACCCGGAAAGATCAGTGTGCTGTTGTTCTTGATGGTCCAGAAAATCGTGGGCTTTGGATTGCCCGTCGCCCGACACTCGAAGGAGGTGTCCGCGTCCAGTTCCACGGATTTGCTGGCAGGCCGTTGGATGAATTTCGGGGGGGCTACAGTGGGTGCAGTAGGGGGAAGTAGGAGATGGGGAGACTAATTAGCTAAGTGTTCTGCAACTAGCGGAGGTCTAACATACCCAAAGGAATGTTACTCTAAGCACTTACCATAAACTGTTAGGGTGCCCATCGCTGTGATGGCTCCCACCACATTATCCGCCTCGCAGCTGTACTCGCCCTCATCAGCGATGGTCACGCGCTCCAGCCTCAGGCTGCGATCTTCGAGCACACTCACACGATCTTTATAAAGGGTAAGTAATCAATTGAGTTAGATATCCCAATGGGCATTCCATGATATTCCACGCCTTACCCAATGGCATATTGCCACCCGAGGCGGTTCGCAGCCACAGTACATCCGGCATGGGGTCACCGCCCACACGGCAGGGGAACGTCACTGAGGCACCCTCCAAAACGGTTTGATCATGGGGTCCACGTATGATGTAGGGTTTAACTGCAAAGGGAATTAAGAATTGAAGAACGCTTAGCAAGGGCCCATAACGAACCAAAACCCAAGCCCAAACCCAAGTCACATTTCAGCAAATTGAACATGACACATTGATTTGAGGTGCTCGTAAATGGTGTGTGCGCACCTCATGGATGGGAGTCCTTTTTTGCTATCCCTTAACCCTGGAATGGGCGCGCTAGGTTGAATACTTTTTACCCAAACACCCGATCGGTGTGTATGATAGTGAGAGTAGCAGCAGCTCTGACTGGGCAACAGCGCTGTTAACAGGCTAACAGCTTGTAAGCATATACAGCTCACTGTCAGCGCTCACTGTTACCGCTCTGAGAGCAGGCTCGCACGCACTCTCACGATCCACACGGGCTCTCGAGCTTTAGCTTGCAAGCAAGAACCTGACGACTCTAATTACGCTTTACTCCCCGTTCTAAACGGCTGCGAATATACGAAGAGATTGTGAAACAAACGAAATACAGAGTATATTTTAAACCTCCTTGGACTATGTATTATAACTACATGTACGGAGTCAGCTTTGCATCACGCCTACATACGTTCTACCCAAGAGCACAACAGTTTTAAGTTCTGTTTTTCCTTATTACGGTCAAAATTTGTAAATATATTTCCTCTACTTCTGATTCAAGTATTCCACATAAAACCATTCTGCAGATCAAAATTTAACCTGCAGCACCGTTTATGGGTTAAGGCTTACCGTGTACTTTGAGCGTGGCCAGCGAGGATTCGCGCACCCCAACGGGATTCTTGGCTATGCACTGGTATTGACCCTCGTCAGTCTGTCGGGCATCCTGAATGGCCAAATTGCCGCCGTCAACGATGCGTACACGTTTCGAGCCCTCCAAATCCAATTTCTGGCCCCCCTTCTTCCAGGTGACGGCAGGCTCTGGAATGCCCCGCGGTGGCGCACACTCCAGCAGTGCCGTATCACCCTGGGCAATGCGTGTATTCTGTGGCTCCAGGCGGAACTCATCGCGAAGCACTGAAAGCAGAGAGAGAGACAGAGAGGGAAAGTGAATATGGTGTGCTGCACAGGAGAGAGAGAAAGTGAAGCAGAAGAAGGATGAGCAAATGCTTATATCGGTGTGGGAGTGTGTGTGTGTGTCTGTGGTTGCGCTGGACCCTGTCCATTTGTTAGGGGATATAAATTATCTTGGGCTTTTTTGCATGATAAATGCCCCATGTGTCCTGTCCAAGTCCTGCCCTAACCTGCGGCTCCTCTGTGCTTATGTGTATGTGTGTAGGAGAGCGCGTGTTTGCGGCCTGACAGCAAAGATAAATTGTTGGTAAATGGCATAAATGTGATTTTTATACGCCATTCACACAAAAAGAGACACACAGAGAAAGAAGAAGAAGGATAGTTTGAGAGGAATATCTTCTAATTTGTAAAAAATCCAATCAGTGAAAGGATTTTCGATGCAGCTTTTACTTGTTAGTTCATTAAAATATATTGGATATTGATTACAGGGAAATTCAAACCATTCCGATGTATAGAAAAAATATTCAAAAAATAAAAATAAATAATAATAATTGTAATATTTGCTACGATTTTTTCCATTAAAACTAAGCTGCTCGCATCTATGTGTGCATAAACAAATATACACATAAATTGATTAAAATTTAATTAGAAACCATTTTTTACACAGGTTTCACATTTATTTATTTCATTTATTTCTGGCGGGACTTTGCTTTTCCCTATTTTACATTTATTTTTTTGGCCATATTTCTGTCAGAATCACGCATTTCGAAAGCTCTTTTATTTTGCATAGTAAATCAGAGTATTATCAACATTTTGCTTTAGTCGCAGTCGCATTCGCAGATTTGGAGCGCGACAATAAGGGAAAGCAGGAGTCGTAACTCAGAGCTCAGCTCTGAGCTCTTCAGCGTTATCATCCTGATGACAAAGAGGTTGGTCGGGCTTTTGTGAATGTGGTCAGCAAGGAAACCTGTAATTTGCACACACACACACGCAGACACACACACCTGAACAGCCAGCCAGCGTTCTAGGCGATTATTTGTCCTGTGTGCATATCAGGGCGGGTGGATTGCTCTCGTGTAATAAATCAAGCAACTTCCAAGCACTTGAAAAGCAGAGCCAAGTAAAAAGCAACCTTTTGTGCAGCGAAAAAAAAAGATATATATGTATATATGTACGAGTATATGCATGGATATCCAACGAATAAATCCTTAGCGAAAGCAGCTTTTACGTAAATTAAATTTCGCTTTTCGTTTCTTTCTCTGTTTTTTTTTTTTTAATCTACAAAGTGAATAAGCGAATTCTTTCTACTTTTTTCTCGCCCATCTTTTTTTTCGTGTTCAGTTTTCGTTTTGGCTTTAGTTTAGTTCTTCTGCTTTCTTGGTTATGCAAAAATGTGCTCAAATCATGACTTTTATTAAATTTAAACTTGAAGCGTAATAAATCAACGCAAAAACTCTCCCTTAGCGGCGAAGGCAACTTTCAATAGAACCCTGGATCGAAACAGAAACAGAAACCAGCAGGAAGCAGCAGGAAACAGGAAACACGCCAACCATCAATAAATTAATCAAAGTCATAATCAGTGTCAGGTTCACTGCCACTGGGCGAAAGTTCTGCTCGTTGTACAGAGTAGGCCTTTCGTCCCTGATTCGTTATTTCTTTTTTCGCCTGTCCTGTCGGTCGGAGGTCATGGACTCACTGAAGCGGATAAATCTCTCCTTTGAAAAGGTGCAAAATGCTGCCAGCTTTGGCCATCTGCTGATAATGAGTTAATAAATGACCGTTTATCTATATTTATCGTATTATGGCGTCGTGTGTTTGGGGGTAGATTTATGGGCGCGTTGGCCGAGACTGGCAACTACTTCAACGTCGGGCGACGTGATCAATTTTTGCCTTCTGGCTAATTGAAGAACGATTCATGGTAAAGTTCTGCTGTGATAACTATTTATTAGGTAATTGTCTATTATTGTCATTGAAAGATGAGTATGAGAGTATTTTCTGCTCCTATTCAATAGAATTAATGCGGTTCTATTCAGGAAGATTTCACGTATTTAATTTCAAGCTATTTCTGCCACAAAATGGCGATAAACTCAACCATTTAGTCTCTCCATTATAATTTGTTCAAGCACAGTAATCCAACTGAAGAAGGTCACACCCAAAGCCAAGAAAAAATTGTTATGATTAGGGAAAATGGCGGAGATAATTTCCCTACAATTTCGCTAATACTAGAGACTTAAACGTGTAACCAAACCACACAGACAAGCCCATGCTGCTAATTCCTATTCTTTAACATGAAACCCACCACAAGAACCCATCCATTCTGGTATGAAAACCCCTCTTTAATATCAGGTCAAAGGCTGTGCGTGTGTGTTGACAGGCGCTCGGAGCGAAATTACGCTGACAACATCAAATATATAGGTACATATATGTATAGCACAGAATAAATATCGTACGAATGTGCAACTTATGTTTACTATTGACAAACTCCCAACGAACCACAAAAAGTGGTAAGGGGGGAAGAAAAAAACCACATGGAACGGTGTGCCCGCCTACTCGAGACCCCACTGCCACTCCAGATTCTTGTTCCATGTCCCCCTACCTTTCCGATTCGTGTTGCTTGTTCCACTCCCGCTTCGATTCCTGCGCCAGATCCCGTCTCCTCCTTCGATTCCTGCTCCAGATCCCGTCTCCCTTTTGCTGTTAGCTCTTTTATTGCCTAACCCAATCAATGTGAACGCCTTTTGCCATTGCCAAGTCTCGGTCTCAGTCTCAGTCGCAGTCTCTGTCCTGCTCCTCTACGAGTAGATCCTGCTGCTCAGTCTCTGTCCCTGTCCCACTGCCAGCACCCACCACAAGCCGCAATAACGACGTTTTAACCAAGCAAACAAATTTGACGTGCTTTTCGTGATTTACATGCAAATATTGAAAAATATTCCCCAAGGATATACCGCAAAAAGCAAACCCAACTCGGCAGAGCAGGAGAGAAAAATGTACAAAAAAAAGAAAAGAAAACATCCAACATGAAGGAAAAATAAACTCCACAGAGCAATATCGATTTTTATGTGGGAGGAGGAACCCGGACATGACAGGCAGGCGGACAGAACAGACAGACGGACGGGAATGAAAAGGCAGAGGCAAATAAAAGAAATATTAGCCAACAAAAGACAAAGTGGCGGTCTCTGTCGACTGATATGGAAGGGCCCTGCCCTGCCCTGCCCCTGTCGTGTGGCATGTGGGCGTTTGTGTGGTGGGCGTGGGCGTGGGCCTGAGCCCCATGCTAGTACCTACTTTCCATGGTGCCTAAACCAATGCCCTCAGCGTGGTTTCTCCTCCTTAACCAATACTCTGCCCAGTATGTGAAAAAGTGACCAAAAACCAGAAACTTTCTCTTTATGCTCGCTCAAGCGAAAAATGATCTTTGTAGAGGGACAACCACTAAGATGAAGTTAGAAATGGCCATTCATCTACTGAATGAAATAGAAGGGATCTTCCCATGTTAATGATTGAATTATGTAACGATAAACCATACCATATACTGCGCTGAAAATACTAGCTTTTGGTATTTTCCTGGTATAATTTCTAGAATAGTCCAAACGTTATCAGTGCAGAGAATTATATATTTATTTACATATATTATTATTATATTATATATATTATTTACTGTTATTTACCAGTATTTTTACATCATTTTTCTGGTATTTTTCGAGTATTTCCACGTATTTGTTAAGCAGCCTGAGAAATCCGTATATTATTTCTGGGACCCCAGTTAACCCACATTCCACTTAGCAAGAACCGAGACACACAGACCCCCATTAAAATTCAGCACCGACCTGTCCCAACTCACGCACTCACAACCACTGTATGGAGCGAGCTATAGCCCAATAAATCTAACACACAAGGAGCATCAGCTAGCTCTCTATCCTTTGAAATCTAAGGGGAGGAAATATACCCGGGCCATCAGCTCGACTAAAAAGGTTTCAAAAGTCAAAAATAGAAAAGCAAAAAAAAAAAAAGCGAACCAAAAAAAGAAAGTCTGACACGAAAACGGGTTAATGGAGGCTGGAATACGCTCTATTGGAGAGAGTGGGCTAAAGCGAGAGGGCCAAAGCGATAGACAGAGGGGACTCTGACAAGACAAGTGGGTGCGTTCGAGCGGAAAACTTGTAAACGCAGCAGCAGCTCCACAGATCCAAAGCTCCACAGCTAGTTAGTTAAGAGGGCGGGGTGTGGGGCCAAAAAGCAAAACAAAAAAAAGGCCAACACTGTCAATCCCCTACACAACATCACTGCCAGCAGATGGAGCAGGGGCACAACGACAAGGGGCAAAAATCAACATCAATTTAGAATATTAAAAACGCACACCACACGCTCTATGTGAAGCAGCAGGAGACTCCCACTCCGACTACAGACAGATGGGAGAGAGGGGAAGTTGACTTACCCGCCACTTGCAATGTGGCATTCCGGCTCCGTGCCACGCCCAATTCATTCTTTGCCTCACACAAATAGACGCCGGCATCTGTTTCGCGACGCGAATTGACAACCTGCAAAAAGATGAAGAAGAAGGCATGGCATAAGAATGGTTTTAAAATGGAGAAAGCAGTTTGTTTGATGGGTGGGGGCGGCAAAAGAGTGGTAATGGGAGTAATTATAATTGAAATGAGCAAGAGATGTACGAGTATGTGCATAAGTGAATGGATGGGTTGGTTGTTGGTTGATTTCAAGCATTTTGAAATTGTCATACAGTTTGTTCTTTTAATTAGATAATTTGTTCAATATTTGGGATTCTTAGATTCAAGAACTTATGAGACGATTCGATATAATTTATTAATATTTTTCCATATTTATTGTACTCGTTTGATATAATCTAGAGTCCTATTCATTTTTCTTATTCTTTCATTATTTTAACATGTTTCATAACTTTATTTACCTGAAAAAGTACAGAATAAATGCACGGAGTGAGTGAATAAAATTGATTCAGTCCATATATTCAGTAACTCTTACTTATTTCTTTCATTTCTTTTATTTATTTTTTGTATTCATTCTATGTATTTCTTTATCCCATTAGTGTAACTTCCATTCGTATTTCTTAGAGAAAGCCCATTCATATTTGTAATTTTACAAATGGCAACAGAAAATAACTTGAAAATACAGTGAAATCTTTTCGAGAACTCCCTAAGACGTTGCAACGCGTTGATTTGCTGCCATCTTTCTGCTTCTGCTTCCTCGAGTAAAACTCTCTTCGTTACCCTTCCCTTGACTTTTTCAGGCCATAAAACAGTCAGCAATCTGTTGTCTGTTGCGCGTCTGCTGCCTGCCTGCTGCCTGCCTTCAAGTGCTCCTCAAATCATAAAATGTCTCTTGAGCAACTTTATAGTTACTACATGTCCCTTCATTCCTGTATCCATCTCTTTCTTTTTCTTTCCTCCACCTACTCCTATGTATAGCCATCTCTTTCACTCCACCAACACATTGTTGTCGCTTTTCTTTTGGCATTCCCATTTGGTGTTTGTTGTCTACAGTGTTTGTTTATTTGTTTTTTGGAGCACAAAAGAATTCCCCAACATGCGCTTAAAATTAAATGTCAAACTAAGTGTATCTGTGTGTGTGTGTGTGTATTTTCTGTGTGTGTGTGTGTGTGTGTGTGTATTTACTGTATGTGTGAGTGTGTGTGTGTGTGTACCATATTTATCTGTTCCCTTGCAGCAGAGCAGTAAAACCATGAAGAAGTGGCAGCTTTTGAGGCAGCAACAAAGTTCGCACAATTTACACAACTTCTGCTCGATGATGCCTTCTACCCTGCCTCCTGCTCCTCCTCCAAGTGAAATTAAGTGTTGCGCTAAGTGAAGATGACAAAAGGGTTCTTCAGCTGTATTATTCTTTCATTTAATCTTCCTTCCTCAGCTGTATACACAGATACACACACACCCGTACTCCTACACTCGCACACTCGAAGATGAGAGCCGCGGGTGCGCTTTATAAAACAAATAAGTTGCCAGGCGCTTGAGGCGTCTCGATTGTCATACTTCATATGTGAAAGAGCGGGAAACTCCACTCCCACTATAACAACAGCAGCCAAAACACGCTCAAAGGCAACAGGATTACTTGACACAAAGTAATAGTAACTTGTACACAAATGTATGTAGTGGTGTGGATAGATACATGTGAGATTTCATCCTTTGTCTCGCTGATTAATCAACTATTTTGTACGACAAGTGTGCTTAAAGCATTTACAATAAGCAAATTAAACTTTAATTGTGTATTCGTTAGTAGAAAAAAGATATATAAGGGGCATTGCACGGGAAGGTTCAACAGACCAGAGAATTATAAAACCAATTCTCTTTAATTTAAATTAATCTCAAATCTTGCTTTCTTTCTTTGCTTTGACCAACTCGACTTATTCCATTCCCACTGACCCATTTTCCATTCATTTTCCATCTGTATCTCCGGCTGCCAAGAGCGTTGTATTAAGCATACGCAATGTGGTCCCTGGACTGTGGAAAGGGCAAGGTAAACCAAGAGCCTAAGCTCATTAGCTAGGCATGGGGCGGAATTGCTATTAAAAATTGAAATGAATTACTAAGAAGAGAAGCAGCTAAAGCTTTAGCTGAGGGCTATACTGACTATCCCTTTTTGGGGGAACTGACAGCCAGCCGGGCGAAATATCAAATAAAATTAAAACAAAATTCGTTGCAATGGCAACCGTTGAGCAGCGAAATGAAATGAAGATACAAAAAATGTGAGTGTACAGTGCGTGGCAGAACTGTAAGGCAGCCGGCAGTTCATAATTTTATAATTTAAAGTTTTGTTTAAGCAACAAAAAGGCATAAAAATTAATCTTTAATATTTTATTAATTTTCAAAATTTAAAGATGTAAAAATTCCGAAGGGTAGTCCCGAAACGCACTGTATTTCCATAAAGATATTTCTATATTTATACAATTGTATGTCCGTATTGTAAAACAAGTACCAGACTAAGTCCTCTGTCCTCCTTGTTGCTGCTGAAAATTTAATTTCGTTTTTCGCAAGACTTCCCTGCCGACTCCTGCAAAGAACCTAACAGGAAAAAAAAGGAAAATCCTCCAAAGGGAACCCCAAAAAAGAACGAAAGAGCGACTGAAGAGTGGGGGGTAAAACATGGCCAAAAGTCACATAAATTTATTTATATCTTTAATGACTTGAGCCCGGGAAAATCGCTGCGAATTGGTTGCGCTCAGAGGATTTCCTTTTGTTGCTATTGTGCGTGCGAGCATTGAAACTGATTTGACACCAAAAAGCAACAGCAGAAGGGGGAAAAAGCCGGAAAGAAAAAGGCAGCTTTGAATGGAGAAGCTGCAGATACTCTTGCCAATAGAAGTTTTCTGTGTAAAGGCAGAGATTTGATTCTATTATAATTTCCCTGAAGAACATGCAATTTTCTTTGCTGTTCTAATCTGTTCAAAATCATAATACATCCCCCCTGGCAGAAGAGTATTCCGAAAATTTGCCGTGTGCTACGTGCACTTTTATGGGGGGGAAAATTGTGGAAGGAGTAGAAGGAGCATCAGAGGATGAGAGAGACAAGAGGAAAGCTATAAAATATATTGGCTGTATCTGTGTGCAGTTCTCTCTTTCCCCACACTCTCTCCCTCTCTCTCTATCTCTCTCTCTCTCTCTGTGTCGGGAAAAACACGCTTCCGTTTTAATTTAAAATACCCATAAATTTTCCAACATTTCATTTGGGAGCCATTCCCGTTTTCATGTTGTAACATTTCGTAATTGTCTTGTGCGTGTGCCAGAAAGAGATGCCAAACTGTCTCTCTTTCTCTCACTCACTGTCTCTCTCTCCTTGTCTAACTCCCGAGTGTTTAAATTTTAAAGCTTGTATAAAATGTGACGTGTAAATGGTTTTAATTGAGCCTGAAAACGAGTCTGAAACGAAATGGAATTAGGCAAATCTACAGAGAGTGGAGGCGGGGGTGAAGTGATGGTGGTAACACACTTTTCCTTTCCTTTCCAAAAGTGAAACAGGTGGAAAAGCAACAGGATGCAAATGGTTTGCGAAATGAATTTTAAAGTTTTTTTAATTGACTGAAAATCTTGTGCGAACGAAATGGATTTGGGGGAATACCCAAAAGAGGAAAAAATTTAAACCCTGAGTTAAAGGAAAGGCATTGGGTTGATGGAGATTATTATCTTTGAAAGAACACATCCCCATATTTCCCATAAAGAGAACTTTGCTGTTACATTTAATTCCTTCCGTCCTTATTTTCTTCCTTCCCAGCCGCTTTCCTGTTAATCTGCTCATTAAAAAACCAGCTTTACTTGCTCCTGCCTGATGGCTGCCCCTTATCCGTTCACTAATCCAATCATGCAGGGGGACTCCTACCCCCCAGCTTCACCCCCTCCCAACACTCATTAAACGCAGCTCAAGAGCATGCCCCGGCCCACACCTCAAGTTAATAAACAGCCCAGAGCCAGAGCCCAAAGACTTTGGCTGAAAAGGAAGCTGCGGCTTTCCAAGTAAAAATTGTCGCTTCGCTCATAAAACATAACTCATACGCAGCGTTGGTCCCTCCCAAGCACTCCCACGACGCCACTCAACTCTGCTTAAGCCTCCACATTCCATGTTTATTCATTTATGGTGCATGTTTCTCTTCTTTTTTATAGAACCGCGAATGTGTCGAGCGTTTGTAAACTCATTAAAATGTGCTCATTGTATACAGTGCAGTGCATAAAGTTATTGCCGCAACGGGGAAGCTGTAGCCTCGACTGCTTTTTAATTAAGACGCCCTGAGGGCTACACCTCCGCCAAATGCAATCATCCGCCTTTCGGTAGTAAAGTCGAGCTTTGATTTATTTTCGCAGCTCCAGTTGATTGCCTTTTTAAAGTTCTTCCTTGCGTGGTGCGGAGTGGAGTGGAGTGAAATGTGGGAGTGGCATTTGGGCTAGACTAGTGCCAAATGTGGCAGACATTTAAATAAACGTTAGGGAGGTGTGGAAAAGGAGGCGAGCAGGCAACACACTTCAGCGTCAGACTGAGCAAATATAGAGCTTTTTGGGTAACTTTAGTCAAGGACGCAAAAAGGATGATGATTCTGCCATTTCTTCTAGAGATGCGCAACATGGGAAGCGTGCAAGGGAATTCAATGCGTGAAAGCGCTATACGAGCCTTAAGCTGTGTCCTCACGAGTCCCGTGTCCCGTGTCCAAACTTCCATTTTCGAGCACCGCCAGAAGATGTGCGGAAGGCAAACCAAAGTGCTGCTCGCACGCATACAGCTACAGTTACATTTGCCACCACATCATGCATGTGTGTGGGTGTGTGCGTGTCTGCCTTCGTCTTACTTTCTTTCCAGCTCTCTCTCTCTCACTTGAGCGCCCTCTTTTGACGCCGCTCCCTCTGTCTCCAGCACTCCATCTTCCCTTCTCTCTTTTTCTCGCTCCCTCCTTTCACTCATACTCCTTTCGACGCGTCTGTCTGTCGTGCAGTTACGTAAATTATTGTCTGTCTTCCTATTGCTCTCCTCTTCTCACTGTCTTCGTCTCTCCTTCATGTCACTTTTCGCTCGTACTTCAGCTTGGCGCTCCTTCTTTTTTTTGCTCAGAGCTCCTACACACACATACATATACACAAATGTAGACATGGTACATGTTTTGTATTTTATTGCATATTCCCCATTTGGCTTGAACATTTTGCTCACTCCCTAAAACCCCCTGCCACCCCCTTCGGCACTTAAAGACCCCAAACGAGAAAAACTTTTCTCTTTTTTTTCCCCCAACATTTCCCTTAAAGAGGTATTTTTCCCCTATTTCTACATCATATTAAAGAGGGGATTTTTTTCTCTACTTGTGAACCAAATAGTGTTTTAGGCTCTTGGCTTTTTTTTTGTGTTGTTAAAGTAATAATGTCTGCTTGAAGTTGGCTCTGTGGTGGTCTCTGGAGTGGAGTGGAGTGGAGGAGCACTTATAAGTAAGATGAATTGTCTGCAAGAGTTACAGAGTGGAGGAACAAGAGCTGGCGGAATTAGAATTTGAAATTATGCCGCTGGGGAGCAATGAAATGATGTGTTATATATGTATATATGAGCATCTGTTTGTTTGAGTTGGAGCTACATTTTCTGGTACTTTATATGGAAAGAAGCATACAAGTTTATGTATTTGGTTAGGTCAAGAATTTATAAGCAGCTCATGCAGAAAAAAAATGTTTTAAAAAGTCCATGGAAACTCACAAACTTTATTTATTTCCTAGCTAGCACCCAAAAGTCAGAGGAATATTCTTCATATTCCCACAAATATATCTACACATGTCCCACTCCTTCAGCCCCATTCAAACCGAACCCCAACCAAAGCCCCCGCGGCTAAGGACACTGAAAGGATGGATAGTGAAACGGGACGTGGGATTAATTCATTTAAAAGTCGTTAGAAGCGAGCCATAAAAAAATAGATGGAAACATTTTGCGCGAAGGCAGCGGAAACGGGAGTCGTCTGCAAATGCCAGCGGCAGAAGGAGCAGCAGGAGCAGCAGCATCAACGGATGCCGAGAAAATGCTGAAATCCTTTTCTGCACTTAAGTGATAAACAAATACACTGGTATTCGGCAAACACAAACACAAACACACACAAACACAAACAGGAGAGCCATATAAGGGGGTCGAACCTTTTGATGCCCTTGAAAGAAGTATAGTTTGTTTGCTTTCTATAGAGTATGTATGGTCTTTGGACTTGGATTAACTTCTAGGAGGAGTCCAAAATAAACTTCCATTTCTTCTGCATGTTATGTTCTGCATATCATGTTAAAATCAGAATACCCTTTTCAAGGGTATATCCAGACGCAAGTGCATAAGCACGCAGACACCAACCGGCAAAGCCAGCAGATCGAGTGTGAAAAGTGGCAAGCTCTGAGTCGCCCCCGCATCGCCCACTCACTCATCTATCCATCGGGCTGCTGCTACACCGCATCCCACGAGCCGACAGAGTGCCATGCTCTACCGCACCACCACCACTACCATCGGTGTGCCACCCCCCAGCCCCAACATTCGCCCAATTGAGACTGCGATTCCGACTGCATCATCAGCATAATCAACGCGGCTCCCGTTGGCTTTTTGCGTCGTAAATTTGCTGAGTGCTCTGCTCCAAAGCCAGGGCAGGGGGCGTCGCAGACACTCATAAGCTGCGTACCAAAACCGTGATGAAAATATATACATGCATAACTATACAGTTTCATCGTGATCAAAACTATAGGGAAGCATGAAATTAGTAGGAATTAAAATTCCAATCAGATCAGAAAATAAATTAAAACGCAACAAAAATATATTGGGCCCGTCCGGGAGTTGAACCCGGGACCTCTCGCACCCGAAGCGAGCATCATACTTCTAGACCAACGGGCCGCTTGCAAGCTTGGCAGCCATTTTAGAATAAAAGCCTGTCTCCTGTAGGGATCAGGATATTGATGCTTGCATACCCTTATTAGTTCCAATTTAGGATTTATTTAGAATATAGGTAATGGGTACTCATTTAATCCTTTACCTATATGCTAACCCAATTTTTCCCAATTCGAGGATCAAAATTGAGGTTAGGTCAGAGAATCGCGAACCAAACAATACTAAGAGGTTAGATTGGAAGCTAACACTTATGTAGCTGGGTGTCGTACACTTTTGATACGCAGCTTATGAATTTATCTTAGAGCACACTCTCTTTCTCAGTCTATCCCTCTCGCTCACAGCTCATCAGAGGCAGCGCTGACTTTTGGCGAAGCTGCCGCTGACGTCGACAGCACTGCCCAGCCTCTGCCCAGCCTCTGCCAACTTCCGTTATGTCTTTATTTGTCTGTCTGTCTGTCTGTCTGACATTTGCTCTTTACGCTCTCTTGCTCCCACTCTCTGTCTCTCTGCCAGTCCTTGCTTCTCTGCCATCTTTTTGCTTAATGTATGTTTACCTTTCGTTAATGAAGTTGTTGCCCACCGCCGCCGACACCCGTCCCCACCGCGAGTGAACCGTTATTTTTGCAAAAATATTTTTGCAGTTCGTTCACCAAATAATATGTTGAGTGATACAGACACCAAAAGAGAATCAAAAGAGGAGTAGGTGATGTGGTGCGGGGAAGATTTTGTGCAAAGGAGTGGAAGGCGTAGGGTGAATTAAAAATAAAAGCAATTAGTTTGTTCATCACTCAACAGATGGCGTGGCAGAATGAATATTTTTTTAAACCTTTCGCTATCACTCTTCTCCCTCCTGTCACTTACTATTATTACCGCTATTGCCATCTCTCTCATTATGTATGAAAGCGTGAAGCAGAAGTAATAATTATGCATGCAAATAAGAGAAAACAGCAGTGAGAGTTAAAGAAAAGCAAGTGAAAACGTTGTAAGTACACCCCAGAAAATTAAAGATGTGAAATGTTAAGGAAGATGTTGAGGAAGACTTAAAATAAATATCTCAATGGATTTGAAATAATAAAATCTTTGGATTATTTTTATACTAGAATTTTAGTTTTCATTTTTGTTCTGTTTCTTTTATATAATTGTTTAAATAAGGCATTCCCACGTCGACTACTTCTGAACTCTTTTAATAATTTTTAATTTTTATGCCTCCCACATTCTTTTCCGTTTGCTTACCTTGAGGAAAAACAATCCGCCAGCTGGCAGGGTTATGCGATGGGAGCCCGGCAGTATCTTCAGTGGGACTCCGTCCTTATACCACTGAATGGTGGGCGTGGGGCTGCCCTCGGCTTTGCAATTAAGCGTGGCTGGCTCGTGTCGTGGCACTGTCGTATCTATGGGATGCTCCACTATTCGTGGCGGATGCGAACCTGCCAAAGAGAGAGAGAGAAGAGGGGAGAGACAGAGCGTTGAAAGAAATGTTAAATATAAGAATTGCAAAGAATTCGACGGGGGGTGGGGGTTGGGTTTGGGGTGGGTGCTGGGTGCTGTGTGATGCGGGGCTTTCCGTTTTCCGCTGCGTCAGTCGACATCATCATCGTCAGCGGTTTGTGTGGAAATGCAAGTAAAAAGAAAATGGGGGGAAAAAGAGTAAAGTAAAACGAGAAACGCTCGTTGGCCAAATGAAAACAATGTTAATGCGCATTGCCGTTGACGTTGCAAATGAAGTTGCAGTTTGCATTTGCAGCAGCAGCAACAGCAGCAGCAGATGGAGAGAGGCGTAGAGTGGAGTGAGGACAGGGTTCCCGGGGGGTCCTGACTTGCTCAAAGGATTCAGTTTGGAATTAATTTGTTTAGATTTGCATATGCGGCAAAGGACCCTGGTAGCTTAGCAGTTAAGTATTTTCCTTTTTTCTCTGCAATTCTTCCCTAGTTTTTGTTTTGTTTTGCATAATGCAAACGTTGGGAAATTAGTTAGGTGGAAAAGAGGGTGGCCAAGCGATAGCAAAAAGGCTGTACACCTGACAGGGTTCATGGGTTAGATAAGCCCGGAGATTAGCATACTCGTTTGTTTAAAACATTATTAAGAAAATGTAGCCCTAAGTCGGCTGCTTTTGTGGTTGCTGTTCGTGGCGGGAGGGTGTCCTGCTTTGGCAATGGTCCTTCAGCCCTGCATATTGCTTTCATTTGAATGCACAGCATTGCTCGTATTTTCTTTGGATGTCAATTCCGTTATTTCTTTGGCAGTGATCGCTGCTCAGTGAAGCAGTTCCCTGCACAATATAACGTTATCTGGAAGTGTCAGTGAAGCAGTTCAACAGGAGTCCAATGCGGCAGAGCTCTGCGCTGCTTGGATCTTAGACAAAATTAATGGGAATATGCAGGAATTTATGAGGAATATAAATTTACGTCATTCCAATATAATCTTTGACATGAAAATAGTTTTAATGTTTTGATTGGAGAGACAACGAACAGCAATATACTCTCCCCATTTTCGTTTATTCGTTGTCTTTATTTATGCATTTAATTTATGATTAGCTCGTGATTAAAACGGTCTCTGTGCTTTAACTTACATAACTTTGGACCCACAATTGGGTGCAAATACGTTTGTGGTTTGGGAGAGAATTTTGGCACCGAAATATTGGCGTGGATCGTTAAGGCTTAATGCTCTGCTCTCTTTGCTAAAATCGACTGCCGCTTCTAGTCTCTCTCTCTCCCTCTGTTACTGGCTCTGTTTACTCTACAGACTCTGTTGCTCTCTGTGGACTAGCACCAAGTCACCACATGTACAAATGTAAACCATTTAAATACAAAGCTTAAAAACTCTGTTTGCTCTTTCTGGCGATGCTCCACAGTAGTCCATGGAGTCTAGAACTCCAACAAATTCTTTCAATACTTCCCTCTTTGAGTTCCTCTAATCTTTTCACTGCTTTAACATGATGATTCATGGTGTACAAATTGAAAACTATTGCCATCGCCAATTGCCTCAGATCCAATTGTTTATTTGTACATTTTACCGCCTCTAGCACCGAGAAATTCCATTTAACGAAAGTTTTTTTCAATGGTTAACATTCACTACTATTTGCCCCCCAAACCAATTTCCCCGCCCAACCAAACGGGAACCAAGTGTGCGCTATACCGCAATCTTTATTTGCTAACCGCAGAGTTTCTCGAGTGTTTGCCAGCAGCAAATCTGTCAATGGCAAGACATAAATTTAAATTTTCATGCCATATCTAAACAATTTTCTGTCACCCACACTCGCCCCCAGCCCCACCCCCACGTACACACGCACACTGAGTGCGAATAGTAAACCGAAGAAGATGCAAAACTTTATTCATATCACAGCATGAATCTATGAATAAAATACACTGATCGAAATGAAGACATAAAATATATGAAAATATTGTTTACCTACGGGAAATCTGCTTCGGAGTTCTGCTACGCAGATCAAGTTTCGATATATCGAAACTGATTGCTGGCTATATTTAGGTCGCGATACGTGTTCCCCTTTTCTTTCTATGTACATATCTACGTACAGGCCATTCCGCGTGAAAATTGATATGTCAGAAAATGTTGGAATATTGAAACGTTATTTAATAAAAGCCACCGCCGAGCACATTTGTTGCTCTGCCAGTTTGTTGTTGATTGCAACACGACAGCACGACAGCAGCAACAGCAGCGATGGCAATGGCAATGGCAACAGCAGCGACAACAACATCAAATGGCAAACAGCTCGAGGCAAAAGTTGCATGTCATCCCGCAATAACAACAGCAACAACAACAACAATCAACGATGTTGCAAGCTGGAAATCGAATTCCGAAATTTCGGAGAAAAGCATTCGAGAATGTTGTGGGGAGGGGTGCGAGACCAGCAGACGTGTTGCATGTCCTGCTGCTGCCAGGAGGAGCAGTGAGGGTGCGCTTCCACCCTCACTTGAGGGGGTCAAACCAGCAAGACGGCATGTCAATGTTATTTCAACAACGAAAATGAAAATAAAACATTGAAGTGTATGCGGGTGGGGGTTGGGGGTGGAGTTATGGCAGTCGAAAAATCAACATGCAACGCAAGTAAGAAAAAAACAGAAAAACAAAAAAAAAATAAAAAAATAAATAATGGGATGGGATGTCTTCTGTGAGTAAAGGTGCTGTGAGGTGACGAAAATATACTCTTTCGGGAGAGATTTTTATGACTTGAGGATTCGCTAAAATCTACGACTTATGAGTTTGTTTTTCTTCACAGAAGAAGTCCCCAAACTGAAGAATCTTTTGGAATAAATATGTGCATAAATGATGGGGACATTTCATAGATACTTCAGCAGCTAAATTAATAGATACTCTACACTTTACAGTCTCTTCATTCCATAAGACCATCAATATTCCCTTAGCTATTCGAAAACTCCTGTAACTATCTCCCACTCATTTCAAACAAAACCCTCTACAAAGTGAAGTGAAACCTTCTGCCTGAAGAGTATGAAAAGAAACATTCAATGTGTCGTCTCGACGCTGCACAGTTCGAGGGTTAAATGTCGCATGTGGGGTTGTGGCACCCTTCGGTTTGTCCAGGCGGCAGGAGTAGGGCGAAAGTTGCTCAACCATGGACACAATTTCCTTTTTTTTTTGGGTTCTTGTTTGTGCATATCTTTGCTGACCAGGCACAAGGACCAACGGTATCGAGACCACGACAGGACCAAAAGTTGGCTGGTGCGGTTTTGGGCCCTGCGGTGATGTTCAACACCTAAAAAAAGGGTTACCAGCGAGTGGGGAAAACGTTGAAGGCCTTTGTTTTGATTACGCTTCATTTTCCAGTTTGTTTGAGAACTGCCACCCCCAAAAAAAAAACACAGAAAAAGGCAGGAAAAACCTTGGCGGCTTGCAGCTGAATAATTCAATTAGTAAACCGAGAAAATTTGCCAACTGCAACGATTCCATAGCTGGTGGCCCAGAGGCCTACTAATTTAGTTTTAATTGCATGCCGGGCAAAGCCACATAGAGGAGTGCATATATGGCAGAAAGGAAAACACTGGCAAGAAGAATGTAACGACATGGAAAATGGTAGAAAATGGTAGAAATTTGCATAAAAGCAGCAAAGGCATTTGCCCAACGCTTATGCAAAATGCATAAACTAGTGGATGCGGGGCGCTGGGGTGCTGGGGTGCTGGAGGTGCAGACCAAAAGCAACTAAAATCCAGCAACCAGGCATCTGAAGGACCAGGACCAAGACCAAGACGAAGACCAAGGACCAAGACTTTGTCGAAATGCCTGAAGAAATTGCTGAGAAAACGTTTCGCCAAACTGGGTTTCACTTAACAAGCAAAATATTTGCTGCAATTTCCTTAAACATTTTCTTTTCCTTTTACCAGCAAGTGGGTGGGGTTTGGGGCGGGGTGGAGCATAGAAGAGAGTGCAGTGCAGTGCAGGCATGTGTGTGTATATAATAACACACATTTGCATGGCTACCTCTGAAGGATACCCTTACAATACAGCCATCCCATCCATCCATCCATTCATGGGGTATAGAGTATGTTAATATGGATCGATGTCAACTTAAATTGAAACTAGAACTGAAAACTGATTACTCGCCTGTACTTAGCTCTCTGCAGTGGAAATTCTGCCTTTGTGGGGGCCTCTGGGAAAAGTTTCCTCAGACCAAGTACGCCCAAAAACCCTTAGTACCCTCTAGAGCATAGAGTATTCACAGTTCTCTGTCTCGCTCAAAAGAAAACTTTCCTTCTCATTGCTATTGTTGTGCTAGTGTTGTTGTTGTTTTTTTTGGGGCGGGGGCACTGCATAGTTTGTTGCCGTCGCAGCCAGCGCTCGGGGGGTCGAAAATAAAACAATGGCTCTCATGCATCCATTTCCCCATCGCTGCCCTTCGTTATTTCCCCCTGAAGTGTGTGCTCCTTCAACGCCTTTGGAAGTTGCTTATGTGTTGCATACTTCAAGGAGCCGGCGGCTTTAGCTGCTTTCGCATCATCAATCAAAGGCAGCCAGCCCATAAGGAGGCGCTCTCTTTCCTATGCTCTAATGCGCTTTCTATCTCTCTCTCTCTCTCTTATTTACTGCCGCTCTCTCACTTACTCTCTCTGCTTCCTGCTACAGCCATTGTTGTTTTAATTATAGCCCCGCTCTAGGACCTGCTAATTGTTTTAGTAGCATACTTTTCGACACACAACTTTTGTTGTTCCTTCGTCTTCCGTTTGAGGAACTATGTTAGTCGGACTTCCCTGTCCCTGTTCCCACTCCCGCTCCTTGGAGGAACCTTAAGTAGAGCGTCCAATGCAATAATTAAATTTCTGCTATAATTTACGTGAAAAAGCAAGAAACAACAGCTGCTCCTAAAATGTGTGCTGGCGGGAATAATAATAATGGATGGATGGGATATGGGTGCCAGTGGGACAGGCAAAAAATAGAATTTAATACCTCTACATCATCGTTAAGTTCACATTTTTGTCAGTCATGGATCTCAATTTTTCTTCTTTTGTGAAAGACAAATTATGTCCTAATTAGGAATTATTATGGAAAGCTCTATCATCGGGACGGACCCCACTTGGGTTTCAGTTTTTCTTTTTCCTTTTCGTTCAAAATAAGTTCAAGTTTTTTGGGGAGTAGATATATCTCTCTATATGTGATTAGCTTGAACAGCAGCTCTGGTTACAAAAGTACTTTCATCGTAAATGATCTTTTAACCCTTAAGAATTTTCTTCTAATAAAAAAGCCATTCCGTTAGCTAAATTTTAATAATGTTAAAAAAATGTAACCAAAATAATTAAAACTATAATTAAAACTACTATTTGAGACTAGGAAATACTTATGAATCTGTTTCCCAGCAGCAGCTGTGTAGCATGAAAGTTCTTGCTTAGAAAAGGTTTTCATGTCCCAAAATGTCTGCTTTCATTAAAGTTCTCTACTTAAACAATCGAAATTGTACATTCTCCTCCCTTGAGCATTTGCTGCATAGAGCAGCCAAAAAAGCAAAGAATAAAAAGAACTCCAGAAAAAACCTTATTCAAATTAAACTTTTGTAAACGCTTCGTGTGTTTCGTGTGCTGCAAATTGTTTCCGGGGATGTTGTGGCTTGTTTAGTTATGAATCATAGCGACGCACACCCATCCATCGGCCAGCCAGGCGCTATAACAACGGGAGAAACAGCCCGTAACAGACCATAAATTCTACCATTTTGGCGGCACTCTTCTCCTGGACAAGGTACAAGGGTGGTCTACTCCTGGCAATGACTCACATTTTTGTGTGTTTTTATTTTTGGGTAGATGTTAGAGGGTGTCCCCAAGTGACACTCTTTCTAATTGGTGGCAACACCCTCTGACCTCTGACCCTCAAAGCAAAAACAGTTTGAATTGTTCAAGAGTCATGTATTTGCTTGCTGGCTAAATGTTTTTGCCAGCGTTTTTATTTGGTTTTTACTTACAATTTGGACTTGGCTTCTTCTCTGCTGCATATAGAGTGCAAATAATATAAATAATTCAGGACATACACAGGAGAGTGCACACTGCACATTTGCATGGAGACACTCGAAGGCTGAGCAGGAGAGGGAGAGGCAGCAGAAAAGTTGTGTAGGTCCCTCTCTGGAGTAGGTAAATGCATTACAATGCCCTGTGGGTGTATGTACCGCTGGCATATGTATATTTACCCCACATATATGTATATACATACGTATCCATGGCATCTCCCACATGTGGGTTAGTTTGTCTAGAGAATCATTGCCAACTATTGCTCTAGTTTTTGGTAGAGGCCTACCCAGTTACCTACCCAGATGTCTCCTGCTGCCTCCTGCCACACAACTGTCCGGAGGATATACAACTGCACTTGGCTCTGGCTCTGGCTGTAGCTCCAGTTCTCTGGCCCTAGTTCTGTTTCCGTCTCTGCCTCTATCTTCTCTGGCTGTAGCCTTAACGGCAGCTTAGTCTCCAGGCAGCCATACCTGACACCTGCTACGGGCACACACTCGGCCGGTATAGGGAAATGCAAAGTTTTCACATTGAATTTTCCGGCGCAGCGCATCCTGTGACAAATCCTTGGTATGGGCGGGCCTTCCATGTCTCCCGCTGTTTGGGCGTGTTTCTGGGTGGTTTTTAGATTTCTTTTGTGTGGGTGGATAAAAGTGTCAGTTATCCCCCAGTTACAATTCCAGTTTGAGCTACAGAACTGTGAGCATGAGGACTTTGCTGGAAAGCTGGATTTGCAGCTAAAGTGCAGCTGGCAAAGGGAGTGAAGTTAGCGAAGGGCAGAAGAATTTGTATGGCATTTTTTGGAATTTTAAAACATAAGAACGGATAGCTGGAAACTGAGTGCCGTGTGCTTTGGGGTCCAAACATATCGACTGGCTCCACTTTTACCCTCTCTAAAATTCATAGAACCCCTCAGAGCACATGCAGACTTAAATTTAAGCACCACAAAAGTTTGAAATAATTTTTTTGTTCGTGTTACAAAACTTTGTGGAGCGTGAAATGTTACGGGAGTAAAGTTTTAGCCCGACGCAGCCGCAAGGATATTTTTATTTGCACACGGGGACATTTGCAATTCGAGTTGTGTGATGGCTCATTAAGCAGGACCAGAAGCATTTACAGGACGAGCAGCAGAGGGCAGTGGTAGGAGCACAGCCAACAGCAGGAGTCAAGGATGCTGTGGGAGAGAGAGATCCCTTCGTGTCAAGCTGCTGTGTCAAATGCTAATTAAAATCAAGCGCCATTCGCCTGTTTAAACACGAATCCTATCCACAGGTAAACTAAAATCACAGCGGGAAGGACGCAGGACACAGGACGGTGGACAGGACATCGCCATCATCATCATTATCCCTGTCATCGTCAACAGCAATCAAGATAAAAGATAAGTTAAATGCCAAAAGGGGGGGGACGAGTGTCCATGAGTCCTGCCCTGTCCTGTCTCACTTGGTTGCTTGTTTGTTTTGTAATAAAGTCCTGCAGTGGGTTGTACCTCCCCAGCCTCCCCCTACCCCTGCCCTGTATATCATCCTCTGCCACAGCATCAAAGAAAACTTGGGCTTTTTTGGGGCTAGTGATTTGAACGCTTGATTGCTTTCCACAACCAGAACCAGAACCAGAACGCGGACAAGGACGTGGATGAGGACGGGCACAAGGAGTACGTGCCAAGCACCTCTCTTTTCCTCCCTTAACCCCCCACATAACACTGTGTTCATGTTAATTTCTATCTCCCTGATTGCTGGGGCTGGTCCTTTCCCTCCCTCTGTGTCTCTCTCTCTCTCTCTCTCTGTCTCTATCTCTCTGTCATGTCCCAACACGTTCGTCTCATAATTTCGGAGTGAAAATTTTCAATTAAACTTAATTGCATTAAAAGCGAAGGGTTCAATCTGTCGTTATAGTCGTTGTCCCGTGTCCTTTGGTATTTCTGGGCGGTGGCTGTTGTTGCTGTTCCCCTCTACTATATGTGGGGGGTGGGCTGTCCCATTCGATCCTTTGCCTTTCGCTCCTTTCATTAGTTTGTCCCACGCTTTTGTTGCTGTTCCTTTTTATGGTCTCTGAAACTTTTTATGCTGCAATGCGTTTTATTTTCGGGCGTGGAAGGGGTCTTATGGGGGCTACCATATTGGATGGTAAAGAGAGGGTTTCAAATTGGTTACGGCGTGGAGTGGTGGCAGAGGGTGTCATATTGTGGGGATTGGAATATTCTCCATTTTTGGGGAGTTTCCTGCGCTGTTTGTGTGGGCGTGAAATATATGAGATAATTTAGTTTCAGCCTCCTCCGTTTTATGTCCACTCATAAGTCATTAGGTTTTTTTTTCGGTTTTTGTTGTGCTCCCCTTGAAAATATCATCCTGAGAGGGCGCAAAATTTTTGATTAAAATTCATGGCATCATAATTTTTGAATTTAATGGCAGAATTAAGCAATATTTATGAATGGAAATCGAATTGGTGGAGGCGTTGCAGACAGTCGGGATGTACATACAATTTGCGGTTTAATCATATTGAAAAAAGTTCATAAAATTTTATTGTTTTTGATTTTAGTTGAATCAATTTATGCAACCATTTGCAGGGTACGAAGGGTGGATGTGATGTTCTGTAGTTCGTTCAAAAATGTGGCTATAAAATGAGAGGTCTGTGGTATGTTTTAATTGATTTTCTCAGCATTTGATTAGCATTAGGAGGAATATTAACGTGCCTAAAAATTCAGTAAAAATCATAAGATCTACGATAAAAATTCCATATTTTCTGTTAGATATATTTTTCGAGTTTTAACCTTTTCCACAGCCATTTCCCTTCATTCCTTTAATCTCTTTGCCGCTCAAATAATTTAACACCCTGATGAATAAATATTACCATTTAAAATCAACCAACAAAAACTGATGTCTGCCTGTAGAACAATGCTCGTACATACCCACTAGAGAAGTGTCTCTGTCTCCCTCCCACTAGAGAGGTGTCTCTGTCTCTCACCCACTAGAGCTGGATGTCATCTCCAACCACTATTGGAATCCGTTTCAACACCTACAGTCACACACAAAAGCAACTTCCACTCAATCTAAACGTTGGGCAAACACATTTTTTTTTTTTTTTTTTTCGCTTTTTGTTTTTGTGTAAATTGCAACGCATAAATCTTTGTGACAAACAGACAGTTCCACAGAGTGTGGAGAGAGTGAGCGGAGTGCTTTTTGAGGCAGATGAAGAGAATGAAGGACAAACACTCAAAAACACAATAGAAGTGACGCGACAGCCATTTTTCAAAAAACAAAACATGCATCACAAAAACAATCCACATACAAAAAAAGAGAAAGAGAGAAACGGTTAGGAATGAGCAGAGCAAAGCTGCAGAAGTGTGGAAAGAGAAGTGTGAAAGCCGAAGCGTTGCATACCCTCCAGGGTCTATATTATCCATGAGAGCTTACATGTGGATATATTGAGAATATTTATGGTGCAGCAGAAGTATGGATCCGTTGCTAAGTGTCGCATGCCAATCGTAATACTCTTCTGCCAAAGGGCATCACAAAAAACCACTTGATATAAGGGAAAGCACAGGCGTTGTAAGAGTCGTTAGAGAGCGGTGGGCGGAGAGCCTCAAAGCAGCGGACAGAGAGAGAGAGACAGAACGCATGATTGTCTTAATGGCTTCGACATGTTTGCAAAACGACTGTCAAAAGCAGGCAATGGCAACGCATGCCAATGGCTGTGGCAGTGGCAGTGGCAATGGCAATGGGCATAGACATCGACATCGACATTCACATGGTCATGGGGCTGCCTGTAGCCTGTAGCTGAAGATGAAACCGAGTCGCTTGCTCTGGTGAGGCGTCACCACCACCAGCGTCGCATGAAATCACAGAATCTGGCATTCACCGTCTCTCCCTTACTACGATTTTGGTTGTGTCTTTCCCTCTCTACGATTTTTGTGGAGTCTCTCTTTCTGTTCGTTTCTGGTTGTGTCTTTTCGATTTGTCGCTTCGTCTTTGCCTTCTGCGGGGACATGATGTCTGCGCCTGTGAACGCGATTAGAGATGGGAATAAGGTGTAAAAGGGTATCGATTATAGATGGCAGTGAAATAATCTATGGGTGGATTGATTTTCCCTTTCCTTGTTCAAGCGATCAATGATACGTACATAATATACGTGAATATCTCTTCCACTAACAACATTGATGGCTTTTTATGGTACAGTTAACTGAAATCTATTTAATCAACGATCAAATTCGATTCAAAGAAAATTTTGGATTAACTTTTTCTTTGTTTTTGGTAAAAAGATCAGTCGTACTCCATTAAAAATATATATTAATTTCGTGATCGTTTCCCGCCACTTTTCTGCTCTTAAACGCAACATTTTCTTTCCGATCAAACACAGAACGAATGCAATTGATGGACACAACTGTCATCTCTAACGGTGACAAACTTCAGCCTTGTCATGCGTCTACTTCTTGGCTGAGATTTCTTTCACTTTTTTCGGGGCTGCTCTTGCATCACAAATCTATGTTCTGACAGCCAAGTCACTCAGTCATGCAGCCGCACACTTGATACCCCAACCCCTGTGCCTGCCACGCACACACACCGCCCCACCACCCCTGGCGACACATGGAAAGTTATACTGTAAAAAAAAACGTGCCCCAACGAAAACCCAATCACACACTTAGACATGTTCCTGGGCCTGGCGGGCCTATCTGCACGTTGGAAATTGAATTTTTCACCTGAATGCGTTTGTGTGGGATGAGAGACGGAGCAGCAGGAGGGTGAGTGGTGAGCAGTGAGCAGTGAGAGCTTGTCTGCATGTGTAATTATCGTTATCGATATCGCTCATACGCCCTGTTTCCCGAAACGGCTGCTGACAAGCTCAAACTTGCGTTAAACTGTTTGAAAAGAGGTGAGGAGGTAGGGGTGAGAGGCCGCATTTAACCCTCGTTAAGCAAAATCGAAATTAACGCTTTACGCCAGCAGTACATTCGTCCTCCGTCCATGTGAAAAAGGACACTTTTAATGCTTCCCCCCAGCGCTCTCGCTCTCTCTCTCCCTCCACCCACAGAGCAGCTAGCCCTTTGCCTATGAAGTTATTAAAAGTAAATTAGGGTTGCTAACCAGCAGAAACCGAAACCAGTTTTCGTCCTTCTGGTGTTCTGGTATGAGCGGGGGTGGACACTCTTCCTGCCCGGAGTCCTGTTTTGTTTAGGGTTGCGTGCCTTTGACGTATTTTAGTTGTTGTTTTCTGCTATGTCTGCACCGTACAGGAGCGGGGATTTTGTGTGTTTCTGGCTGTGTTTTCTGCTTAACTTAATTGTCAACATGGGAATTTTTCTAAAACTATGAAATAGTTGTGCCGGCTACGGGTACGGGCTTGGTCTGGGATTTATGACGAAAACTTTCAATTATTTTCAGATTTGTTTAATTACGAGGATTTTCGGGGGGTAGCGTGGGGCAGTGATTTTTGTAAATAACTAATTGGCTTTGCATATAATCTACAAATAAGAAATACACTAAGGTTAGAGGGGTCTATTGGCATTTTCTATAATTAAAATTCTTTCGGTTTAATTTTGTAATTGGCTATAGTCTCTGAGGGTAAGGCTTCAACTATCATTTAGAGAGTTGAGCTGCCTTCTGATTGTTTTTTAAGTGGGGGCTTGTCAAGTGTGTCTCAATCATCGTGTGATTTTGAATGCAACTGGGTTACGAATAAGTGCTCTGAATAATTGAACACAAAAAGGGTGAATGCCTTTCAAGGAGGTTAGTGAATATTTAAGAAGGGTTTCAGCATGTAAGAGAATGAGCTGTGGGGTATAGAAAGGGGTAAGAGAGAGTCTTCCAATTGCCCTGAACATTTCTTGCTTTGGATTAGGCTAAATTAAGCAATTTAATCATCTTTAAATTATAGTTAAATTATGCTCCTCATACACTTAATTCCTTCAGTCTCTATGCTATCTAAATTGCATTGACAAAATCCACGGAAATCAGTCGCGCAAAGAAGCTTCAACAGCGGCAATTCAGTATAAAGAAGGCCAAGGAGGCAGCCCTCACGGAGCAAAGGGTATAGTGAGAGAGAGAGAGGGATAGATAAAGACAGACAGAGAGCGAGACAGGCACACCTTTGAAGTGCAGCTGAGAGAGGCCCGCGAGCCAAAGTTGAAAAGTGCGCTTGTTAACATTCCTTAATTGCTGTTGTTGCCACTGCCACAGGGGGCCAAAGCAGCAGGAGATGCAACCTGATAGAAGGGAGTGAAGACCCAAAGGTATGGAACGAGTGGCAAGGTGAAGGGAATACCCAACAAGGATGTCGACGACGGGAACGACGACGACAATGACGAGTGCAATTATACAAAAACTACTTAGGCGCGCATCCTGCCTGCCTGCCTGCCTGCCAGCCAAAGATGTAGACAGACAGCAAGAGGAACGGCAGCAAGAATAAGGAGACGGACGCCGGTGCAACAAAATTGAAAGAAAATTCACTTTCGCGTTTGTAAATTTGTCAACATCCTTGAAAAATGAAGAGAAGCAACAGCAGCAAATAGCTTTGGGCCCTGCCGGTGACAAGTGCAGGATGCACGGCCACAATGCAATTTCAGTTAAGTCTCTTATAATAGGAAACTCAAGCACTTTGGCTCACAAACAGCGATGGAAACGGTAACGCTAACGGTAGCAGCAGCGGGTGCCAGCAAACGGGAGTTGTAATGGGAATAGGACCTGGATAAAGCACTGCGAGAAATGCATGTGTAGTGCACAAAAATCCCACTCGAGTTTCTGGGTTTCACTCTCACGAAAAACAAAGTGAAAATTTGCATGTATTTATCGAAGGATCGTGTCCCCGAATCATTCCTTGCGTTCCATTAATTAAAATCTGAGTTTTATAGACACTAAATCGAAGAGGAGAATGGCAAAAAGCAGAAAATTTAATGCTCGAACTTGTTTCATCAAGAATTTCGCACAAGTTTTAAAAATTAAAATACATCTATAATCTTCCAAAAATTAGGACTACAATTAAAATATATTTCGGTAACTTGTTTCCTTATTTAACAACTTTTTTTCAAGTGGACAGACAATCGAGAAACTCTCGACGGGACTTTCGTAGCTTGAATTAACATTTCTGAAACTTACATCAGTGCCAGCTCATTCCTCAAGCTACATTAAAAGGGCTTTCCTGTCATGCAAAAAAGGGTCTGATGTGTTTGCCTCAGTGCATGGCAGTCATCTGGAGAGATGCCTAACTACATTTGTCATTAAGTCAATAAGCGCATTGTGCTTAAATGCACATAAAATAAGGCCTACAATGGAGACCAAGCAGAGGAAGAGCCATAAAACAGTGGCAAGCAGGAGCCGGTGAAAAGGACTTTTGTAAGAGGAAGGATCCATCTCATGTGCCAGCGACAAAGCCGATTTATGCCCAATTGGATTTGCTGCTAAGAGCCACAATTCATGTTTTTATGACCGGATGCCTATTACAACCCCACACCCACACCCAACAGAAAGCAGCCCAAGGAGCCCTCAGAGTTTCTTTCGTTCTGTCTTTTTCTTTTTTAATAAATATAAAATGTCCAGCTCCAGTCCGGTCGAACAAAAGGTAAGTCAACAAAAGTTCGGGTCCCAAAAGATGGTTAGGGATAACGATAGGGATAGGGAATGGGAATGGGGGGATGGTAAGGAATGCTTAGCTTAGGCCATTGATAAGCAGCTTGGACTTGGGTCAGCAGGCATGTCCTTTTCTTTTCATTCCATTTCTTTTCTTTTCATATCAACAATATCCCTGTCGTCGTTGTCGTCTGCCTTTCATTCGATTTGCTTGTTAAAAAGCTCAAATTTTATGGCCTTTTTTGGCAACAAGTAACTTTATCGATTTGCTGAGGCAACGACAATAAAGTGAGGACACAGGGAAGGTCACAATCTGCTGCTCTGGCGCTTTCTGGGTGCGTTCATCAGCAGGCTAGTCCTGACATTGATAAATTATGCAGACTTCCATGATACTCCGTGTCCGTCCACGTCCCGTTCCTTGGACGAAGGCGCAACAAATGGCTTTTAGGCGCGCTGATTTTCGTTTCGTTTACTCGGCCAAAAGGCAATGAGTTGGCAAAAATTATAAGTCATAAAAAAAAGCACAGCTGAAAGGCTGCCAGCAGATGGCATTTAAAATTTAAGTGCCCATAAGATGAGGCCGCTTAAGGAAGGATTGTGAAGAAGGATTGGCTTGAGTTTTGAGAGTCAAAGTATTATGGAGCATCCCTCTAGCTCGAGTTTAAGAATTGTGGCATTTAGTATTAAAGTAGTGGGTTACTATTCAAATGAAGTATACATACATTAGTGAAGTTCTTAACGTATGAGCTAACGTACACTTTGGTAAAGAGTGAATAGAGTTAATAGGAATACGAGTGCTGAATTTCTATGTTCAATTTCGCCTTTTTCGAATACTAATTGAATGATATTGAGGTATATTCGTGATTTATATAATAAATAGTGTGGAATAGGTTCAACATTTATTTAATATATCAGTAATATTTGATTAAAATGAAATAAAACATTTAAAAATTCCCATAAAGTAATACCAAAACGGAAGTTTTTCCACTACAAACTCTTTTCGCATCATCATTCTTGTTATTTATGTATTTCCTTTGCTTAAATCTACAAAATGAAAACCCTTTTAGCTCCTTATTAAATTTCAGTCTTGTCAGCTGCAGCTGTGGTCCTTACTTATCCCTACTTCCCCACCCCTCTCTCCATCACACTTTCTCTATCTTCCCTTTTGCTGCACTCAAAATTATAACCTACATTTAACATTTTTAGCCCCTATACAAAAGCTGCTTACGCTAACGCCCTGCAATTTTCTCTTCATGAATTGACAACTTTGACATAATTGACTGAAGTACCCGGACCCGACGACTAAGGGCGGAAGAAAATAAAGCAAACCCATAGAAGCAAAAAAAATAGAGTGGAGAATGGAAATAAGAAATAAAAATCGCAACAACTCGTAAACACCGCAAGTCCTTAAGCAGCTGAGAGGGGCCACAAAATACAAAAAAAAATTTGTAGAAATATAAAAAAATTAAAAACCTCACGATGCGATGACGATAATGAAGCAGCACAACATCCAAGTGTGCAAAAGAGGAGAGACACAGCAGAAGGAAAAGGAGAAAGCAGACCCGATGGAGTTTGTCAAAGCGCCACCGCTGACTATTTTTATAACAATTTGATTATATTATGTTTTTAAGCATTTTTCTTCTGCTTTTGGGTCGTCATCTTCATTAGCACATTAAAATGTCAATGACACTTGGTCTCTAGGTCCAGCACCCAGCACCCAGACCGCGACCCTTTCCGGTCTCTGCCCAAAGGGTGAGCATTTGAAAAATGCGCGAGAAATGCGAACAAGCCGGCGAGACGGCTATGGGGGGACTTCCCCAGACATCAACTCTGACCGCATGGCATTCTTCTCTTTTTTTTTTTACCACTTTTTTGCCTGTTGTTGCTGTGGGTGCTTTATGATTGCTTGACGGCGCCATAGTCGGGCAGAGAATGGGGGTGCAGGGTGAACAAAAAATATCAAACTTGCCGTAAAAATTGTGCTCAACACTTGTTTATGTCGCCGTCGCCATATCCGACACTCTTTTCTTTCGAGAGAGGGTACAATGGGTTCACCGTTTGGTGGGTAAACGGCTTAATAATGGGAATAGCATTTTACTTTACTAAATAAAAAAATAATATTTTGTTGTATGCTTTAAATACCACGATTCAAAAAAAATGACTTGGAATTTGTGCTATTATAGTCAAAGAGATACGTAGGAAAGGGTAAGATGGGATATACAAAATCAAAATACAGGTATGTGGTATTGATCTTCATGCACCTCGCTCTAACCAAAAGTTTAAACTCTGCGTAAGCTGTGCAGTGGCAGCGAAGTCGCAACGATCGTACCGTATCTAACCGAGCCCGAGCCGAAGTAGTAGGCGGAGAGCGTAATCCGATTGACGATCTTCGACATGCGCTGGCAATTACAGTGCTCTCTCCTTCTCTCGCTCTCTTCATACGCGCTTCCTTATCTCTGCTCTGCATTGGAATGATTGCATTACAGCAGACAGCAATGACTAAGGCAGCAGAACATAAACAAAGTGCCATGAGACTCGACTCTTATCGACTCTTTTTATCATGCCTTAGCTCAAGCCAGAACTCTCTCTATTTCGAATTCCCACAAACCTATAAGCCTAGGCACAAGAGATACCCGAATCACTCCTAAAAACGAAGGAAGATCCGTCTTGCTTGTTCTGCCTTGCGGTTTTTTGTTTGCTTCTGGGGAATTACCCAAAACAACGGCAGTGAAACTTTTCCTCTCCCAATGAGAGTATCAAGTTTCGCCTTGCTTCATTATGGAAATTTGCATTCCTTTTGTTTATGCTTCTGCCTCAGTCTATTTTTTGTGTTGCCTCCTATTTTTTAATGGCATTCTCGAGCACTTTAAAGTTTTGATGGCCTCACAGCGCCTTGGCAGCGCCGCTGCTTCAACAAGGCTCAACCGAGCAATTCATTAGGCTCAATTGCCCCGTGTTGCAGTTTTCCTTGTTTCGGTACGAGCATTATACGAGTATACCCGCTTACCCGCTGTTCTTTTGTTCAATTTGGCCTAGTTTAGCCCCATAATGAAATGAATTATGTTTTCACATGGCAAACACTTGGCACTCAGCGGGTAATCATGTTGAGGGGGAGAGAGAAGGGGGAGCTATAGCTCCGGTATTAGTGTATTGTTGGGCGACGGAGATTAGCGAGAAAATGCTGTTGATAGGCATTGTTGAGCTCTGCCTGTGCTGCTCTGTGCTTTGTACATTGACGAGAGAAATCGCTTAATTAACTTAATCAAAATATGGCCATAATGATGGGGTCCTGTATAGCCTGTCCTTTATGCTTTGCATTGTTTGTTCAATAAATAAATACATGCTTTTGTGTCTGTATTTATTTGTCCACAAACACACAATACATATGTACATGCGTGTATCTTTTATTTGTATTATGACAGCCGTTCAATTGATGCAGAAATTAATTAAAATTTTCCCTCGTGTGTGGTGTGTGTGTGTGTGTGTGTGTGCTTGTGTCCTGGACTGTGTCTGTTTTTGTGTGCACTCTAATAGGACTATCTATCTGAATGAGTTGTCCTTTGGCCTAAGGCTAAGATAAATTACATTTTGCCAGGGCCAGAGAACGTTATGAATATATGTACTGAAAGCTGGTAATTGCTTTGCATTCAATTTGTGTGTATTTCTACAGTATACATTGCTTAAAGAGGATATTGTGCTGGGGGATTGAATATACAATATTTAGAATTTATGGATACCATTGATATAAATGGTAATGGGATTCTGTACCCTATTTTAACGAGCTACAAATTTGTTTTAATGAACTTCAACCTGCACCTTTTCTCAAATTTCATGAATTTTTCTCAGAATTCCTTAGTACGTATAACCCTTTTACCTTTAGTCAATTACGACTGTGGTGTTTATTCATCAAATGGAAGGAAATATTTGAACCCTTTACAGCTGGCAGTCAATTTTCGAAATATTTTCACATCTAATAGACTCCAAATTAATTCCATATTACTTTATTATGCGCCACGTTGGCCTTGGCCCTTTTGCAGACAGAAAAGAGAGTAATATCTTGGGCTTTTCAATTAACTTGCGGCTGGCCGAATAATACCTGCTTGGTACGGGGATGAGCATTTCCCCAGACAGCCGGGAAAAGAGACCACGAGAAAGTCTTAAAGGCAAACGCTTTCCCCTTTTTCCCGTCTTTCTTTTAAAGTAATTTAATGCCTGAGCAGAGCACGGGGAAACCCTTCCATATAGATATGGAAAGTATTGCTGTCTGCCATTGATACCGCAGGGCAGAGGCAGAAATATAACGGGTGGGACGCATGGGACATGGAATGGGAATATGGGGAATATTTCATGGCACTTATCAAAGGCAGCAACAATTTAGGTTAAATACTCATTAATATTCCGGTCTGCAAAAGTTTTTTCCCTACTCTCTCTCTCTCTCTCTTTCTCGCTATCTCTGTCCTGTGTTTTTGGCAAATAAATTTATGCCCTTTGCTTTTGGCCGCCGCCAGGCACGAGACCGAGACCGAGACCCAGAGACAAGGCACAAGGCACAAGACACAGGAGTTGCTTTGGCTGTCCTTCCGGGACTGCTTCCAAGCCAAATAAATAAGCACACGCACATGCCAAAACACACACAAAGATACATATGTATATATGTATGTGTATGTATATAAAACTGAGAACAGAAATTAATTTTGCGTAGCCTACATTTTGGGACAGCCTAAAAATGAGCGGAGCAACAAATTTTCCCAGGGAAAAGGATAATTGCCTGGCAACGGGAAGTCTACGAAAATGAATAATTTATAAATGAAGCAAATTGTTGCAAAGTTGAAACAGTGACAGAGTACGGGTTACAGTTAGGTGGGAGTAACGGTTGTATAAATATCATACAATTTTCGATAAGTGATACACAGATAATTATGCAAAAGAAGTGCAAAGAATCCTTGGAGATATAGGGAAAACTTGGCAGAGTACAGAGTACCTCTAGCATCTTTAATCTATCAGCAAAAAGAATAAACGATACAAAAGTATATTAATATGCTGACAAATTCAAATGCCGTCGGTTATTTTTTTGTTATTTTTTTGATATTTTTTGGACACAATAGTTTGATTGCTCATCACAAATAAATAAACAAAACTGTAAGCCTCTTGATGTACTGTGGCTGTCCTTCCGGAGCTGCTATGGTCGATCACTCCACCTGACGGGGCCAACATTTTCGATCATTCTGTCTCCCTCAAACAAATCGTAAGTGCATAAACAATCTCTGTACACAATATGTAGCAAATATGTTTCGGATCTTAATTCTACTATTCTATTTTCAGTGTATATTGGTCCGTCTGCTGGTAAAGAATTCACCATGAGATTGTTCTCAGTGTGTTATCTTTTATTGTGAGTGCATTGCTCTCCTTTTAACTTCTAACTTTGCTTGATTTACCAGTTTGTTCTGGTCATTTGCCTATGCCATTGCAATGGGTTGGAGCAGTGCGTTGCTGTACTCGTGCTAGTGAGAGAGTGTGTAATGAAAGACGACTCGCTCAGAGAGGATCAACGGAGTGAGATAATGAGAGCTACAGCGCGTTGTGCGTGTTCCTCTGCAATGATCAAGTGTGGGTTAGAAAGGGAAAAGAACAAATGGTAAGTCGCAGAAAATTATTTTTTTAGAGCTATGGTTTGGCAATGCGTAGTGCGCAGTTAATCGTTGTTTTACGTGTCTCAATGGAATCAGAGTGCAATTTTACTGGGAGCCCGACATAGGAATGAGATAACTGATAATTTTATGTTGCTGTACCCAACGGTGTGATTAGTAAAAACTCCAAGTAAACGAATGGTTTAACCCGACACTGCTTACAGCTTGCAGCTCACTGTTAAATGAATAGTACAAAGCTTTGCAAAGGTAAAATAAAGATATCCGCTTGATGGCTGGAATACCTGTATCTTTCCTTTGGGATCCCATACATATGTACATATATTAAAAGTAAAGCAGCAAGAGTTACACATAAGGATTATCTTTACCCCAAAACACGAATTAAATGTAGGAAAGCAACATTTACATGGGGTAAAACATAAAGGTGCTAGCAAGCCGCGCGGAATTGTGGCATCAGATAAGATATGTGGCATACAACTTGGGGCACTGGGCTCCAGTTTTCATTTACACAACTGGAACAACAAAGTTGGCCAAAAAGTATTTAATTTGTTTTTATTGGATGCACCACAACACACACTCAGGCACACGCACAAGCACACACAGCACACGCTCGCAGCGAACCCACTAAAATGCCAATATATGTATCCTTTTTTTTTTGCACGAAATTTATTGCATACTTTTGAACGATCCTGACGGTGCAGAAGCAGAGGGGCAGCAGCAGCAGCAGCATTGTGGCAGCATCGAGGGAGCGAGCGACACGCGTGTTGTCGGGATTTATTTATTTACTCCTCCACATCCTTCATCCTTTGCATTGGCTGAGTTTGTGCGATGATAAAATTTTGACATGCCAAACGAGCCATTCGAAGCGAGGGGTACTGCGGAGGGGGGATTTTGGGGGATAATGGGTATACCGGGCGAGGATGTAACAACAAAATGACAGGATATTATTCAATTGAATTCGTTTACATGCATGGACTACATAATAAAAATGCCCTTAACCAAAAAACGAAGAGCAAAGAGCCAGCCAAAAGGAACGCAAATTGAACAGCAGCCAAATGGATGTACACATGTACATACATACGTATGTATTCGTATTTTTATATGTGTTTGTAAAGGAAAAATGTACGTATCTTTTGTATCATTTATGTGGTTGGTGGGGCACCGAAATGTTTTTTTTTCTTTTTTTTGGGCCAACATTTACATATTCATTTCCATCATGGGCTTCGCCCTTATTAAATGCGCATATTTTATGCAACAAAAGGAGTCCACACACACACATACGAGTACGAGAACGAATACTCCATCGCATTCAGACACTCGTATTCATACTCATTTCAGTTAGTTAGCTAGCCCGAAGGGGATTTTCTTGCCAAACATTTTCCACTAATTTGTTCGGCTGGGGCAAAGTGGAAGTTGCGGAAATTGTTTTGCGTCTGGCATAAAAGTTTTCACATATGAATTTTCCCGATTTGATGGCAACAACTTAATGGTGAGATAAGCAAGAGTTATGAATTATTGTGGGGGTAAAAGTTTTCCCGGGTTTTCCGTTGGAGGAAGCAATCAATGCGGTAAATGATTCTGGATTCTGGCTGGTAGCTGTTTCTCTGTCTCTCGCGACGGGTAATGCAGGAAATATGTTAATCTGTGTCTGGCAACTTAATCTGTAACTTAACTCAGTTGGGACTGGCAAATGAAGTGGATATCTAAATATAGTTAAGAGCTTTAGGACCAAATAAATGCTCGTGCTATTTGGCTTAACGATTTGGAGAAGAACTCAATATTTATGAGCTTTTGTGGTATTCATTAGAAGGTTTTGTTAAGCGAAAAATTATTTTCAATTCCAGCCAGAGATTTCCACTATCATTTATAGAAACTTAAGACCAAAGAGCATCTAAATCTTAAGGAATTTCCTTGCTTCAAGTCGAGTCACTTTGTTTCTATTGAAGAAATAGATTTAAAAGGTATTTTTGCACCCCTAAAATTATTTCTGCATTAAAGGTTCCATATCTGGCACCTTCCAGCATAACCATTCAACCAAAAACATATCCCCACTCACAGTACCCTGTCGATGTTCATACATTCAGATGCATTGAAGCCTTCATTACGCCCAAAAGATCTCTTGGGCAAGCGAGTGAAAGCCATGGCTAAATGAAACTCATTATGGGAGCGTAGCACAGTCATACAAATGTCATACATTCAGACAGAAGTAAACAGAAAGCATACACTTGCTCGCTGTTGAGCAATTTTCTATGGAATATTTGCAATTGCAGGCCAAGTGAAGTGCACTCTCCAGATCTTTCTACTGCAATCGCTCCGAGCAGCAGCTGCACAAACAGAATGCCAGGCAAACACCCAGAAATGGACCAGCGCCACCCCTCAGCGGCCAGAATGATGGTTGGTTGTACTTACCTTGGGCAAGGGTCCACTTGAGCAGGAAAACGATGAATACGAGACTGAAATCCATTTTACAAGTATTTTATATTATTTTTTTTTACAGTATTTTGCCTCAAGATAAACTTGGCTAAAAAAGCGTTTGCAGAAGCATTTATTTGCCCTGCACCACACACACAGGATAACACATTCGAGCACGAAAAGGGCGTGTGGAGAAAGGACTCCCACAGGGATATATGTATATATCTTTGTTGGTTGATTCTTTATTCGGTTTGCTTGCCTTGCCGTATTCGCTATTCACTGGCACAATTTTCTTGACATTTCCGTAAGTTTACATTTTATTATGCGGCTTAAATGCGGCTTCCGTTTCCGTTTGGCCAGTCAGCACTTGGCCACAGTTTGGTTTCCACTTGCCCCATTATCAGCAGCACAATTAGCATTAATTCCACCGAAAGTCAACCATGGGGAGGCATGCCACTTCGTTTGTTTATGTTTGCTGCGGCGGCTGCTGCTGCTGCTGCCAATCGGCGACGAAGTTGGCCCAATCGCAAAAGGCTCCCACTAGAAGACCGAAACGCGCTCACTGGAACACCCGTAAACCGTTGGCGCCAGTAACCAAAACTCAACTGAAGACAGGACACAGGACTCGACAATGCCAACAGTGTGTGGCGCCCCACCAACAAAACCGAGAACCCATTCGCACAGTCCACAGCTATGCTCGCGATATGGTGGTGAATTTTCCAAGCTTCGGGTTTGGTACGTGCTCGTGTGTCAAGCTTCGTTTTCGGCATTGCTTTCGGAGTAAATTCCTGCAGGGAAACAGCTGTTCTAGGCTAGAAACTGTGCGCGGGGAGAGGGGAAAAGTAATAGTGATAAGATATCATCCATAAGAGAAAGATTACTAAGGAAAAATAAAAAAAGTATTTAATTATTTTTATTTATTAATATAAACTTATACAAATTACATATATAGGAACTATTTCATCTGAGGAAAATATTTAACTAAATATTTTTCCTGTATTTTTGTTGTTTCTAGTAACTGCTCAGTTCTTTGCACTATCTGGTCCCGGCCACGTTTTGTTTATTATCAAATTTTGGTATCATAAACATTTGTTGCTGAATTCTGCCGGCTAAAATGTTGAGTCTGCGCATGGGACATTTTCGGAGTAACTACCGGAATTCCTTCGCTCTTTTTGGACTGCTTACATGAGAGAGCAATGTAAAAGAGAGCGAGAGAGTGCGAATCATAATGTAACGAGTGAAATTTGAATTATGCTAAATAACCGTTAAATTCCGATGAAGCAAAGTTCTTTGGATAAGAAAAAAGAAAGAAAGAAAGAAGAAGTTGAGACTCGCAGCAAATAAAAATTAGCTGAAACAACATTAAATTTAGGGCCATTTTAAGTAGGTATATTGTGTGCTTATGGAAATTAAAAAAAGGTAAAAATAAAATTGATGGTAGAAAGCAAAAACAACAAACTTTTATCTAAACTACACATATAAGTTCGGTCCTATTTTAACGTTGGATCTCAAACAGAAAATCTAGCTAGCCGACAGAGGGGCGCTGTCACATGACTCGTAATTTGTGGAATCTTGTTGCAGGTCTTTCCAGTATGGATTATTTTCTAACTTTGCACAACTCAACCTCATGCGTAGGCAGCAAAACCGCGCAAAGACATTAACCGCCTGTCAATCTTTGAATCCGTTTAAAACCCCCTACTAACCTGCATTCGTGGCCAATTTGATGAATCGAGACCCAACAGCGTTGGCATAGTTAATTAGAAACTGACGTTCACGTGCTGCCGTTTGCATTCACCGCAATCAAAATTAGCTCAGTGGCTTGTGGTGGTACCACCCCACACCATAGAGAAACTATACAATGCCCCACTGGAGTCCACCCTGCTCCCCTTCATTTTCTTGATCGCATAAACAACAATTAAAACGTTACAAATTGCACATACAAACATCCTTCAAAGGGGATGTGCGTCCCCTACTCGTGCCGCTTCCCCCCTATCTCTAATAAGTAGTCTCTCTCTTTCTCCCTCTCTGTTTGCTCCTTGCTGTTCCTTGGTTCCTTTCTTCAATTATTTCCGATTATTACCAAGAGAGGGCACTGGAAAAGGGGCGCTGCAGTGTGGCAAAGGAAGGAGTGGAGCTCCCTCAAAATCCATGTTAATTGCTATTTTGCTCCCATTTGGCTTTAAAAATCCTTGCAAGAAAACTAACAACCTGGGGGTCAGATTTTCCTGATTTTCCATTCACTCTAAAGAGTGGCAGTGGCAGTGGCAGTAGAGTAGAGGGCAGCAATAACAACTCTTGGGGAATATCCTTGTTGTTGTTCTAATATACTTTCCTTTTGCTTTTACTCGCAGGGGGACGGAATGGAGAGTCCTATAGTCCAGAGCTCAGAGACTTTCTGTGAAAAGGAAAACTGAAAGAGCATAAAGAGAGAGAGTGAGAGAGAGAGAGCGTGGGAGAGAGATTGTGTGGGAGGTAGAGAAATTACAGTGACGACCCAGTAAAGTAAGTTCCGAAGATAAACTGCAATCGAAGGACGTTGACTGAATGATAAATTACACTTGACAATGGGCTGACCCACCCACACCGGCGTGAGATGTGTGTGTCTCCATCTCCTTCTGTGTCTGTGTCGGAGTGTCCTGTCCAGGATTTCATTTTTTTTCCCCCTGCTGTGTCTGTTGCCTTTTCTTTTGCTCGTTTGTCATAAGTTTACTTTTAATATAAAAGTTTTCTCGCTTTGGCAATGTTGAAAAGTGATCATCATGATAATTACACGGCCAGAACGATGGGGAGCGCTAAGCCACAGTGGGATAGAAACAATAAAATAATCAGCGTTTTAGATATTTAAGGAGAAATTTTAGATATAAATAAAATTTTTTTTTATATTTCTATGGTTTATTCTCTAAAAAAATACTTTAAATTCTTCCATTTCTGGGCACATTTTGCTTTCATTAACATTAACTAAGAACTAAATTTATTTTACAAAACGGAAAAAAAACTGGAATTGCTTTTCTGTTGTATTTTTTTGTCCACTGTCCTTTCAAGCTGCGTTCATCAAGCGGGGTTTCCACCACCTCCCTGAAGATTTATGTGCTCATGTGGTCAGAGATAAGGGAAAGGCGGACACCAGACCCTCAGATAGCACAGACCCCCAGACCCTGCTCCCCACTCACTGTCTTGAGTGCCAGGACCTCCTCGAGAGTGTGTTTGTCAGCTGTGAGGATGGGGCTGGCGGATGCGGTACGGTGGCACGGTGGGGGTGCGAGATGAATGGGTGGGGTAATTATGATGGTTGTTGTGCTGCTTGGCGGGTGGAGTGTGGCAGCTGCTGTTGCGCCCCATCCCCATCGGCATCCGCATCCACTGACACGTCTAAAGAAGCGGTAGCCCAGTTTCACTCATTAAGGATATCCGTGCAGGAAAACAATGCCAAACACTCACACCAATGAACACACACGCACAAGCATACAGCAACCGTTACAGTATAACCACAGAGGGAGACAGTCGCACACACTCACAGAATCTCTCTCGCACTCCCTCTCACGTAATGCATTTAGTGGCTGCGGTTTTTGAGCTCTCTCAGGCTCTCAAGCTCTCAAGCTCTCATTGTTTGCTCTTTGGCCTCCCCCCCTACCACTCCACAGACGAAACAATACAAATTTATTTTTGTGCCACGCCCCCATGGCACAGCGCGCAGAAAGAGGCGGAAGCGGAAGGCTGAAAAGAGAGATGACTCCTTTCAGTAAAAAGTCGACGCGACGGCCCAGAACTTGAGCAGTACGCGGAAGTTCCGGATAGAGCCCGCCCAAGCCCGTCTTTCAGCGTTTTCTGTGTTTTTTGGAAAACTTTTGCCAGGAATTATATCAAAAAGTTCTGGGTTTGGGCGTGACTGGAACGGGGAGTGGGGGCCATAAGGGTCTAAAGAATGTATACCCAAAAAGTGTTAATTCATTTGGCTCTCTGGCATAATTTTATTCATTCGTGTTTTGCAGTTGAATTAAAAGTTTTCGCCAGCCAGCAACTGGCATAACAAATTATAGGAAAATGTCAAAGAAAAGTACAGAGAAGACTCCAAAGTGCACTCATATGTAGCTTTGTACAAGTAAACAGATGGGACAGGACAGGTTGTTCAGGGCAACAGCGCTGTTAGCGTATCAGGGGTAACAGCCTTTTACCTGTCGTGCTAACAGCCGACTGTTAGCTCGCTCTCGCGCTGTTCGCTCGCGATCCACACGGCTCTGCAGCACTGGCGCTATGTAAACTTTACTTATGTACCACCGTCTATTCTTTTCTGATTATTTGGTAATTATAATACTCGTGGGAAAATATCTAGACGAATGAAGCTACCCTCCTACAAACACAGAACATCGCTGATTTACGTGAAAAAAAAAATCTATGGAGATAGCTCACGTCTTTTTCCGTCTCTTCTTTTCCCCAGTCACATGACCTCTTTGCACAGCAGCACCTCATTTCCTTTTGTTTTCCTTGCTAATTTCTTTGGTGACTTTCAAAATCAAATCAAAAGTTCATTCAAATGTTCAATACTTCAGCCAAAATGATCAATGAGCAAATCACTTAGCCTAACTCCAACGAGAGAGCGGGTGAAATGCAAAATGTTTTTGCCACTGTGGAGAAGCTGTGGAGAGCTTTTTCCAACTTTGAGTGTGATTGATTGCGAGGGAAACGTAATTGAAATGCCCGCCAGAAGAGCAGACGCAAAAGTTCTCTCCCAGAGACAGTGACAAAAAGGGAAAGTTTTCACTTTACTTTTCCCCCCTCAACACTGCCAAAGCGGAAGTCGAGAGTGGAGCAGACCAGCAGACCAGACAGAGGGCAGACAGAGAGCTTGTCATTGTGCATCTACAAGATGCATATCTTTGTATCTCCAGATGGGCGGAAAATCATAAATATAAAGGGGGGTTCCAATGGGGCTCCTGTAGGGTGAATGCAAATGCGAAATCAATCTCGGGTGTTGGCATTAAAAATGCAACAATGTGAGCAACAATGAAAGCGAAATCCAGACGGAGACAAATCATAAAAAAAAAACAAGCAAGGAAGGAGCAAATTGCCAGACATAAAATATATCAGGATAGAACATCTGGGGTTGCTGCCTGCCCGACTGCCTGCCCGCCTGCCTGCCCACTTAGCTGCAACAAATCGTCAAATAAGTGGAAAATATTGCAGGCCACAAAATCTGCCATTTTATCTTAAACTCTGCACAAGGCGACGGCGACGATTCCCATTCCGATACCAATCCGAAAAATGTTACTCAAAAGACAGAGGGAAACCAATTCCGATGACCTCTTTAAATATTAATACGCGTGCCGTGATTGCGCTGGGAATTGTGATTGACTTTTTAGACCTGGCGAAACCACCCCTGAGGGGAGCTCCGAACATGCACTTGCCCTTGCCTCCTGTTCCTTGTTCAGATCCTTGACATTTGAGCTACCTACCCCATGGCAGTTAAATGCACAACCCCCCACAAAGGAAAAGAGACAGAACAGGCAGAGACTCTCCACTCAAGCGATGTCTCCAGCAATGTCCCTGGAGATATTCCCAAGGAGCAGCCTAAGGAGCAATGTCTGTGAGTGGGCGGGGGCGCCGAAAGTTCGCCTGAAAGGTGGCAAAGTTTTTCCTATTGATTGGGAGACGGTGGAAAGTGGAGCTAGCCATACCTCCATCCCATTAAAAGCCTGTCCGGCTCAGTGCTCTGTGCTCATTGCACATGCAATGGCCGTTTACCTGTTGGCCACGTTCTCGCCTCGATTTTGTCAATTAAGCCAATGAAGTGTGGCACAGCAAAAAAAAAAACACACACACACTCGCACTCGCATACAAACAAAACACGAGTCCAACCAATTAAATGCAAATTTATTGAAATCAATGCCAAATTAGTTGCCAATAAATGCTCAATAAATTGTGTCGCTTACACATGCAATTGTGGCCAGAGTTGAAATTAAAAATCCACATGCAAAAACTGTAATTCATGAATGTGTGCAGATAGTAGTCAAAAGTAATTAAAAGTTAGTGTTAGAAAGAGGTGGGGCAAGGTGAGGATTTGGCTTTAATTTTATGTATATTTTTAAAAGTTTGGGTTGCATTGAATTGGTAATTACATAACAAAGAGGCATGTAAATAAATGTATAAAATACATATGATCTGATACGTTTAGGGACTCTGTTGTTCATTATATATAAATATATTCCACTTCGAGCAGTTCTAATGAGCTAATAGAAACCAATTCCAAATTATGAGTCATCCACGTATATTAAATGTACTTCAGATGTTCTTCGAAGGAGAATAGATAAACAGAAAAGAACGATCCAGAGACAATG
Source organism: Drosophila tristis (assembly GCA_018150885.1). Classification (NCBI taxonomy): domain Eukaryota; kingdom Metazoa; phylum Arthropoda; class Insecta; order Diptera; family Drosophilidae; genus Drosophila; species Drosophila tristis. Next base: position 4,953,532 of record JAECWT010000039.1, read on the forward strand.
AAGTGGAAATTCTTATACTTTCTTTATATAAAATTTGGTTGAGCTACAATGCAGTGCTCTGGCCAGTTTCCAACTGCTCTATTGCCTAAAAGAAGTTAAGATTTCACTCTCTCATATTATTCGAAGCCTTAACTCTGTAAGCTTATAAACCTATTTAATGGACTGTAGTCGGCATCATTAGGTATCTCCCAACTAAAACCCACACACAAATCCACACACACATATACTCACATATATCTCTTGAACTGTTGTAGAATATTTAGGATTTATTTTAGCTCCTTTTCTGGAATGTTTTTGCATATTCCATTAGTCCGAGGGTTGGCTCAAACATCAACTGTTCTCGCCCCCAGAAATGGCCGTCCCCTGGTATACGGGGTCTAGAAGTGGAGGTCCTTTAGCTCGTAGGAGTAGGGGAACCAGTTTTATGCCCACTTAATAGTTTTGTTTTTGTGTCTATACGTACGAGTAGCTTTGTGTGTGTGTAAGGGGCAGGCAAATGACTAACCAGAAATGTGAAGATGCCTTCGGTATACGAAGGACTTTCCTGTTCCAAGTGTCTGGTAATTTATGGGACCGAGCGTCAAATGGCAGACGGCTACGCGGCGGCTACTTGACAAACCCCCAGCACACACACACACACGCACACAGAGGGCACAAATACCACTTGAAATACTATAAATGTGTGGCAAATATGTGTATGTAGGTATGTGTTTAGGTTTAAATTATATTAAACTGCCACAGCGTGGCATGTGTCCCATTTCATATGGTGGTGTCCCCAAGTACCACCTCAGATTGTCCTCCCATTGCGGTTATCTGTCCAGAAATTGTTTTCATAATGTTACCTCATGGACACACTCACACACGGGGCACACACAAATATAGATGCGAGATAGGAGGCCCAGACAATGGACATTTATCATGGGCTCCACTCTACACCCCCCAACTAATCCCCTGCCCGTTCAGTATTTCCATTTAGTGCAATGCAAATGTCAAAAGTTGAAGCCCAAAGTTTTCAACACTTTTGCCCCCCACGCTCACACTTTGCAAGAAATGGAGGATCTAAGGATCTCCCTTCAGTCTAATTTAAATTGGTTTGTTTTTGTCGTCTGTTGGCATTGCGCTTTTTGCCCTGCACTTTGGGTCCGTCCCCCAACAATTACGACTGTCGTCCCACCCTGCTTTCCTTACCTTCCGGCTTTTTCCCCCTTTTTTTTCCATGGAAAACTTTTTAACGCTCTGGGGAGCTAAATGTTCGGGAGGGTTGGGGGTTGAGAGTTGGATCTCAGCTACCGGTAAATGGTGCCGTTTACTACCTCATCGTATATGCTGCTGTCTGTCGCACATTTCATTTTTGCTACGAGTCGAAACGAGTGAAATTAAAATGCTTGTTTTCACTTTATGCAAATTCTTACTTGAAAAACGTAAAAAATAAAGAATCAAATGAAAAGCGAGGGCAGCACATAGCACAGAGAGATTTGGTTAAGCTGTCGACCAGGGGTATATCCTGTAACAACAATACTGCCTATACCCTTAGGAATATTTTTTATAATCCGTCCAAGGGAAATCAGCGCTAAATATAAAATTTAGTTAACATATAATTCTCACACAATTTGTATTGCAAATTTAATGATTAAATTTTAATCTACGTGTGTCGGAAAGTTTCCGGAAATATACTGGGTACTTCTTCAAGCTAAGACTCATTGGAAGAGAGATCGAGGCAGTAGAGTCAGCAACGCCACTCAGAGTGGAGCCAATTTACGAGTCAAAGGCAGAGTCACTCTGCAGCACTAAGCCACACCACAGACAATATAACATTATTATTATTATTATATTGTCTTTGGCAAAACTGTGAGAAATAGACAGAGAGTGCTCGCGTACGAGTAGAGGAGCTTGCCTTCATTTTGGCTATTAAAATGATCCGATCGGGGCACTCAAAAATTCATTCCTCTAGCGTTAATACACCTCGAAGGCTAGGTGTTCAAATATCCAAGCGATAGGTTATTGCAAACATATTCATCATGTACCCCAACGCCCCGTCAAATACTGAGTACACGACCCGCTGAGTGCCCGAATATATATTAAACAAAAAATAAGAAGAAAAAAGAACAATATAAAAAAAGAACGTCAAGCAAATAAAAATGGCGCGTATTTACGTTTGGGAATATGTAAATAAGCGTCCGCTGTATTTATTTTCTTTAGCTTTACGTGGCATCCCAACGAAAAATGGAGTTGTGTGGGACAGAAGGTGTTTGGTTTGGTTTGCTTTGGTTCGGCTGTTGCTCAGCTCTCGTTGTCCTCCGCTTGGCGTTTGGTGTTCGGTGTTCGGTTAAGGGGAAGTTTTGGGTACTCGTGGGGCTTACAAGCTATTAAAATGTCGCTGCAAGTACTTAACTGCTTGATGTTGTCAATTTAAATTAAAACCACTGCCGCAAAAGTTACGGGAACCCAGATGGAAAGACAGACTTATAGACAGGGCCCCATACCATGCATCCATAGCCGTGCCCTTACGCCCATGGATGTAGGGCTCTGGACGAAGAGAGTTTGGGGGCCAAATGGATATTGCAGAAGGGCATGCGTGGATTAACAAGGGAAAAGCAAGAAAATACAGGAGTGGGATGCCACGGCAAAGGCAACAAAACTTTTCTTTATGACTGCACTCGGAACGTCTGTCTGTATGCTAATGGAGGAGATGGTAGGCCAAGGCTAAGGCTAGCCCCCCGAGATGGGCAAACTGGGAAATTAAAAAGTTCTCGGCTAAGGATCTGCAAAATGTCTTGTCATTAAAGAAAGTGCCTTATTACAAGGATATTTAAATATACTGCCACATGCAATGCAAAGTACTTGGTGGGAGTGCCAAACACTTGCAATAATTGTTTCAAAAAAAGTTTCGCCGTTATTTTGTGGGCCCTTATTTAATTAATTGGAAGTTATTTTTGCTTGTGTAAAATAAAATACTTTTACTTCTTCTTTTCTATTTATTGCTAACTTTATAGAAAGTAATAAGAAATATTACTGTTGTGCTTGAAATTTTGTCAATGTGGATTTGTGCAACAGTTTCAGCATTTTTAAACGAGAAAATATAATAATTTAAATTTTAATTAAATTAAATTTAATTTAATTCAATTTTTATTTTTTATATGAATTGCGGTAGACTTGCTTAGTATAAAAATAATGGACTAGTAAAGCACGGCTCGATCTCGGCGGGTTTCTGCTGATACGACTGGTCTTTCAGCGCACTGCTTTGATTCTTCTTTTGACGACCGGTACTTACTGTTGGTCAGTTTCTCCACTGTTACTGCTTGTCTGCTGTTACTGCTGCTCTGCTGTTCTGCTATTGTTCAGCTGCTTCGTCGTAAGACGATGCTCCTTTCAATGGACCAACTGGCACACTCCATTTTACATAAATTATGGACACATAAAAGTTATGAAAGACTATAGCTTCACTTAAAGTATTAAAAAAAAGAGTCTACAAGTGTCCTCTTTGGGATTTCACAACACTTTAATACCCAGAAATAAACATACTTCTTTTGGAGAATAAACCCAAATAAGCACTTCATATTCCACCTCCAGCATTTCTGCTAATTTCTAATTTCCTAAATTCTCTTAAAATAGATTTTCTATTCCACAACATGTAGAACTCCAATTAAACGAAGAACATATCTAGTGCGATAAAAACTATATTTTATCAACCAATAAAACTCAAAATTTAATATGAAAACTGAGCGAAAAATAAAAACGTTCGTGTTGATCTCAGGGTTTGCCTCCGCCAAAGTTATGACAAAGCGTTTAAATGGAGGATCCTGGAGGTTTCAACGTTAGGACTGTCAGCAAGTGTGTTCCTGCCTCTCGGTCTGTCCCGTCTTTCTCTATCTCTTTCCCCTTTGCTGTGTGTCGTAATAAGCGAATCGGCTCAAGGCATTTTAGTGCTCAAACAAAAGGAAAGGCAGCACACACGCAGGAGCCCACACCTCACCGCCCCAGTAAACGCATAAAAGCAGAGCCCGAACGTGCTCTGATTTTGTAAATAATTGCAATGACGATGCCAGCATCCACATCCCCCTTCGACAGTCGTCAGAAACAAGTCCCCTGGAGCGCCAACTGAAGCCCACGGACCAAGCGCATGATAATATTAATAATAGTGGTAATAATCATACGCACTGTGTGACGACTACACGCCATAAGAGAGTATGGCGCGAGTGTACGTAGTACACGGCACATATAGTACATACAACCATATAAACAGGAACAAAGGGAAAGAAAAATCCCGTCTGCCGTCTGCCTTTCTGTTTTAATATGATTAATGCTCCAGCCGAACAGAGTTGGCAAAATATTTACACGTATTCGCGCAGCTACAAGGCTTCTTGGCGTATAAAGCGGGGGGGCGCAGGGTCTCCTTTTCAGCATTGGGCTTAGCGGGTTTTAGTCCTGACAATGCGCAAAGTAGTTCCCTTCAAGGGAGGGTTACTCAATCGAGTTAGACGAAGGGAATTTTCGATAGGGTGTTGGCAAAAGAATAATCAAATGGCATTCTAAACCACGGATTGAACGTTAACTAACTAAGCATTAATCCATTATGAAATTAGGAAAATAGGCAGCAAAAAAAACCGCCCATTTTCTCCAGTAAAATATTCGAAAAATAATGGAAAAATCAATTTAATAGTTTTTTATGCAAAATATAAATTAAAAGAGCAAAGAAATAACCGAAAGAGTAGCAAATAAAACTGCTTGAAATTGTACACATTTTCTTGCTTTTCGCACACTTGCACAACGTGTGAAAAAACTTCTAGCGACTCTTCATCGATATTGCTTGCAGGCAGCACAGCAACCATGGCAATGTCTCACTCCATTTCTTAAGAGAATAACCCCAGACAATATGCTTCTGGCAGCCACTGGCAGCCGCATACAAAGTTTACTTTGAATTCAATGAACCAAAGCGAAATTTGCCTGACAATTAAACAGCTTGAGATGCCAAAAAGGCGAAGAAGAACGAAAGAATACGAAGAAGATGGTAAAAGGAACGAAAGCGATTTCAAGGAAGGAAGGCAGAAGGAAGTATGTATTTCATTCATTCCCCGACTGTCGACTGTCGACTGCCGACTGCCAAAGCAAAAGTTTATGCATCAAAGTTAGTTGTGTGGCGCCCCAAACTTGTGCAGCAGCGATTCCTGTAAGCGATGCAATCCTCAAAAAATATAACGCAAAAAATGTAAAGAAAAGCTGCAAAGAAAGTGTGGGGCGGGGGCTGGAAACCAATTGCAAAGTTTTCCAAAAGGGAAATATGAAGAAGAACTTTGCAGAAGGTAAATCTGTCTATGGGTTCCCATTTTTCCATTGTATATTTATGCCTTTTGGCGGCCACAGAGCGAGTCGGCTGCACATTCCGAAGGTAGGAAAATGCAATAGCGCACAAATTAAAGAATAATATTTTCTTAGGTCCACGACCGAAATGCAAGCGAGCGTTAACAAAAAACCAAGGAATAAAAGCAAAAGATAAACAAGAAGGGGAAATAGAACAGCAAGAAGATACATAGAAAAAAAATAGATGGGGCGACGACTCTTTAAAAGCGCATAAATTGTCATTGGTCCGTCATTTGGGGGTTGGATTGAGGCCAACATCTTGCTTGAGGCAAATGCCACGGGTGGTGTCACTGCCTTTAAGTGTTATTCCTTTGACAAGTAACCCTCCCTGGAATGAGGGGTGGATAGCGCCGTAATACGATCTGTTTACTTAAGCTAAAAACACACATCTAACCAAAACAGGTAAAAAGCTTTTGTCAATCAAAATGCCAACTGACAGTTGACAGAGTTTTTGTTTTTAAAACTTGCATAAATAAGCCATAAATGGGATGATCAACGGCAGTGTAGCAAAGAGCCCCATTGAATGCCCCCCAAAAAAAAAAAGAAAAGTCAAGAAAATACACTCGTACTCGTAGTCGTATTTAAATAAGTCGACGGAGCAGGGCAGGGCAGGGCATAAATCTGCATGCAAACTGGTGGAATGACAAGCGTGTGGCACAAACAACAATTGCATCATCAAGTCGTGACGTTTGACAAATGAGCCTGAACCCTCGGCGCGACCCCCTCCTATTTTCACAAAGTAAAATATTGCATACACACACATGGTCCTTGCATGCACACTCATGCACTTACACACAGGCATGTACATACATACATATATATGTACATACATGCGTATGCCAAGGTACATCAAATGGGTGTAACAAAAGCAAAAATGCCAACTGAGCAGTCAGCAATCAGTAAGAGTCGGCAACTAGCAATGGTAGCATGACACGACTCACGAACTGAGCAAAAAAATAAGCAACAGGAATCGGAAATATTTAGGTGTACAAATGTAAATTCGATTTCATTCGGTTTTACCCTCCTAACGTAAAAACAAACTCAAAAGATCAGACCCGTACCCTTTCAGAACTCTCTTTCTCACGGCTCTAAAAATAAAACTCAAGCCTACAGTTACACATTTAAATAAACTCTAAAAATATTTAATTATCATGATTAATATTCCAAAAACATTTTTACTTTTTTTCCCATTAACTCCACCTTAATTCTTAGATAAAAATTATCCCACATTGCGCACATACTTAAGTTAAGTTAAATGACTTCAAGGCCTGAATACCCAAAGCCCTCTACAGCTTACAATCTCGCTTCCATTCCTCTGCTTTCCTCTGGAAATTCTCGGGAAATTCCAACCAACAATCGTGGCATCACAACCCTTTTAAAACTTTGTATATCTGCCAGTCGCCTCACGCACTCATCTCCAGTCAACATTCCCAATGCAAGAGATCCTTGTGTTTTTTTTTTTGGGGGAGAAAGAGAAGAGAGGAGGGGAGCTCGCCCATAGTCATAGTCACAGTCGAGTCAGCACAAAGTCAGCCGAGGGCAGGCATCGGCATCCTCCCGTCGCTTTTTATGGCAAATTGTCAGCGCTGTCGTAATTTTTAAGTTAAAAAATTGTTAAAAAATTTTCGTAGCATTCATTACCATGCCGACGACTCCCAGCATCCAGAGAGACTCCACTGCCGACTACTCCACCGACTACTACCCACTCCCACTGCCACTCACTCACTCAGTTCACTCAGAGTGGAGTTCAGTCAGAGGCTGGTGCTGGGGCTGGTGCTGACCCCACTCTGCTGTCTGCGTGTTGCACAATAATTTATTGCCGCACAATTGCAGCTGCCACACATTCCAATGCACTTGGCGCCCCAGCAGCCATATGGGGGGTTTGGGTTACGACTTTCGGATTCCCATCTGGTGTGTGGGGGCGCGCACAGTCCTTGTCAGGGCACCCGCGGCGCTTGTAAAAGCAACTCACATTTGGCGTTGATTTCGAGTGGAGGATGCCGTGCTGTCGTGCTGTCATGGTACCGCCACCCCCACACCCAAACGGAAACCCAATCCCAATCCAATGCCAACCCCAAAACCCATCCTTATTACATAGACAAAATGTAATTTAAAATTTATTTTCTCCCGACTAGATTAAGGCACTGCTGAAACGTGAATGGATGCAGCAGGAATATATATTTCCTAATGAACTCTTTTTGCAGGAAATCCTCCGCTGAAATCTTTCTTGGAAAAGATAAACATTGAAACTGTGAACTGTGAAAATGAATAAATAATTGCATCGAATAAAGTCACGAATTATACTGGAAAATGTCTACTTTTTCGCGAAAAAAAACAGCTAACCTGGAGAGGTTGATAACAAATAAACGAAATTATTCGACTGTTATTGCAGATTTACTAAGTTTTCATCGCACTTTTTTTTTTAATTATATATTTCTCTTGTTCATTTTTTTGAATCATATAAAACAAGACTAACATTGTTTTTGAAATTAAAAAAAAATCATTGTGAAAAATGTGAACTGTAAATAAAAACTATATAAATTAAAGCTTTGTGTACTCTTAAATCGATGAGAATTGGGAATTGGTTAGCAGCTACAGAGAGCAACAGAGTCTATTTCGTTAACAGAGTATGTTACAGAGAGAGAGAGCAACACTGCTCGTGGAAGCCGCCGTCGACTTTAAAAAAGAGCGCAGAGAACCAAGCCTCAACGATCGACGCCAAATAACACTACTCAACACGATTTTTCCTCAAAGAACCAAATCGACTTTTTCTGATAGATTTTGGGGCTTTAAAACTGTTTGATGAGACTTTATTTTTTCTAAGGCGGAATTTATTTTTTGTAGAATTAAAAAAAATAGTAATTGTTTCATATGTTGTTTTGGCCCCCAAAAATGTAAAAACTAACTAACTCGTCACCATAGCTGGCATCTCTCTGTGGATCGTTGCGTGGGACAATTGAAAGCTTCATTAAATGCCGCAAAATGAGTTAGGGTCTGCTTCAGACGCACTCTGTCCGCATCATGGTCCACAAAGTTTGACGAATCACTATTCCCACAGAAAAATTGCGCCAGATTGAGGAAGAATATCCGCTCCATGGGCATGGTAGTGAAATCCGGCCGGGTCCTGTTCTGGTGTGACTCTTCCGCGCCGCCAAAGTACGCTTCGTAGGCGAGACGAATGCCGTCAATGTCCGCCACTCGCTCGTTGAGGTAATCCGTTTCGTTGTGGTTGATGCACTCCAGACCGGCCTCGAATCGCGAAGAGCCGCTTATCTGTTGGCCCATCTCGCTGAGATTACCCTGAGCATCGTAGCGGACTCCGAGTCCATCGAAGGCGTGCATCAGTTCGTGGGCAAGGATGAAGCCCAGCAAACTGAACCTGAACACATCGTGGCTATCCGGCAGGAACACTGGCTCCTGCAGGAGTCCGTAGGGTATGACAATGACATTCTGGCGGATCATATAGAAGGCGCCGGAGCTCATGGCCGTTATCGAGTCAGCAATGTAGAAGTACTCGTTGGTCCTGTGCGGCGTGTGCTTTAGCTGTTCCATCCACTGACGGGTCCGGAATTCCAGCAGCTTCAAATGGCTCCGACTGTAGTCCAGAGTCGCAGTGGATGTGTCCACATCCAAGCTCGCATAATGCTGACTGACGAAGCTGCGCTGATCGATATGCTGCGGCATATTGCCGATATTGAGTACCATATCGTTGACTTTCCGTTTGATCATCCTGCGCTGCGATCCACTCAATCGCAGGCGATTCCGCTGCACTATCCGCACGAACTGCCGTCGAAGCTGATCAAATAGTTGGACAACGGACTCGCTCTGCCTTTGCAGATGGCCCGCGGAGCTCAGGAAGCGCTCCTTGTAGAGCAGATTCGTGGCCAGATTCATGTTGCGGCGCACATCCTTGATGCACTCAATCGGCTCTGGGCTGTCCATCGTCTCCTGCCACAGATAGAGCATAAGGCGTGTCATCATGTAGCTGGCCACCACACTCGGATCCTTTGCGTCCATCAGCTGCACCAGTGCCTTGAAGTAGCCCAAACTCTGGACATTCACACGAAACTCCGGAGTGAGGGGCTGTCCAAGCAGCAGCTCGACGAACTTCTGCCAGTCGGCTCCAGTGCGTCGCTGCAACTGCCTCACTGTCATATACTGGCCATCCGTGTCATCGTCGTCATCGTCAATGAGATTAAGCAGCGCAGTCTCCAAGTTCTTCAGTTTCTTTGTCAGCGAAAAGGTGCTCGCCCGCGGCACACCCAAGATGGCAAGGATTTGCATGGTTTCCATGAAGGGCATCAGACGCTTTTCCCTCTCTTCGAGGCTGGGCATGCTGAAGTCCATCACGTATTCGCTGCTGTTGTTGGACCATGACATGATGAACACCGTCATCAGGATATTCACATCGCCATAGCGATGCAGACGGGCCAGAGTCTCCAGCCATTTGAAACGATCCTTGGGCCAGGCCCTAGCTTCTGGGAGTGTTAACTGCGGCCATGTTAGGCCCTCGTCTGGCGGCACGAGTGTCAGGTAGTTTCTGCCACTTCGTCTGTCGGTCGAAGCGTTGCGGCAGGTGTGATAGAAGCTCCACACCTTTGCCTCCACACTTGTCGCATCGAAGTCTGGCTGCTGTGCGCGCTGCTCCAGCTCCTGCATCAGCGTGAGCAAGTCCTGGTTCACCTTGTGGTCCACCATTGAAATGATCTCCGAAAAGGAATCTTCCAAGTGCTTCTTCGCGTACTTGCCGCACGCATGACCGAAATAGTCTTCGCAGGCATTGACTTCTGTATCCACATAGCTGAGAATGTTGTCCAGCAGACGGCTGTTGGGATTGGCCACCTCCTCCGCCGCCCCACTGGGAATGGCAATCGAGACGATGAGCGCGAGACCAATAATCCACATGATCGCTGGCGGAGAACTGAGGCTTCTGCTCCGCCCTGTCTACATGTTTACGTTTGCCATTATCAGGAGTTCATGTTTGTTGTGGTGGTGGGTCAAGTCGTAGCTGATAATTGCAACTGATTACTCGGATGACGAATTGCCAATTATTATGAATTGTTGACTAACACTGGCCACCCACTTTGGATGACTCAGGCTAGTTGTCGACTTTTTCTAAACTTATTAAAGTCAAAATAAAATAAAAATAACACACATAAATAATCAATGATCATTAGAAAGCTTTAAAGCTTTCCCAGACGGTAAGCTGAAGCTACAAAATGTCCAGAACTACTTTATAGCTGTAAATGTCAACTTTGCAGAATAGCAAAGTTTATTACAACCAATTGAAAGACACCAAAGTTATGAGAATAAGATGAGCGCTGCCCATGAAAAAAACCAAACCATTCTTTTTTTCAATTATTTAAAAAAATGTTCTGCCAAAGAAAAAAAAATAGCTCATAAAAAAACGCTGAAACCCCAAATCTAACAGAAAAAGTCGGTATGTTGCCTTGAGACAAATAAAATGCTAAATTTTGTTGAGTAGTGTAATCGCTGTCAAACTTCTCTCTTCAGCGACACACGCAGAAGAGCGCACTTGAATTTTAAGTCCATTAAAAGCACAGTGACCGTTGTAATCATGATTTAATCTTAAATAATACAAATATGTACATATAAACATAAAAAAATAATAAACAAAAAACGTTTTCCTAGAGCACTCCGGAATAACGGAGACCACATTTATATTAAAGTGTATACCGACTCCCATAGAATTTTCTGAAGTTTGACTACAAATCTAATAAAACAAAAATAATAACTACTGTAAGGATTATGTGATATGGATCTTGATTTCATTCTAAATTTTTTAAATATCTGAGAAACCATTCATTACTTATACTGTTCTAAGAATGTATCTGTTTGTGCGAGGGTGGATTGATGATCGCTCGAAGGTTCCCAAAGACCTTGGTTCCCAATAAAGTATTCTGGGGGTGCTTCGATGTATAGATATATATATATATTTGTGTATGGTGCTTCGCAGTCGTAGTAAGGGGGGTAGAAGGAGACTAAAAACTGTGTACTTTGGCAACTTAATGCTAGCGCCAGTGCTGGAGAGTCCAGTGGATCGCGACTAAGCAGCGCGAGAGCGAAGGGCACGAGACAGAGAGCGAGCTAACAGTCCGGCGTTAGCAAAACCGTCAACCGACTGTTAACTCTGCCACGTTAACAGCGCTGCTGCCCTGAACAGTATCAACACTGGTGTTGGGAATGTTTAAATATATTTTTAGAACGGCAAGAGATTTCAAAGTATCTGTCTCTTATGGCCATATTGAAATGTTGTTTATTAACTTAATGTCCCACAAATTGATAAGTCTCCTTCCCTTCCATTCTCTCTTCTCATCTCCATTTCGATATCTTCCTCTCCCTCATCCTTTTAGTGCCATAATCAAATGCAAATGTAATTGGATATTTTGCAAACACAACACTGAGTACGAGCACGAGTATATATGTATGTATGTGGCTATGACTAGAAATAGCACAGCCATTAGGGGAAGATATTTGAATGATATGAGAGGGTAGCGCGGGGCGCGGGGGTTAAGTGAGAGTGCGGTTTGACAGTGACTTGTGCCAGTGCCAGTCTTTGTCCATTAGAGAAGCTTGCGAAAAGTGTCAATTACAACAGATGTCAAAAACAATCAGCTGCATAAATAAGTCATCATACGGCAAAGACATGTGACATTCGACCTGGGAAATTGTCGCAACACCCACCCACCCACCAGCCCACTAGCCCACGAGCTGCTCTGAACCCTGAACCCAAACCAAACCAAACCACAAAGTGATAGAAAGCGCTCCTTTGTCTGTGTCAGTAATCAATAAGCCTGGTCAATTGCGTGCGGCTAATTAATGGTTGAATCGGTCCTGCACAGCGAAAGGTGTCAGACGCAAAACAAAGACATCGCGCTCCCGCGTGGGTCAAAACTGTTAACCCACCCCCCCGCCGGACACCATCTGAAAATGGGTGAAAATTATGAAAAATGTCGGCAAGGTAGCAGGATAGCGACAGTGCGTGGTCATTGTGCGTGTTCGTGTCCAATCAATACACAAATTATGGTAATCAATTTTAATTAGAGAGACACTACACTCGTCAAGTCGAGAAAGAAAGAAAACCCTTCAAGCAGCTCACTCAACTCTGTCCAAAACGGAACAGAACATCGGTCGGGGTCTATCCGTGCACTGCAATTGACATTGTCAAAGCGCAATTCCATAATCCTGGCATCATTTTGGATGGTTTTTCGACCCACACACACACACACACACAGACACGCACTGGAATGGGTTGGGATTTTTGCTTATGTCAAAATTCAAACAATGGCCAAGTGGCTGGCCCGAAAATTGAAGCTGACAGCCCTCATAACCGCCTCGGCTTCGGTCCTCACCCTCATCCAAAAACGCCACTGATAGACAGTCGGGAATGCTGTGGATGGGGGATGGGGGATGGGTGAGGTCGGTCGCTCTGTCTGGCAGTAGAACATACACAACACACACACGAATTGAAACTGGCACTGACAATGGCACGGGCTTCAAAAATTCCATTATTCGGATTAGACCAATTGTTGCTTTGAAGCTACCAACAGCCAACATTTAATGCGGAACTTGGCCTGAATGAGGCTTAAAAGTGGGAGCATGGGCTGCAGTTATTTATTAATTTGATTGGAAATCATTTTAAGGCATACAAAAAATATAATTTAAGCTTAAAGGAATTATTAAAGCTCCATCGATGCGATTATTTGATTATTAATTATGGGGTTTACGTGCAATGACTGCAACATGCTGTGGCTCAAGTATTCCAGATGGAAACGCTAACTAAACGACCGAGGTGTGCCGCTGCATGACACGCCACTTGTAGAACCAAACCGCTGGCCTACAGGAAGCAAAGGATTATGTGTAACCACAATCAATTGCGCTATTCAAAGGCCATTTTGGACTAAGAAATCAGTGCTCTGTAAGCATATTTTTCTCTATACAGATTCTTCTGTCAGAAATTTACATTTCTTAAACCTTTCATTTGCTTTCTACCTACTGCAAGCACTCCACAAAAACATGTATTACCCAATCTGCTTCGAACTGCCCCCCTAAATCCGCATCAAGTTTCCATCCCACCTCCAAATTGCAGTTACAAAACTCATGTAGACCACGGGTCAAAGTAATTTAAAAAGTACACAACATCAAGCAACTGGAGCAGCTGCTGCTGTGCTACTCAACCTGCTCCTCCTATGGCTGCTTCTGATGTGATTCTGTTGCCAACTGCTATTAACAGTAAATGACTGGCCTAATTTATGCACCTTGTTGTACGGCATACACCCACATGTGAGAGATAGAAGGAGCATGGGACTATGAAGACTAGAATTACAATTGTATTTCCATTTCCATTCAGGGTGAAGCGCACACAGACCGTCGCAATGCCGTAACTTGATGGAATATCTGAGAGCTCCACAACAGGGCGAAGGATTCAACTAGAACTACTGTTGCCCCCCGTACGACAGGATGATCCCCCATTCAGGAGGGGACTGCCAAAATTGCTTTACACAATCGAAACGCACGAAATGACAATATAAATCGAGGGGCGGAACTAATTTTGGCAAAAGACTCGAAATAGGCCGGTCCACGACCACAAAAACCGAAATGATGATACTTCACAGGGGCTGGGGCGGACAGTGGCAGCAGACAGAGGGTGACTATAAGTAGGGGTTGGTGGGGAGGGGGTTGCAATTTCAGCTGATGCCTCGTGGCCCGTTGCTCGTGGCACCCCTCTGAATTGGCCAAAATTAACGCAACGAGTAGAAAACTTTCTTGTGTACGGAAATTGCGTAACTACACATTAATGAAGAAAAATGGGGGGGTTGGTTGGAAAACTTACCCCGTACCCCGTATGGGGGGGTAGACGCAACTAACGGGGAAAAACTTTCGGAAATTGGACGACACTTTAGCCCATAAAAGGCCTCTGATTTATGCCAATTGAAGCTCTCGTCCGCAGGTAAACTGCCACATAATGAACTGCAGCTTCAGCTGCCGAATGAGGCCGGAAGGAGTAAGGGTGATTATGGCAACTTGTGTGCTCAGTATGGGCAGCGCTTTGATCATCATTCCCATAGCCAGCCCCATCCAATCATTTATTATTTGCAGACCTGTGCGCAGGAGGAGGCTATTTTCCTTAACCATTCGTAATTATTTTATTGCCGTCATTAAATCCCTGACCAGACAGCAGATGGAGACATCTCTTGGAGCAGACTCCAGGCTCCACGCACCATAATCATCGTTTATCATCTGCCGCCTAATTAATTGTAAAGTTTTTGCGCTTCTACGCTGTGAAATCTTTGTGCAGCCATTAATATTGTCACAGATGTCGTAATTGGCCAGGCAGCCAATGCCTCAAATGATTAATACATCAAAGTTTTGCAATTGTAACTGCCATGGGCATTCCATCTTGAGTTGAATTTTATTCCCTAAACAAAGTGGATTGGGCTGCACAAAAAATTTAGAGAATTTGGTTATTAGAAAAAACAATTTTATAATTAATTTTAATTTTTTATTTTGTATTTTTTTGTGTATTATTAACTCTTCTAAAAAAACTAGCATTAATGTAGACCTACTACTAAATCATAGAATTTTGTTATATTTAAACGTTTTGTTTATTTTATTTATTTGTTTTATTTATTTTATTTGTTTATTTAATTTAAATATTAATTTTTCATTTTTTTATTTACTGAATACAGTTGGAAATATTATTAAATTTTATTAAGCGGAGAGCTAGCATCGAGACTTTTGGCTCCAGGGCTAAATATTCAGGAAATAAAATATTTAATTCATATAAAATCCAACAATGGTTAAATGTTTGCCTAAAATCTACAAAATTTCACCATACCCCAATTTCTGTTCAGTGTAATAATAAAATATCTCCCTCAGACACTGCCGTCAGCTTGTCCAACTCTTAAAATAGAGAGCCCAGCACAGCTCCATTAGCCTCTTGTCTTTTTGGGTAGTGGATGGTTGGGGGCTGGTTTTCAATTCATAAAATTAGTTTTAATAATATTAATAATATCATCACTTGGCAGCAAAAACAAAACGCCTCCCTCAGCGGGGTGGTAATGGGGCACTGGTACTTGGCCAGAGGATGAGCATTGAATGCCTTCCAAGCCATAAGCCGGCTTTGGTTTCGGCTCTCGACTTTGGCTTTGGCTTTAGCATTTTTGGTCATAGTTCAACGCGTGCAAGGAATTTACACAAAAGGCGTCAAGGCAACCCAGAGACAGACACAGACACAGAGGAAGAGGCAGAGGCAGCGACAGAGTCCTGTCCTCCGACTCATCGTCAGTGTACTCCACTCCCAGTCCCACTCTGCCTTACACCCCATGGCAAGCTGGTGGGCTTATGCTCATTGTTTGCACTGTTGCCAGTGCCAACCAGCATCAACATTATGCAGCAGGCTACCGGGGGCTAAGATCTGGCCACAAGTTATAAAACTGCCACCCCGCCCCAGTCCCCTCACTCGTCTAACACAATTCTCCACCTCCCTCTCTCTCTCTCACTCTCTTCCCCCTGCCCATCTGCCTCTTTTGCTTTCTCTATTGTTTAAATTTTGCGCGCCGGAAATTTGCTTATCGCCGCGTTTCAGTTGCGGCTCTTGCTGCCAGGGGGATAGGCAGGGCATGTGGCAAGGGGGCATGCGGCATGCTGGAGGGGAATAGCAAGCCCAAAGTCAATAGAGAGATTAGTGCGGCAGGCATTGAGCCGGCACAGAGCTGTGCTAATTGAGCGACGGACGGGTCATGGCAACAGCTTAAATCAATAGAATCAGCAGTCCCACGGCAGTCCCACGGCAGTCCCACAGCAGCCCCCAGCTTCATTCGGTATGCAACTGCGTTGGGGAAGTGGCTAATTTTGATACCCTAGAATAACTGGAGCTCTGCCATAAGTGGATTAAATTTTTCTTTATTTATTTATATTTTTAGAATACAAAAAGAGGAGTTGCCCTTTCACTTTCTGTTTTCAGATGATACCCAAGCCGAGGCCTCCTGGCCTCTTGCCACCACCCAGTCCCAGCTTCTGGCCAGCATCAGCCAGGCCCAACTTCTGGCCAGCACCACCAATTGTCTGGCCAAGTCCGCCGCCCAGCTGTCCCAGTAGGCTGCCCAGACCCGCACAGCTGGTGGAGCTGAGCGGCGAGAGGGAGGCGCCCAGAACGGACAGCTCGCAGAAGCGAAAGTCATTGGAGGTCTCCAGTTTGGTGTGGATTTTGATGAAGGGTGTGGCCTTGCCGGTGACACTCTGGAAGAGCGACGAGCCGGAGGAGGGCTTCCCATCGCCGCTGCCCTGTTTGGCGAACTGCACGAGCATATCGATGAGATTGTGACGCACTTGCAGATCCTCTGCGCTGGTGAGGCGCGTCTCCACCAGCGGCTCGCCAAAGATGTCGTTGGCATCGAACATGTAGCCCAGCTCATCGCCATGGCCCACTGTCTCCGGCTTGTCGTTGGCCGTCTCCGAGACGATGGGCAGGCCACGCAGAAAGTTGATGCCCTTCGATTTGGTGCCGTTGTAATCGAAGCTGTACATGAAGGCTGGCGCCAGTTTGGACCACACCTGGGTGGTCAGCACGGCGGGCAGATTGAACAGCACATCGGTGGTGGATTCGACCACCTTGGACAGCACCTGATCCACGTTCAGGGCCTGCGGCACCTTCCACACATCCTGCAGCGTTGGCGTCAGCACACTGCTGAGTCCCGGCAGCTGCGGCTTGGCGATCTGTCCCGTGATCTGATCGATCTTCAGGAAACCCGTCAGCTTGTTCAGCGCGTCGCCCAGCGAACCCAGGAACTGCTCCGCCGAACCAAAGACCTTGTCAATGGTCTCCACCGTCACCGAGTTGGCCGTCTCGTGTTTGGTCACGCCCGTCAGCAGCGGAATGCCCGAGAAGTTGTTGCTCTTCAGCTGCTGCTCGGGCTCGCCCACAATGAGGCTCGGCAGGGCACGCCCATCGTCGGGGCTCTCGATGTGGGGCTGGAAGCCCACGTTGCCGGTAAGACCCTTGACCAAAGCCCGGCCCGCCAGACGTTCCGTTTGCACCTTGTCATCGTTCCGTATGATGTCCTCGGCGCTTTTCTGCAAAGATTAAGAGACATTAATACCAGAATTTGGCACCCCTTTCACACCCCCCTACCGCTCTCAAACAGTTGACAATTTCCAGCTCATTGCCTGTGGGACAACCGTTGATCTTGGCCACCTCCTCGACACTCTGCACGGGCTCCTTGTCCGTGGCATATTGCGACAAGGCCGTGCCCGACATGGCCACCACACCGTGCACATCGCCGGCACTGCGCGCCGTCCGCGACATGGACAGATACATGGCGCTGGCCGCCCCGGAGCCATGGCCAATGGCCTGCACCTGCTTGGGATTGCCGCCAAAGTAGGAGATGTAGTCGGTGACCCAGCGGAGGGCGGCAGCCAGGTCGAACATGGCCAGATTGCCGTCAAACTGCTTGGTGCCGTCGCCCATGATGCCCAGCGAGCCGAGACGATACTGCGGTGCCACCACAATGGCGCCCCTCTGCGCCATGGGCGTGGCATCGTACTGGGCCGCCGAGCCATAGCGATACCCGCCCGGATGGATCCACACGAAGACCGGCAGCCCAGTGCTCTCGTCCGGCATCCGCGGCGTGTACACATTCAGCAGCAGGCAGTCCTCCTCGCCGACGATCCGCTGCGGCGACTGGGGATGCGGCTGGATGCAGGGCGGTCCATGCCGCGTGGCATTGATGTCTCCACCCAGGCGTCGATACACGGGACGGGCATATCTCAGCGTACCCAACGGAGGCTCCGCATAGTGCATGCCCAGGAAGCTGTAGATGCCCGTTGTCGGATTCCGATAGCCCTCGACGCGTGCATCCCGATTGAAGAGGCGCGCAAACACCACCGGATCGTCCACGGGCGGTGCATTCGACTGCTTGCCACCGACAATGCGCTTCACACGAATATGGGAACCAGATTCCCGTTCGCAGCGCGTCAAGGTCACTGCCAGCAAAAGTAGCTGCAGCAGCAGCAGCGGCAGTCGCCACATAAAGTTCCGCCTCAGCAGTGATTGCATTTCGATTGTCAAATGGGAACTGAACTGAATGAGGCATTGCCTGGCATCGCGGAGCCACAGAGCTGGGTTTTTAGTTGTTGTGAGCGAGGCCGGGTACTTGTTTGGCTTGCCGATAAACAGCAACAACAGCAGCAACTACAACAATCGCTTTAGCTGATAAAAAAATATAAATTCAACTTTTTGTTGCTTTGTTCGGCTTGCGTGCTTGCCAGGGGGATAAGACCATGTTTGGTGCCGTCCCGGGAGCTGCTTCTCTGGCATTCTAATCACGTACTTTATAGCGCTGATGATGATGATGGAGGTGGAGTGGGCTTCATGCCAGTCGTAGTGCCAGTTCATTGAGTCACAACAAATCTGGAATTAGCCTATGGCAAGCCTTTTGGGTGACTTTCGAGGGGAATTGCTACCAAAAATACTTGAATATACAATTTGGAATATTTGCAAGTGTGTGTTACGCATTTATTTTAATCAGAAATTAGTACTTAAAAGCCTGTTCAAACAAAATAAGTAATATTTAATTTTAAATAGAAACTAAATAAAACTCAATACCTTCTGCAATTTTTGTTGCCATTAAAGAAATAAAATTAATCTTTGCATACATTTTTGGAATTGTAATAAATCTTTTTATTGCACCAATTTTATTGTTTCTGTTTCTTTCATTGGCAGAAAGAGGTATAGCATAATTTATTCCTTATTCAATTTCATAATTTATCTGTATTACTGTATTTTCATAGCTGTATTTCCATGCCAAATGCCAAATGCTGCCATCCATCTCCATTCGCAATTGACTGACTTTCAAGCTAATTATCTGCTGGTTGGATCATCTCTCGGTTTGACTGACTGCCAGGCAATTAAGTCGGATAGTATTTGCTGTATTATTTTATTACATTATTCGCATCGTGAGATCTTCGACCGATGAACAGTAGCAGAACTGGTCAAGTCGGTTTTTCCCACTGCACATTTGCTACGAACTGTTCAGCGCTGTGCGCTGAAAATTCAATTGCATGACACAAATAATAATGAGAATTTAAAGGCATTGTCAGAAGCAGAAGCAGATAATCAGTGGCAGAGTCCGAGTCCGCAGCAGTCAGTGCCACAGCATATGAGTTCATGGCGTCATATTTTACAGCTGTGCCGCATTATCTTTTGCCCAGATGAATTATATTCTTCAGCATATTTACAGCTAACAAATGTGGGGGCTGGGAATGGGAGCAGGAAACGGATGCTGGCAAATGTCATGAAGCAAACGCATGTTGAGATTTCCAAGTTTCTTGACCCCCTCCTTTGTGCTGAAGGCAAGCCAGAAGCAGGACCACTACTGGGCTTTGGGATTAGGCCGGAGTCAGAGGCGGCACGGCATGGCACGCGCTGTACTAACTGGCATGACACTGCCACATGAATCTCAATGTTGTTGCTGTCTGCCAGAGTGCGGCCACGTACGGCTAGCTGATTTGTCCCAGTCTTGGTCTCACCCTCTTGTACTCTATATATATATCTCTGTGGGAACTGCACTGAGCCAGATTTCAGTGGGTCTCATTCGAATGAACTGTAGTGAAAAATATCCTCTTTCTCTCGGTGTAATCAGCCACACCGACCACTTGCCGCTCGCATGTGTCGCAGACAATGGCCAAATGACATTTAAAGTTACGACAATATAATTAAGTATACTTCTGGGAGTTGACGCCATCAGCTGCTGGAACAGGAGCCACAGCCGTAGCCACAGCCGTAGCCATAGCCAGAGCCAGAGCCGTTGCCATGGACAAGGAATAATTATATATGTATGAGAAGCAGAGCCACTCCCAGAGTGGCAGGGCAGCCATGAAGGGGCGTGCAACACTCTCTTGCAGCACGCAAAGTTTTGCCCAGATGCAGCCCCTCTGCAAATCCTGACGCCTGGCACGCCTCAACGTTTAACGAGATTAATCTTTTTCTGCCCGACTACATCTAGTCGTAGTCGTATCTCTAGCTCTGGCCTCTCTCTGGTCACTGACAAAAGAGAAGTCCTTAAAAAGTTATTAATCTTTGGGGCTATCGAGTAAATATTTTGCTTTTAATTGAGTTTAAATGCAGCATCAAAGTGATTTGCATAAAAGTTGCAACAAATTTGTGCCCTCTATCTAGGGACAGGCCATGATATGGTCCACATGGGCATATTTCGGTTGTGTGTACCATATATAATGCAATAATTACATGGTAGATTGCTTTTTAATTCGATTTTGGGCAATGCCAAGGCCTCAGGCACTGCAAAAAGGGAAAATTTTGATACATGACAGAACAGAAGGGGCAATTGAAATTGTATTATTTTTAAATAGATTTTGTTTTTCATATAAATTGAGGATAGAATATAAAAATACATTTTTATATTCGCTTATCCCTCGAAGAATTAATTAACGAACTTGCTTACAACTAATTTATCCCCAACTAGCGCATTTTCCCTCTCCAATTAATATCCATTTTTCCATGTGGTTGTTGTCTTGTGTGCCACACGCAACATTCTAGGATTTTTCCAGCTCCTCCTGCCAGTCCTGAACCCAAGTATGGGGATTGCGTGTGCTGTGCCCATGAGTGCGTTTAGTGGCGGGGGCGTTTCGTGGAAATTAGAGGCAGCTTCCCAGCTGCCGCTGATGCGATTTTGATGTGCAAAATATTAATTATAAAACAATAATTGAATTGTGCTCTTGCTCTTGGCAGCTCATGGCCGTGCGCGTCGAAAGGTGAGCGAAAGCCCCTCACCCACACACACGCCAAAACTTCATTAGGCTACGGCGCAATTTTTCTTTAGCCTCAGCTGAGGAGCAGCTGCTGTTGGTATTTTGTGGGGAAAAATCAAATTAGTTTCCTCTGATTGCCGTTTAATGGGATAGGAGAGGGCCCACAGTAGATCCAGATCAGGTGGCTGAAAGATGAAAAATCTTCTGGTGGAAAATATTAATTAATTGTTGTCATGCTCATTAGGGTATTGTAAGGGAAATTCATTTGTTTTAAGCGGAGGAATATTTGTCTGAATTTGGAAATAAAGATAGAGAATAATATGAATAATGAGTATTGCATTTTTTTCCATTTATCTAGTACGCATGGCTATCACTTCAGAGATGTTTCTAATGTACATATTTAACCATTCATTAAAAGGCACATTTAACTATCTTTCTAACAGTATCAATGTTTAAGTAAATCTATTGGGAATGTGTACATATGTATTTACATACTTATATATTTATGTACCTGCATGTGCTCCTCTTCTGGCATTTCGTTTTTATCATGTGATGAGCGCAGTGCCACAATCAACAACGAATTTTGTAATTACTTGTGTGCTTCGCTCTGAAATTGGACGAACTTTGAGTTGTAAAGATTCTACATGATTTAATGGGGCATTTTTACACCAATTTTATTAATTTCATACCAAGCCTATTCCTGTTTAAACAGTCTTTCTTTATATCTTGTATAAATCCCTCTCTCGTTATTTCCTCCCTTTCGTTTTTTTACAGTTCTGCAAACGCATCAGTGATTCAACCCTTAAAATGTTTTCCATTTGTATTATCAATTTTCCTGCATTAATTTCCCCCTGTAATATCTTTAAATTATTTTCAAGCCCATAACTCGCATATTTCGCATATTTTCGTCCCCAGTCAACTATAAAAAACGCACAAGAGCGTAAATAATATGGCCAGAACCGAAAAATTTACGAGTGACTGTGTGTGCGTTTGTGTGTGTATAATAATAAATAAATATGAAAATATTGCATCAAATGGACGACCATTGGCCCCCAACCTCTTCGCAACGAACACAATATACGAGTTGCGTGGGATTCGAGGGGGAAAAATAAAACAATCGAAAACAAAACAAAGTTAAACCCAATACATTAATGGTATTTGCATTTGTACTGATTTTATTTGGTTTTTATTGAATTGATAAAATCACGAACGAGAACAGGAGAAGCAAACGGGATTCGAGTGAGGGCTGCGGCTCCGGCTCTGGCTCCTGCGTCAGCTACTACCAGTACTTCTGTTTGTGGTCCTCCATCCTCCTGCCAATTTGATATTCCGATTGCAATTTATGTGCCTCCCACACCACACCACATACACATACATACATACATATATTCGTACATATATAAATACATATATAGTAGGATTGTAAGCCACATGTGTGGCGCGTGGGGGAGTCGCTGTGATTCTTTGCCCAACTCTGGACCTGCACCCACTTCCCCTCCCCCATCCGCTGGAGCTTTGTGTTTTAACATCTGCAATATGCTGCGTGTTCCGGCAGGCTGAAGTCATGGAATGGGGGCTGAAAATGTGTTTTGGGATCACACTGCAGTCAGTCCGCATTCGGAGTTGCGGGGGGCACGGCTTGGGCGCATCCCAGCGTGAGAGTGCTGCTGATGGGCAGTAGAACTGTTTCCGATTCGTGACACGAAATAAAATGGGTATAAGCATAAGGAACTATAAAGAATATTCATATTCAAGGCAGCACCATAACAGACAACACGAATGCATTTATGTATATATTTGTACATACTTACATTTATGTATATAGATGATCCATCCCCTCTTTTGGTATTTCTACTTTCCGAAAAAACAGAATGGTGAACTTGTTGAACTTCGATTAATTTTATTGCCGATATTCAACAGAAACCCTGAAGTTTCTCACAGTGAAAATAATTTCAGTTTTATTAACAAGCTAGGAATTGGTGGAAAAATCTTGCATCGTAATATTTTGCATCTGCAGAACAATATAGAAATATATATCACAAATTTATTACGATACAGCAAAGAGAAAATTGTTCCATTTTTCGCTCATAAATAGAACGGGAAGGGGATTTACTTTGTCAAACAAAGGGCTATATAAATCTCTGAAGCTTACGTAGCTTAGCGATATTACATCCTAAATATTTATGCAAACATACAGATAAATACATTAAAATTTTCTGCTTTCACGCGACCATCTCTAGAGGGCTTGTGCCATACGTAGACGCGTGTTTATTTGGCACCACAAATGCGTTTCCTCTCTTGTGGAACGCGGAGTGTGTTGGTGGGGTTGCGGGGTGGCTGGGTGGCTGGTATTCAGTTTGGTTTTGGGTTGGTTTGGTCTGTGGCAGCGACGTCAGCAGCGCTGCGGTTGCCGCTTAATGGAATTCCGTTCTTGCATTAAATGTGACACACAGAGAAGCTGCCAATTGGAATGCCACACACAAGCACACAGACACACACGCATAGAGGGAGAGAGAGCGATAGTGGGGTGTATTGTTGAACCACCGATAGACAGTGACAGTTGCCGTTTGCAGCAGTTTCCAGTTAACTGTTACGAGCTGTCCTGCGGTTTGGCTTGTTTAAGTGTTAAATTAACGTTTTAACAGTTTCGATTATTCCGCCAGTTAATTTTTAATGGTATCCCCAAAAAAAAAAATAAAACCAGCAACCGCCCGGAACAAATTAAGGAGAAGAACAGACAGCAAAACATTTCCTGCTCCACATCCGAAAGTTATGCATGTCCCACGGACCCGCCCTACGGCCTGCCTGTACATTTTCATTAGTTTAATTAAAATTTTATTCATCCTTCTGTCTGGAATGTGTGTCCCTGTGTGTCCCTGTGCGTGTCTCCTTAAGGGCCACCAGCTTCCTTTTCAAATTGAACCGCAAAAGTTTCTTCTTCGCATTGGCAGCAGCACATCACTTACGTCCTTACATCCTTACATCCTTAGCATGTGGCAGCACAAAGGAGCTTGGACTTTGGAAACTCGGAACCCTAGTGGAAGGCAAAGGATTATTTCATTGGTTTTGTCATTTGTGTTGCACTTGAGAAGCAGTCCTGGTTGCTGGTTCCTGGTGCCTGGTTCCTGCCGCAAAACTTTGGCCGCACGCATTCATTTCAATTTGCCTTTGTTTCGTCCATACTATATGTCCTTTCTGGCCATTGACAGCCCTTCCAACCACATCTCTTCGCAGCGTTCTTTTGTGGCTAGTTTTTGCGAGCGAGAGAGAGAGAGAGTTTCTCTCTCTAAAAACTAAAAATAAATGTTGCTCGACTGAAAGGCCACAGAAATTATTGCGGTTTTCCGTCGACCATCGAATGGAGCGTAGCCTGGCATGTCCTGTGCCAAAAGGACATTAAACATGAATGCGCAGCGAGTGAGTTGTATGGCAAGCATTTTTAGACCGTACCGTATCGAGGGGCATCGAGGAATTATCGCATTAGGAATTGTGGTTGCTGCCATTAAGCGGCTTAAAACTTTGATAAATCAAAACTGTGCCCCAGATCCATAGATTTTGGGCGAAGATTAATAGCAGAACACAATGGAGAAAATTCAATTATGTTTAGTGCGTGGCATTGGATTTTTATGTGGTGCTAAAATATATACAGGACCTTCTTAGCGTGAAAGTTTTGACATATGTTTTATATGAGAGATAGGAGATAGGGGAGGAAATATTTTATATTATATATGTTCATATGTGATAGATATTCAGAACTCTGGATCGGAGACCCATGGTTCCCAGTACGAGTATTCATCACCACCTAAGGAAGAGTCGCAGTAATTAGGAAAGGAACTTAGATGCCTCATCAAAGCATCTGTGCGCCCAGATCATTCACTGTTCCCCAGCAAATTCCCCTAATGCAAAGCCAAAAAAAGTTATCAACTTTCTCCATCTATTTCCCTGCCTCAAAACATCCCAGATTCACAGGAATAGTCCCCAAATCAAAGTATATTCAATATATATGACATTTTCAGGCACAACCTCAGCTAAACGCAAAGCATTTACCATATCCTCACTCATCACAAGCTGTCCCTTATCCATCTACAAAGTACGTCATCATCGTTAAGGACGCTGAGGCTGAGGCTGAGGCAGAAGCTGACCCTGGACCCCCAAGCAGCCAGATAAATGAGCCTGCTGATGAGGTCCGAATGTGCTCACCTACCCGCATCAGCTGTCTAATTAACTCATTAGACAATGTCAACCAAAAGAAAAGCTGCCAGCAACAAAAAAAAAACGAAAATAAACTGAAAGAAAAAAGAAATATTTTCGGGGGGCAGAAAATGTTAAATGTGCAACATTTACACACTCGTTTTGGGAGAGGCCGGGACCCAATTTGTTGACAAACAAATTACACGATGGATTTGCTGCAAATTACGCGCAATTTTTCTACACTTTTTTGCTCCAAATCCAGACAAACAATGGAAGGATACACACAGCCAATGAGGAAAAAGGGATAACGCTGAGCCCAGCCCCAAAAAGAACTGGCTGGTCCGAATATCTTTACGGCTGTGTACATATGTCCCATGAAATTTAATTTAATCAAAGGGCAAACAAGGACTACTACAGGACTACTGGAGCGGGTCAACCAGCACAAATCAATCTCGGCGATGCAGGAAGAAAATCCCCAAAAGGCAGATGATTCTCCTCTTTGTGCACTCTACATCCAAGTGGGAGGATGAACAAAAAAGGGACCGAAGGCGTTTCCCAGCAGGAATTGATTAAGGCGAGTGGGGTTTTTGCGGGGAACGGGTGTGGGATGGGGCGGAGCACGCACAATGCAGGCCAGTTTCCTTGTCCGTGGGTCCGTCCTTTTCTGCTGATTGTCTGACCGTAACTTGTTTGCTCGCCTTTAATTTCATTTGCGCGCGCTGCTTTCAGATCTCTTTCCCAGTCGATGGGAGTCAGTGTCCCCCTTTTTTTTGTTCGTCTTGCTTCTGCTTCCTTCTGTTGCCGTTGCCTCCTTCTGGTCATCCCCATTTCTTGCTATTCCACTAGTCCGTCCTGCTTTCATTTACATGCTTGAATTGTCATTGTAGCGTTTAGCAATTTTATTGTCCTTGCCCCCTTCGTTTCATGTCTAGTCTGCTGCTGCTGCTTCTGCTTCTCCTTCTGCTTCTGGCTCTTGTCCTGGTTCTGTTTCGGTTTCTGTTCTTTTCTGGGGTTTCCCCTACTATTTTGGTCTTGTGATTTATGCGCATATGCTAAGCATAGTCGGGTGTCCCCCCCCTCAGCGAACTTTGACCCTGGGCCAGGGGTTGGTCCGATAAGACGAAGTATTTTGTTCCCTTGCCTTTTCTTTTTATTTTCTTTGATTTGGCAAGGGTTCGACGCCTTCGCCAAAGAGAAATGGAACTTTAATTTGCCACAGCCGATTGAATTAGGCAAGGATGGTCGATGCCAGATAAGAATTCGCAGGGTGTGTTCTTGTTTTGTAAGGGAAATAGTTAAGGAGGCAAAGAAATCAGGAAACTTTAAATGGTTTGGGGATGTCCTTTAGTTGCAGAGACAACATCAAAGGATGCTGACTTTGATTTACATGATATGTTCGGAATAAATTTGCTCAAAAATGAATGGTTGTGTTTTCTACTATTCCTTCATGTAAATTTTGAATCTGATCTCGGACAGAAAATATCATTGGGAATCTTACTTTCGGTGGAGAGAGAGAGATTGCGAGGTGCTGCACTTTCTCTTGTTACATGCTGGTAGATGAAGCTACAATTGAAGAGAGAAAAAAGAATTGCAAGCGCGAGACTCACACACCCCACAGTGTGTGCTAACAGAGCTGAAGGCGAGAGCGGCTGTTGCAGACTGTTGCTCTGAGCTGTTAACAGCGCTGTTGCCCTGTTAGCGCTGCTGGCCTGAACAATAATGATCTTAATGATGACAGTCATAAACGTTAATAATTATAAATAATCGTTGCACTTAAGCAATGTTCATTCTATTAACCAGCTAAATTATTTTAATGCCTCTTACTGAAAAGAATCGATTAGCCTAGACGGTAAGTGGAAATTCCGAAACTTATTTCAATTTAAGTTCCGCATTTGTAACCTGCTGGATTGCAGCACAAGGCAGTGCAAAATCCCCTTCCCGACAGCAGACTTTAACCTCACCTTTATCAAACTCAACGCAATTTCCTTCCTCTTCAACACGCCCCCAGAGCAGGACAATCAAGCGGAACTGCAAAGCCACCAAATGGGTGGCATGCACATGCATACTCGTTGAATGCCCCACGGCTTAAACACTCCACACACACACATTAACCATATCTATCAGGGGGTAGGGGAAGGCAGTAGCCGACAAGCGACAATGGGCGACCCTTCAGACAGTGGATAATAAATGGCGTCGCGACAGTTTCCTTCCTAACCAAAAGATAGAAAAAAAAACCGGAGAACCAAAACCGAAACAAAAATGGTAGAAGAAGTTTTCGTATCCGGCATTAAGAAAGGTTCGTGACTAGTACAGTAGGGGGGAAGGCAGTGGGATGGGGCAACACCTGGGTCCACTCGCCGTGCGGGTACGTTGTGGGCACGCCACATAAATTCCAATGGTTCACTTTGGGCGCGGGGCTTACAAGTTTGGCAAATTTGTGAAAATTACTTTTTGTTTATTGTGCTGAAAGCAGCACTGCCGGCAAAGCGCTAAGCTAGGGATGGTCCTAGCCAAGGTCCTGCATCCCCTCTAAGCGAGCATAAACCTCCCCTTAAGCTCGGCCATTAACATTGAGTTGTTCTCGTTGAGGTTTTATTTTTCTTGTTTTTCTTTTTTGGATGCTCCCGTTCCCCTTGTTGTTGTTTTAATAATTTGTTCCAGCTCCACCTACACATGGCTCATAAATATCCTTGGCGCAACGTTAGGTAGCCGGGGGATGCGTTGTCCTTGGCATTGTGCTTACAACAATTGTTGTTTTCACACCATAATCATAAAAGGTACAAGCATAATTATTATTTTTATGTCCCTGCCACTTATTGTAAAGCAGCAAATTGCCTGACCACACATAAAATTGCCTTCCTCCCGGAACAAGGAAA
Organism: Drosophila tristis; assembly: GCA_018150885.1. Lineage (NCBI taxonomy): Eukaryota > Metazoa > Arthropoda > Insecta > Diptera > Drosophilidae > Drosophila > Drosophila tristis. The sequence goes on from JAECWT010000039.1 coordinate 4,981,746, forward strand.
GGATCCTACGTGGGAGTCGTCCTTTATGATGAAGGCAGCCAGACACTCCCACGGCGTGGGAGTCCTGCAGCTGGGTAGAAACACCATAGATAGGATAGGGTGGAGCGTAGGTTCCTGAGCAAAAAATTGTAATTTCGGTCCTGTCCTCTCCAGCTAACTAATGTCCCAGACTGCAGTTTCCTGCTCTTTCACTCAGTTAGTTAATATTTATGTTATAGCAGCTAGAACGGAAGAATACTACTACAAGAGTAGGAACTCCCCGAACTCTTTTCTTTTGTTTCATTTCCGCCTTTTCCTCATTTTTGGAGTGTGAAAAGGCTTCTTAGTGCTGTGAAAGGAGCTTTATGGCTCTAATAAATTATGAAAGATTTGTATGGATATTACTTGACTACAATAAAAGCAGTAGAGAAAACTTCTTTTTGGATTTCACTATTTAAAAGTTTAATTTGGAAAATCTGTAAGATAGATAGAACCTTAAGAAAAATTGATGGAGTAATATTTTTAATCTTTTGAAAAGTATTTTATGACGTTAGAAAATTTGCAGACATATTCACACCATTATTGGGATATCTTTTCATGTATAAATATTTTTATTTATACATACAAGTGTTTAAGAAAGTTATTCTAATTCAACATAAACTTACTTGTATTTCTTGTAATTTTTCTGTGAATAATATCTAAACAAATCAAGATTCCACTTAAGATAAATGTTCATTCAATTATTATTCACTACGACGTTTTATATCGAACGAATGTTTATTTTCCCCTGAGACCGAATAAAATACGTGTAACAAAATCAATCTCTTTATAATCACAATCTCCCATAAATAACCCAAACTCCCCGCACAACTGGAAAACCTTTCAATAAAATGCGGATAACATTACATACTTCAAACTCTTTCTGTACTCCAAAAATAAATAAACTGCCACCAACCCCTAGTAATATGCCCCACGTCTATCCCCACCGTTTGGCAGGGTTAGAAAATCATTCAATTGTGCAGGTAAATGGACTGCAAGCGACAGTCCAAGACCTCCGACTGCCAGAAACCGCCATAAAAAAGGGTTAAAAGTCCAGAAATGTTTCACATACAATTGCACAGCTATCGTTTAAAAAAAAAACAGCCATGGCACTCCCCAATATAAAATAAATGGAAAAAAGAGAAAATGCGAAAACAAATAAACCGGAAAAAAAACCCCCGAATGAGGGAAAGAAAAGGTTGCCACGTCGCGGTCAGACTTAATCACTTTTAACCCGACAGACCTTCGATGATTCGTAATCCTTTTAAATGCCCCTCTTGGGCAGATTTATTAGCTGCACGTGATAGTTAACATCCTCTTCCCCAAAAACATTTTCGGCTACACTCCAAACGAAAAAAAATGGTTCCAAAAATCATCAGAATCCACGCCCCAAGCACTTTTAATGCTAATTTATGGGCCTCTGAGCCTCGCATGAGGCTGGGAGGTCGGGCAACTTATTCATGAGCTGCCCCGAATATCATTTCCCTCAACCCGTACTTTTATAAATATATATTTCCCTGTTGGTGCATTTCAAAAATCGGTTGGGGGGAACTTGGTTCTGTGGTTCCGCGTCAGCGTCAGCGGAAAAACCATTTTAATTAGTAAAAGCTCGCCCGCCCTCCCACAGCTCGTATACGTATTATTTTTTTTGGCGCATGAAAATATACGGCGTATATAGGGGCTTGGGGTTGGGTAAGTGTTTAAGATAAAAATTAAATGATTTAACAGGGATAATATGCTATAAACGGGGAGTATATGGCGTTGAGTAAATGCACAAAAATTTGCAAAATGGGCAGATAAATGGGTTGAATTGAATTTAAATATAAGATATAGGAATCTCGATTCGCAGCAAAAAACAATATACACCAAAATAGGCCAAAGTTAAAGGTTCGACAGCTCGTTAAAATAAACTCTCGATCCCCAAATATTTCCAATCCTAGACTTTAGAAAGGGTAAATTCTACAATCCGAATTCTCCCAAAACGTTTTTCCATAATATCCTATCTCATTTTTTTCAAGAAATTTCATTATTACCGTTACCACTTCAGCTAAAAAAAATATTTATAAAAAAAGAGAACAAAAAATGCCTTAAAATTATGGAAAAACTTTTCAGCAGTTTTGGAACAATAAAAAGCAAATGGCGCTAGATAGAATTTTGCTGCCAGGATGCCACGCCTCCGCTCTCATCATGCTCCTGCAGCATAAGCCCCCATGCGAGGGGGAGGCAGGACGAAGGAACCGCACATTAGTAGTTAGTGCAAGCAGGCGATGTTCTAACTTTTGAATAAATACAATAAGAGGTGGGTTTTCGGTGGGTGGGAAGCGGTATCCGCAGGATGGGGCTCTCACTCTCTCTCTCACCCTCTCCCTGGGCGCCACTTTAGACAATGAAGCGTATAATGCTAAATATCGCTCTGGCAACCGCATCCAGCTGTTGTGCTGTCCTCCACTCCGGTTGTCTCTTCCAGCAACTATGCTGAATAATTTTGTGCGCTGCGCGGTTTGGCAACAATTGCTTTCATTATAGAACATTTTTTTGTTTGGTTGGATACAGGGGTTGGAGCCAGAGAGAACCGGTTTTATGCTCCACCTTGGGAAACCCCTTGATATTGTTACATCTACTCCTGCTGCTGCTGTGGCTGCTGCTCCAATGATGCTGCTGCTGCTGCTGTTGCTGTGGCTGGTTACTCTTGTTGTCCTTGTGTTGTTTGTGTTTGTGTATTTTGTATCCTGCGGCCGCAGATACATTATCCAAAATTTGCATAAAATAAATAAATTAAATATGCCAGACATGCGGTGCGCCGTTGGTCGCCTGGAAGCGAGCCCCGAGTTAGCCTGGACCCAGTGCACAGTGAGAAATAAATGCTTAATTGGGGATTTAACTGGAAGTCTTATTGCTGCTTCTGATTATTTTGTTTATCTGAATGTGAAAACGAACTAAGAAAGAGGATATGTTTTTCCACCCTTTACAACTAATTTAAATAATTGTTTAAATAATTATTATGGTATTTTTAGGAGTAAGAACCCGCCTACACTAAGAATAATTGTTTAGTTATTCGATACTTCTCTTTGAATATTTTTCGTTAAAGGATTTCCAATAATTTTTAGCTAATTTTCCAAATGATAATTTTTGTTTTTCCACAAATTGTCCCCAGTGTATTCCATCTAGCTCCATTCCTTTGCTTGTCCGTTAAAAGTTTTCATTTTATTATCACGCCGAAGTAGAGTGAGCGGCAAAAGTGGAGTTGATAGGGAATTGGGGGTATGTTTTGGTGGCATCCTCCTCTCCACTATTCTCCACATCGAACAGCTGCAGCATTTTTGAAGTTGTTCATAAGGATATGCGGAGGCGGGGCGGGGCGTGGCGGGGACGGATACCAAAGCAGACGCAAAAAGGCAGTCCAGGATGCGCTACGTTGCGTTTGCTTGTCATGGTCCGTTGCGTGATTTTTGTCCACTCCCACTCCAGTTGCTCACTGGAGCTCCTGCTCCACCTTGCTCCCCCCTGCTTTGTTGCTTCATGCACGAGTTGTTGTCGTCTCTGGTCTGTTGTTGCCGCGTTTTTCGGCATCCGCCTCATAGAGCACATGGCTGGGGTCTGCGGCATTAACTTCATGCCGCTTCATTTTGTTGGCCTTTTTTTGGCCACTCTCCTCCCCGGACTCCCTGGAATGGCCTCTACAAAATTGGTTCGTTTGGTCGCCGAAGGCACTTAAATTTCCCTCCAGGCTGCTCCCGTTGATGAGCATGGGGTTCAGCATGGGGGTATGCTGGTGCCACCTCTTGGGTTTTGTTGTAGTTCAATTTGTGCGCTGCGGTTTAATGAAATTTAGTTGTTAGTTGCTGCACGTTTAGCTTTGCATAGATAGATGTACCGTGCCACACACCCCACCCACTACACATAGATGGATGGTTTAGTCCCCCGAAAACGGATAGGCGGGCCCACAAGGCGTATACGTGATGTGGAATTTGTGTATATTAAAGGGTAATTGCTGTGGGAAATGGGTCTACTACGAGTATGTATAGAGATATGGTAGATGGAGAGTATACATATATGGTGGGGTGGCGGGATGTGTTCTACTAATGCTGATTGAAAGGATTGTGATATATGAGTGGGGCACAGTTTTCAGACGTGATGTGGCATAACATTTTCTATGTAAATTTGCATTATGGGAGGAGAGGTCGAAAGGCTGCAAATTCTGCTCATATAGACTCTGGAAAATAACTTCAAAACTAATATGCAGAGCCCTGTTATAGGTCTTGAAACTATTACCCAAAAGACTTTCAAACAAATTCAGTCAAAAGTCTACTTAATTCTCTTACAACAATCCGTCTCTCTCCATTAGCTTTAGCTGAAATTTCAAGGTATTATCAGAACATTACACGTTCAATAAAATTCCACCGTGTGAATTTCTACCCGTAGTGCAGCCAAACTTTAACTGCAAAAGTTACGCAATTACAGCCATTACAGCATCCAACTTTAAGCTGGGCCATGAATACTCAATGCGATGCTCCCCGATGTGATACTCGTTGTAACTCCGCTAATCCAAAAGCTGAAATCCGCCACAGAAAATCCATGGAAATACATTTAACTCTTGCCTTGTGCTAAGTACAATGTAAACCGTTTTGGCACACACGAAACCAGAGCCAACAAACAGAACTACAACACGGATTTGGGTGTGGGTGGGTGTGGGGGTTGGGGGTACTATTACGGGGAGAGTAGTTGAAGGGCAGACGAATTTCGACACATGTTGCCGCAATAAAAATGTCAACACACACATAAAACATCTTCTAAAATGGCATTTGCAGGCACAAGCAGGCGGCATGGCATTCCAACAGACCAAAAACAAAAATTAAACGAGGGCCTGCGGTTGGCATTGCGACTATGGGATGCCCTCCAAGTGGTTCTGCCAGTGGGAATATACATAGCAGTAGCAGTAGAGTAATATACCTTTGTGCGAAACAGCTAGAGGGTGTGCATACGAATATTTTTGAAGCATAATAAATGGAGCTTCGCTCTGCGTCGTGTGGGAAAGGACGAAAGTGAAGTAGCACCGTACCAGCTCTCTGCCGTACCTCTGTCCTACTCTTTCGCACACGTGCTTAAAGCTCGCCGCCACGCACACACACTCACACACAATGCTGGCCATTAAACACGCATTCTTTGCCCATAGAAATTTATAGACCAGAAACGCAAGACGGCAGACAGCGAAAGTGTGAGTGCATGAGAAAGAAGCAAACGAAGGAGAGCAAGAGTGAGACTGAGAGAGTAGGAGTGAGAGTGAGAGAGTGTGTGTGTGTGTGTGGTAAAAGAAGGGGGAAAGGGATGGCAGTGGAAAGGGTCGGGTCGGGTCGGTCGTTGCGAAATGTGTCGCGCATGAAGTCGCGACTTTTACTTTTACTTTCGCTTGAACTTTCATTCAAGGGCATGAAGGAGACCAGAACCAAAACCAAACCCAAAAGGAAAGTCGCTGTTTTTTTGTAGTTCTTTTTGGGAACAGTGAACATATTTTTAGTTTGTCAGCTGAACTGATCCTACCCATCCCACGGTGCGGTGCGTGTGAGTGGAATTTAAAGAAGACCAACAAAATAATAGTACAATGGGGGAGGGTGGGTGGCTTTCGGTGTCCCGCCTTTAATGAGATAATCTGCGCCGCTCGCCCGTTATTTTGCGTAATTGAAGGTTCACTTACAGACAAGCCCCGCTCTTGATTACCAGACATTTGGGGGAGAGAGAGCTCCAGCACAGTGGAGTACACTGGAGTACAGAGTCGTGGTGCTGCTGCTGGTGGTGGTGGCAAATGCCGTAATGATAGTGAAGACCCTCCCAGCCTGTACGTGCGTGTAACATTTGGGGGGTGATGTTCCATGTACTCCAACAGCTTCCATGCTCTCTGTGTAGCCTCTGCATTTTTCAGTGGAGCTTCTGGAGCGGGCATCCTGGGTTGGTAATCTGCAATAAATGAGGCATGTTGGAAGATTTATTTGATTGCTTTATTTAATATTTTAGAAAAGGCAGATGTTCCGCTCCCACTCCCTCCCTCTCTGCGTGGGGGCAACTGCAAAATGGGGGCTTCGGTGGTGTGGGTTGACTTTCGAACAGGCGTTGAGTGGCTGACTATGAATTATGACTGATATAATGAACAATATACGCATCCAAGGGCCAAAAGGTAAGCCCAGCAAAAAAGGTGAAAACCATTTGGAGTGTGCTGCAAAATGATATACGATTCGGAGATGAACATTCTCCACACGGCGATAAGTTATGGCATGGCAAGTGTGCCATTGTGGGGGAATATACATATGAGAATTGAGAACATTTAATTTATGCTGCTTTGCTGCTAAGATGGAAGGTAATTGTCAGGTCTTAAAGAAATGTATGTTCTACAGCAAAAAAGGTGCTAACAATTACAGATCGTGAGTATCTACAAGCTGGGAAGAAGCATACAAAAAACATACCAAATTTATTACTAAAAACTTTGATGAAAAGAAGTCAAACGAACAGAAACAAAGAGACAATTCCTACTCTCCAAAACGTCACTAATTTATTCCCACCTTCCTTCCTTATATAAATAAATCATAATATAAGAGATTTCAGGCCACAGATATTTTAAATCTAACCTTAGAAGCTCTTCAAGTGCCACCTTTAACTAATTTCCATTCATCAATTTTGATTAATCCCTAGCTATGCAGCAAAAGAAATCCGTGTGCTGGCCAAGCCAACACCGAGTAGACCCAATTTACAACATGGGCCCCCAAAGGGCAATCCACAATTAAATGCTCCGCTCATTGCGACATCGTTTATCATGCTCTCGCTCTGTCTCTCTCACTACATGGAAGCCTCTCTCTCTCTCTCTCTCTCTCTCTGGCCTCTCGGAACCATTATGGTTGCTTCATTACAAGCGATTAATTTTGATTGTTTCGACCAGAATACACATACAAAGAATAGTAAGAGAATGAAAGGAGAAATAACTTTGTGGCCGAAACTTTAGATACACTTTCAAAGTAAAGGATGGAATGATGAAGAGAACATAAATCAACAATTGGTAGTACTTGAAAACATATGTATGTATGTACATCATGTGCCTTAAAATTCACTTATTTTAAAACTTTTCTAAATCAGAATACCCTCTTCAAGGGTGTGCAAAAAGCAGAGCCAGTCGACACACTACAAAATTTCTGGTTGAACTTTCTTTTCATCTCCGTTTCTCATTCTTTTTCTTTTATTTTTTTTTGTTTGCTGGAAGGACACACCAAATTGAGAGCCATATTTCACACCACAGGGATAAGACACTGGGATAGGGAGTGGAATGGGAGCTGTGACCGAAATTAAGCACACAAAGCACAACTACACGAAAACGTAATAAAATCATAATCGTCGGATCAACACAGTCATCAGCGGTGTCACAACAGGCTCTGGCTCAGGGTCTGCCTTTGGCTCCGGGTCTACTCCCTCGCAGGAGATGATGACGGCGGCGACGACGACAACCAGGACGACTAGGACGACAACGAAGGAGAAACAGAAGCAATTGCCAGGCGAAACTCAACGGTAATTACAGTAATAATTCAAAAGAGATTTGCCCCCACCTCATCCAAAAAAAAAACAAAAAACAGGAGCAGCAGCAGCCAAACCAAAGCGAAAGGAGAAAGAGCGAAACCCTGAGAGACAATGAAGACGACGATGCAATGCAGAGGCTAAAAGTGGCAATTGCCAGCACGAGGACACCAATGCACAGTGGTCAGGGTGTTGTTTTTTTTGGAAGAAAAATATATTTGAGTAAGCTGAAGAAAAATAATAATAATTGTCCGCGAAGTTTTGATTATATTTTCCATGGTTATTGGCATTAGCTATGGGCAACATATTCTTGCTTCAACTGCTAAAAACTATATTTATATCACTACAAATCACCACAGTGCCCACTGTGCAATGACGACGACGGCGAGACTAGAAAAGCTCGCCCCACGCCTCCCACGCACATGGAAGCGCTGATGTGCAGCTTCCGGTCCTAAGCGACGCACAGGTGCAGGGCTAACGGCAAAGGCAGTGGTAGTGGCGGTGGCAGTGGCAGTAACAGGAGAGCACCACAAGTAGCTGGAGCTGGAGCAGGTGGACGGGAGTGTAGCAAAAGCCAGAAGCCAGCCAAGCACAGCGAGCCATAAAAACTTCTATGGAAGCTGGTGGACCCTTTGCTGCGGAGGAACGACAGTGGGGAGTGTGATGATGAAAAATGCGACAATGAAAATAATGCCCGGCACACACATCTCCATCTCCAGGCAGGCGGGCACATCTCCGTCTCCAGCCAATCCCGGTTCCCAAATGAAGGCTGAGCCAACGCAGACGGCCCGGCCGGGCCTGGCCGGCCAGTAGAGGAAGCCCTTCAAGGCACTTAAAGACTCGTCGGGCGGTACGAGCACGGGTACGGTCGATGCCATTTTTGGTGTCTGGGTGTGAAAAAGTTTAAGTGGCAACAACGACAAAATCCCTGGATTTACTTTTATGCACTCTCACACCCAGGCCGCCCACACGCCCACTCACCTCTCGCAGTGAGTGCAATCCGAGAGGTGAACGGTGTAAGCTTCAACAAAGAAAAAAAAACTAAAAAAAAAAACAATAAATAAAAGAAAAATTGGTAGCCGATATTCTTAATACACTTGCTGCATGTACGTCGTCCAAAACATATACTCGTATCTATTCTATTACCATTTTTTAGTTCTTCTCCTCTAACTCTTCAAAGTAATAGAAACATTCTTACATTTGGCGATCCAAATGCGGTTCCTAGACAAAGCAAAAACGAACGAAAGCGAATTCGCTCCGCGGCGAATTCCTCATCACAACAGCAAGTACCAACGAGGCGAATTTAAACGAGAGCACAAAGCAGATCGGTGAGAGGGATGCGGAAAGAGTTTGTGAAGAGAGAGAGAAACTTTATGTGCTTCTGCTTGGCAAAATGCCTACCGAAAATCAAAGTACTCTCAGAAAGTGTATGGAAAAAGAGAAACTTTTGGCTTCCACTCCCTTTATGACTTTTTGGCGGCGCTGAAAGTCGTTGAAAGTGTCAATATTGCGTTATAGCATCACGTGGCTAGCCCTGACTGCTCTCCAGTCTCAACCCACTGGCCCACCTGGACCGACCCCGACACCCGACCTGGCCAATCCCAGCTGGATGTGGATGATGATGATGATGGCTGTTCCCTGTCTAGGATTAGCTATGCGTGAGCAGGGCGGGGGCAGCCCACTTGGCTACTTATGCCTGCCTTCTGCACTCACGAATAACGCAACACGAAACTTTTTTGCCCCAACTGCACTTGGGGGGACTTGGCGTTGGGTTGGTTTGGGTTGGGTTCGGTTCGGTTGCTCTCTTCCTGAAAGCTGGCACAAATGATACCAATAAACAAATCCCATTATACACGGTGTATCAGCTTTACGTTGGCTGCTCGCCCGCTACGTGAGATGACTTTCAACAAAAATGTAATACCAAAAAGATCCAACCAATCCAGGGAATACATTTTTTTTTGGTTCTTTTTGTTTCATTTTCGGGGTTGGCGTTTGGGTTTTGTTGATGGGATGTCAAGGGGGCGTGAACATTTCAAAATGCAACAATCGCAATTTGCACAGAGATTCATGCCAGATGCCTCACAAGTAAAGCTGGCCATGATAAGGTTAGAACTGAGGATACCCTCACATATTCTACGAAAAGTTCAGTGTCTTAAGAGCTGTGGAGATATCAGATTTTTACTTGTATTTTACTCAAAAGATGACAACGCCGTGGAAATTCCGTGGGCAACGGGAGAGACATTTTATGCAGGAAATTTATTCAGGATTGAATGAGTTAATGATGAAATCCTTATTCCTCTTTTCCAAACTTTGCCCATCCTCTTTCTAAGCTTTCATGAAAAGCTCATAAAACGGATTAAAAATAATTTTAAATATTTAAAAAAAGTTTTTCCCCTATTTTAAATTTTCCGTTGCCGCTTGGCCAAATATCGTTTGATTTGGCTTTTGTTTTTTATTGAAAGTAAAAAGCAAAATTAAAACTACTTGGAGCAAAAACCAATTTTCAAGTCCATTATGGGCCAGCTTTTAGCTAATAACATAAGCTCAACACTTAAGCCACTTTGCATCTAGCCCGGCCAGGGGCCAGCCCTTGCGCCCCTCATAAATCTGTAAAAACGAGAAATGTAGAAAGATTCAAGCTGCAGCTGAAGTTGCCTTTTAATGAACTCTGTGCATTAAAAATATGTGCACAACTAAGAGCATTCATTAAAAAAGTTTTTGCTTTAAATAACAAAAAAAAAAAGACTTAAAGTCAGCTAAAGACTCTGCTGCAGCGTTGGTGCAGGGGGGCAGGAGTGCTTGTGGGTGTGGTGTGGGTGTGGCATGGCAGCTACAGCCGTTACAGCCAGCACCAGTAAATCCCAAGTAAAAGCTGCAGAAACTTTGCGACTTTGGCCATTCATCTTACAACTAATTTCTGACTGGACTCACGCACTCTGCCAGTGCCGAGAGGACTACTTGCTGAAGGACATTGGACACTGCCCATTGGATGTTGGACAGTGGACAGTGGACACAGGACATTGGACATTCGAGTATTGGGGCAGGGGAAGGCTTTTGCCATTTGCCACTTAAGTGCTTAAATATTTTTCTTTGTTCCCTGGTCAGGAAAACACCCAAGTTAGTGGCCATTTCCGTTTTACGCTTCCTTAAATATTATTTAAGCTAAATAGAACTTTTGGATTCATCGTCTTCTCTCTCTCACATCTAATGAGATTTCCATAGAGTTCAGGTGGGTTTCTATTCGGTTGGCTTGACTGCCAAGTTCTGGTCAACTTAACAAAGTTTCTGCTGATTAAATGTTGGCCAAAGTCCTCTTCAAGCCGATAACACACACACACACACACACACGCCACGCCACTCAAAAGAAGAGCGCAGAGAGAGAGAAAAGGATATCTGTTTGGAACTTTAAATTCTGGCAAAAGCCCTTATCTAATTGCTTTGAAAAAGTTTTCGGTCCCAATGCAAAAGTCACTTTCGGGCTTGTGGTCTCAACTTGTCCCTCAAGAGATTTTCCTTGGGAGTGTGTGACCAAGATACTGGCCAAAAGTCAAGGCAATCCTTCGCAGGATAATCCTTAAAAAGTGTGCTTGGGAAAAGGTGTGCTTGGGGAATGCATTGTGTGTTCTTTGCATGTCATCATCCGTACCCGTACCCATACCCGTACCAGTACCCCGTGCCTGGTAGGTGATGGTAGGTGAAGTTCAAGCCCTACCTTTGCCATGACAGACAAAATATAATTTCAATTAAAATATTTACCAGAGAAACAGGAGCTCGGCGCTGTGTCAAAGGACACGGCACAGAACCCACTCTCTGCAAGCGGATAAAGCAAAGTGGAAACAAAAGCGTTGATAAAAGAGGAGCACAAAAGCTCAGTGGGAGGCACCCGAAATACAGTCAGACAGACATACCTACATATATGGGCAAAAGGCCAGATAAAGGAAAAAAAGAAAGTACCACCGCTATGGGAGTATCTCTGCCTCCCGCTGACTGGCTGCTACCCTGCGGCTTTTATTGATTAAACTTGAAGTTTGGATCGCCCGTCGTCGACTCCTTCACTGCTTGGGAACTTTCTTAATTTTGTTGTAATTTCCTTGACGCTGCTGGAATTTCTATCTGCGAATTTATGAGCAACAGCGTAAACTATTTTTATTAGATTAAAAATACACACAAACCAAAGGGAAAGCGCAGAAAAATACACAGCAGCAATGCTCTAAAGGCGAAAGACTGCTTGCTGCCTCCGCTCCATAATTTGCTTTAACAATTTTAATCGCATTTGCGATTGGGCGGGGTGAAAATATTAACAACAATGTTGAAGGGAAAATGTAGAGGCAGCCGCCACCGCCTCTGCATCTGCATCTGCTTTTCTGTTCTAGCTGCTGGGAAGCTTTTCATTACGGAATTGTTCGTGCGTAAGAATGTTGCAGGCGGCATTTTCAATTTTCCTCCCTAGCCAATGTTCATTTATTATGAATTTAGCAATTCGTGTGCAAAAATGTTACCCATCCAAAAGAACAAAAGAACAACAGCAAAATAAAACAAAACAAAAATGTCAATTGAACTTTTGGTTGTATGTACTTTTGGGTATGGGTTTCGTTCCAATGAAAATTAATGATTTATGTACAAATATATTATGTATATTTTGTTAACCAATATTTGTAGGATATTGCGAAGGAGTATTAGGCATTGATAAGCTTGGCGTTGGGGTTTGCCTGAGAGGTAACCATATTAAAGATTTAACTGCTGAAGGCAGTCTCCCTCTCTCTCTCTGACAGAAGCTGCGTCGAAGATCTTTTTATTTCTGAAAGCTAAGCTTGAAGATTCTCTCACTTTACAGAAGCCGGAGAGGAAGCTTTAACAAAATCTTAAGCAAAATTCGAGCTCTCAACGAGATACAAGATATAGAAGTACCGAAGGCTTAAAGATTGATGGGCTGCTTGAATCCACCAGATCTTGCTTGAATACCTTACAGAAATAGTTTCATTTTGTTCAAATCCACAAAAATACATTTAAGGTATCAGCAAGTCAATCAATTTCATTGCCTAAGCATCCACATTCTGTTTTGCGTTCTACAACATGGAGCCGCATAGAAACGCTGGATGAGAGCTATCCATCAGAGTCGGGGTCTGTGCCTGAGTCGGGGTCTGTGCCTGAGTCTGCGTCTGGGCATATACATAGAGACAGCCACTCGTGCTGAATTTTTATTGCTTGATTTAATTATTAATGCGACTTGCAGATGTCACGAACACAAATCCTCCGACTCCTGTCAAATGGGAGTCGCAGTCCCCTGTCCCCCAATCCTCCCCTAGCCCAATTTATTCTACCTCATTCTTAACCCTACCGTGCAACAACGCATTTTTATGCGTATAAAAAATCAGAAAAAAAAATGACAGCTATAATTTTTCCTGTAGGTTTCCTTTTGGAGTTTTCGGGCAAAAGGTTTATTGAAGCGGCAACGGATTGCATTTTTTATTATTTATTTCGGGACAAACTTTTGGCAGGCAGCTAGGCAAAATTACTTATAGATAGCATGTCGAAATGCGTCGTCCGTACAAAAATTCATAATGAAATATTTATGGTCATAAAGCAATGCGGAAGGCAAATGGAACAGGCCTCTCACCCAGCCCCAACCCCAACCCCATTTCCATCTCCATCTCCATCATTCTCCTCATCATCATCATCGACAGAAAGGGTCGCTGGGATTGGATTGCTTGTGGAGTGGGAACTCTGGAACTGCGTCTCTGGGCGGATTGGTTTGGGTTGAGGGCGGAACAGACGGCGAAAATCGTTGATGGGCGATCTGTGCGGTAGGCGGAAGTTGGCGCAGCTGCCTGGAAATGATTATGATAAGAACCGCCGTTGGCCTCCATCCGTGCCCATGTCCGTGCCCTTGTCCTTTGTCGACTGTAGTTTGCAGTGGTTTATGGAGGTAGTTCTGCGGACGTTTTTATGGCAAATAAATTGTTTAGGTATTGGGCAATGGACAACAGAGGGGCTCGTAAATATCATGGAAGCTGTCATGAATTTTGGGCACTTGGTGAATGTCTAAATCAAAATATTTTTATTCTTTGTGGAAGTCTGGCTTTTATCAAATAAAATTCACTTGAATCCAAATTAAAATAAATAAATGTATAGAGCTATTACCACGATCAGATATAACTCTTAAAATCACCCCGCCACCATTTAAACCAAATTACGCAAAGTTCTTAATAGTCCAAAGACCTTAAGCTGCCTTGCCACCTCTAACCAAATATAACATAAATAAAGTACAGTTTACATAAAGCATTAAAATGGCCAAGAAAAATGGGGAAAATTCCAGCCAGAAAATACAATAAATATGCAACTAAATCAAGCTTAAATGTGCTTAACAATTTTGAACAATAATGTCCAAACCACAAGTGGAAAACCCGACTCTAACGAGGACCCCCAGCCAGTCCGTCCGTCCGTTCCGCCCCATACATGTGTCAAGGGTAGAGAAATATTACGCACACCGAGTGCTCATTAGGCAGGGACTGAACAAACGGACGGACAGAAGAATGGATGCTGGCTATGGAAAAGGTTTCGTATAAAATAAATTTGCACCTTAACGCCTTTAAATGCGCAACACAGTCACACTCTCCCACCACCCCCACACTCGAATGGAGAGAGAGAGAGAGGGAGAGAGAGAGAGACTCGAGAAGGTGTAGAACATGGCGTTGCCAATTACCCGGAAGTATGCGAAAAGCTTATGCGATAAATTCGGCAAAAGTGCCAAAAAGGTATGCATGGAGGAGACGACTGCAGAATGAAATGAAAATAAACTGGAGAGCGAGCGACCCCGACAAAGTACGAGCATTTCCAGACGTAGTCAAAACCAAAAAATTGCTCACCTTCCCAGTGCCAGACTCCGTCTGAGGTTCAGTCTGGTCCTGGTCTGGGGGGAGGTCTGAGTTCCGGGGCTTTGGGTGAGTTTGCTTTTGTGGCTTCCAAGTCGGTTGGCTGGCGTCTTTGTTGCTGCCTTCGACCACGTAGCCAACACCTGCGTCCAACCGAGAGCAGCATCCTCCCTGGAAATGGAAAGGGCAAACAATAACAAAAAGTGTTCTACAGCGTGGATGGAGGTAGCAGAGAAGTTTATGTTGTGCCACCATATTGAAGGTTAAGTTGGAGCTTTAATAAAATATCATGCGAACTCTCACAGCTGCAGGGCGGAGTGGGGGGATTGGCCAAATCGCACAGCATATAGCATAAATACTCGCATGAGCATACGATACAATATATCAATACAAAGTTTTATTTACGAGGCTCTTGGCTTCGCTTTAAAGATGTTTCATTAAAATTTGTGCCCACTTTTTGGGGGCTTTTTGTGGGTTTTGGGGATTCCGCGTTATGGAGCGCATATAAAATTGTATATGCCCTCTCGTTGGGGGCTGTCTGTGTGGATGAAGCAAAGCGTGAAATATGATTGTGATGCGCTACAGGTGAGTCAGTGGTTTGTATGGGTTGCTTTTGAGGATAACAGAAAGGGAAATATGGGGGGGAAAAGGTTGAGTTGAGTTGATTCTTTGCGGAGAAGGTTGGAACAGCATAGAAATTTGTACATTCTGTATATCTTTCTGTTTGTCCATCCATGTAATAATAATAATATTCTATTCTATGCTAACAAATCTATTATAAATGCTAATGTTTTTATTTAATTTTTTATTCAATCTTTCCTTTTATATGCAATTTTTTTGCTTTAAATTTCCCACCAATACCTTCTGCAGCGCACCTCTAAGCCACCTTAGCCTACCCATTGCCCTTACCCCCAACATCATTTCACGCTAACGTAAGCGCAAATTTTGTACCTAAGTCGCGGCCAGATTCTTTCACACACACACACAGCCGAACCCTCCACACCTCAGACAATATGCCATGCCGCTGAGCCCCTGAACCCCCCTGAGTACATCTCAAGTAGGTAAACAAGTGTAGCTTCCAAAAAATGGGCAATCAACTGCCAAATGGCCCCACCTGTCCTGCCCAGAGCCCAGCGATGCAGCAACTTCCACTCCTTCTTGTTGCTTTTTTAATACTTTTTATGATTACAACAGTCTGTAAGTGTCTGCTTAGTTCTGGAGGCATTCCGGGGGAGTTCTGTAAATACATAATAACTTCACTGGTAAGCAGACAGGCAAAAGGAGATGAAGAAAGAACAACAACAACCCTCCTTAATGAAACACTGCCCCCCCACACGCACTCCCCCAAAATGTGTATCCCTTTTGCCACTTATGTTTTCGTAAGTTTGCACTAAACAACCACCCAACCAAAACAACAAAGGAACAAAAATCAAGAACAAACAAATATCATAACAACCCCACGGAATTAAAATGGTTGGCAGAATAATTCATATCAGTGGTATTCCTGCGTTAGATTTTAGCTGGATTTGAAACGAAATGTTCTGGTTTTAAAGCAGAATTTTCACTGTGGTCTAAATGAAGATCAGTCTTGGCATTAAACCAAAATTAAGGTATTTTCCAAACTGATTTTTATTTACATTTTTGCCATTATGTGCTCATATTTTCCTTTTTTCTCTAAACTCTTTTTTGCTGCACACAAGAATACCCCAACTATTAAGTATACGTCGTCGCGTTTTAACCCCAGCCAAGCCACCGACTTGCTCTTTCTGATAGTCTTTTCGTGTTACTGTTTAATTGTTAACATTTCATTTAAGCCACGCATACAAATATACATGCACATGCACATACACATTCACTTTGTGTGTTGTGTGCTCAAAAGAGATGGAATAGCTGTGGGTGGGGGGGAAATTCATTTATCAAAACGCTGCCCGCATTTCCGCGATGAAACCCCTCAGGATAAAACTGACTGGCGCCAGCAGAAACAGAGAGGCAGAGGTTAAGCCCGAAATCTAAATCGTTATATGCAGACGCACACACACAAACACGCATGGACATGCAAAATGGAGGATGGGGCCACATGCTCCCCAGTTCATTGCTCACAACGCACAGTGGGTACATTATTGAAAAATGTACACATAAGAATCATAGAAATTTCAATCAAAAATACAGCAGGATATATAAAAGAAATATAATTGCAGCTTTATCTGTTTTCAGGGCAGCAGCTCTTCACTAACACCTGTGGCCCCTCTCGAATATAGAACACTGTTAGTGCACTCCGATAACAGCATGTATCCGCTCTTGTCTGCAGCTTACTGTTAGCGCTCACTGTTAGAGCACTCTGGCACCGTCCTGAGAGGCGAGCTTGTGCTCGCTCTCACGATCCACAAGGCTCTCTTACAAGGCAGCCTAGTAGGCTAGGAATGACTGATGTTAAATAAGCTCCAACTCTAGCCAGACACGAATCTGCACAGACTGTAAATTAATCTCAGTTAAACTCCATCGCTATAAGTCATAGAATTTTAATAGCTGACCTTCTATACCCGTTTTTAATTATTCAAAACTCGATCAACCATTTGTGGTACGTTCCGCAACCACTGTGCCTTGTCTCCTTCCTTTCCATGACGTTTGCGTATGTCAAAGTTATCTAAATGAAAAATTGACTTTCATACAGAGCATAGAGAATGAGAGTGGCAGTGGCAGTGGCGTTTGCGTTGGGGGTTGGGGTTTTGGTTTACCGTGGAGAGAGGGGAAAAAATCATCATCGTTCGTTTGCGCATCGCTTTCAGTTGGAGTTTCCGTTCTGTAGGATTTCGCATTTACGCATTTCCTATTTTAGATGATATTTCATACTTTTTTGCTGACAGCAGCAGCAGTGGCAGTGGCAGCGGCAAGCGGCAAGCGGCAGTGGAAGGAGCCGCGTATGGCAGGAACCTCTACCGCTGATGATGATGTGCGTTTATTATTGTTGCTTTATGGCTTTGCATAGATAGATGTGTGTGGGGGGAGGGAGCATATACATATGCGAGTCTTTTCACTGACATATCACTCCCACTCCGCTACTCACACCCCCTTTCTGGCAGTCTCTTCCCTCTCTATGTATTTGCCTTTGGGATTATCAACTCATTGTGTCCCTGTTTGTGTACATATACTTAGAACGGTGGCCCCTTTTCGGGCTCTCCCCATTGGTTTGACTCCCTTTTCCCTCAGGACTTCTGACATTTGCCAATTTCACAGTTTTGCCGAGGTCTTCGGTTTCTGGGTAAATAGATCGGATCCCAAAATGATGCGCTGCTGCTGTTGTAATTGCTGTGCAATTGGGTTAATGGTCAAATGTTCATTAATGATAGCGAAATGTGATTTTGTGGTGGAATATCATTGGCAAAGTATGGCTATTATTTTCATGCATATGTATGAGGGCAAACAGAGTGCAAAATCAATCAGCAAAGCCATGAGCAACCAATGAGCATCTGTCAAACTACTTTGGGTAAATTATTCTTAAAATGTATGGACTTTTGGTTTCTTCCTTCTTTTCCGTACGAACGCTGATGAACTTTCAATAATGTCATTATATATTACACACTTAAACTCAATTCCCTTTAATGGGAAACTTCCCCTCAAACCAACCTCAATTGAATTTCCTTTTTAAACATTTTAAACTTAACGGCGCCTACGTGTCTGGCCATAACAAGCCGCAACGCACACTAGCTGTCCCGCTCTGCCACAGGCAATTGTAGGTCCACACCCAAACAATGGACAGCCTAAAATTATGCTGCAAAATGGTTGCAACATCAATCATAACACTCATCCGCACGTGGGCCAAGGAAAACAACCAGGAAATACCCGCGGCGGACCCAAGACCCACACGCAGTGTGTGCCAATAAATTGTGAGTAGGAAAATAAAATAAATTGAAAAACACTTTGATGCCATCAATAAACGCTGACAAAGCCAATGGCAGAGCCAGCTGAGGCCAGAAAAGTTCATGACATTACCGTGAACTAATGTTGATACTACGAGGGCCACAAGGCACGACCCGATGTGACCCGACAACGACAACGACAGCGACTTTGACTTCGACTTGAACGACAGACAACACAAACAACTCAAACAGACATAAAATATATAAAAATCATTTTGCCAACTGCATTCTGGCAACAGTTTCCAATCGTAGAACCAGCCCACTCCGCTGGTCGCTTTTTCTTGGCAGCTGTTCCTTTTGTCTTTTCTCTGGGTGTTGCTATACGCTGCGCAAAGGGTATTGCGATTTTTCTGTGGCAGTAAGACAATGTAAAAGGAAAGGAATAAATATACTACGAGCATACAAATACTTAGATATTATCGATTGGCCCAAAAACCTTGACTAGCTTATCCATAGCCTGTTTTCTACACGAAGTATTTAAATCTAATAATATATCTAGTAATATATCTAATATATATCTAATGGAGTTTTTGTTTCTTCAAAGCTCATTCAAATGCAATAAAACTCCAACACATCACCATAGAATAAACCGATTTGTAAGGGTATCCACAGCAGCAGTAGTTCTTCTTTGTTTTTCCTCACTTGGGGTTTCTTTCTTATATGGCTTTAAATTAGAACACATTTCTGTGATTGCTATTTGGGGCTGCGACGGGGGAGAGGAGGTTCTGCAGTTCTCGTCATAAAGTGCGACAGGCGCCACTTTGTTCAATAGTTTTGTTGTTGTCTACTCGGCAATATGCCAGCCAGAACAGCTGTGGCATCCAGAGCCTACGATCCGGGCTTCCCCTTTGTTTTTCCAATGTTTTTTGCTGCTGGCCAATGCTTCTGTTTCCGTTGCCTTGTTGTTTGCCGTTTGCTGTTGGCAAGGATATTGGGTTGAGCCCTTTTTTTGGTATTTGGCCTATTTCGAGCCGTCGAGCTGGCCAAACAAATGTCATCGAGATATGTGAGTGGGTTAGGGCTTCAGCTTCAACTTCAAGCTGACTTTGGTTTTTGTCTCTTAGCAAATATTTTCACATCTTTGTGCCCAAACAAGTGTGTTTAATGGGGGAGCGGAACCCTTTTTGTTTTTTGCCATTTGGATTTTGGAATTATGACAGTTTTAGTTGCGAAAACTTTGCCCTAGGCAGCAGTTTTTAATAGGCTTAACAGATTGGCTTGGGAAAATATAATAAATTAGGAAAATATGTTAAGGGAAATATGTTAAGGGAAACAAATGCTGAGATGTGCTTAGGAGGCACCTCTATTACGAAAGGAATCGCTGGCGAAAATAGATAAATATTTATGTTTATATATCGACTCCATATCGAGGCAAGCTGCCACTGAGACGGAGTGGAATGAGCACCTTGTGGAATGGGATGGGGCTCACGTACGCCAGAATTGGCACAGATTTTCAGCTTCTCTTCGCTTTAAGAAACTTGCACAAATTACCACAAATGCCAGCTAAAAATCCACAACAACTTTGGCAGCAAAAACATTCTACGCATCCTTTGACTAGTGCAAGGATTATAACTTTGTCACTTAATCCCTCTGAAAACCACACAAAAATTGATCTAGTCCCAACACAGTTTCGGTTTTATCCAAAAGTGAACTCTGCACTTTTACTTGTATTAAATATTTACGACAGTCACTTCAGCCACTGACAAGAACAAGAACAAGAAAAGTGAAAAATAAGGTGGGTGGCTGGGGAGTGGAGTGTAGTGGAGTGCAGGGGGAGGGAGAGTAAAATCAGACTCCAAGGCAAAGTGAAATCCAAGCTAAATGGAATTCACTTAGCCATGGCAGCTGATGATGATGGAGAGAGGAACGTTGGTGAGGAGGTTCTGCCTGTTCTATCGACGCGAGCGCCGGGATTCGCCCTGCTTGAGTATCTCCTGAAGGCGTCGTCTTTCCGCGGCACTGAGAACCTAAGAACATAAATTTTTAGCTCGTGCGAGTACTCGTAGTCGTAGTCGTAGTCGTATCTCTGACTTCTCAGTTAACGTACCTGCTCGAGGGTCTCCAGCGTTGAGTTGATTTCCTGCTTCGAGTGCAATGGCAGCCAGAGCGTGGTTATTGCAAAGGTTCTGTTTCGGGGAGACTTTCTTTTAATTGTTCGATTGGATTGGATTGGATTTTGATTTCTGTCACCTGTGAACGCGCATCGCATCGATGGCGCAGCGTTGCATCTCCTCGTGCTTGGCCATTTCCCGGCGGAAACGTTCGTTGTATCTCCGGAATGCGGCCATATAACGCTGACGACAAATGTCGGCGCTACGCCGATGGGAAATGGGGAAATTGTAAAATGTATTAAATCAACAGGAAATTGCAATTTTCACACAATTTGATTTGAACGGAGAGCGGAGAACGGAGCCAAACACTTACTACGTTAGCTCCTTCTCATCCGGCGGAGGGCGTTGCCCGAATCCCACGCGTCTGGCCAGAAGCACTCGATACCATTGCTTCTGCAGTGCATTCATTGGCCGCTTGAAGGGATTCTCGCCCGTTGCCGCCACCGCCGCCGCCGCAGCATTGTTGACTCGCAGCTTATCCATGGCCTGCCACGTAACAATTTTTTGCCGTTTTATGCCGAGCACTCAACTCCGGTATTGCTTCTTGCTCACCGCTGGGCATTCGCTATCAAACTGACGACGACGACGACGCCTAAGAACTGAGAACTGAGCACACCCAGATGGATGAAGTGCAGCTGGGATTTGTTTGGAGGCGGTTGGCAGGGAGTTTATCGAACCAACAAGCCAACAATGGCTTAAGGGATACAGCCAAGTGGGGTTCGGTGCCCACAGACATCAGCAGCTGTTGCATATGCGAATTGTTTCCTCCTCCTCGATATGCATTCGCCTCTGAACCCTGCCACTCCTTCTGAGCATGCATTCGCCTCGCACTCCTCGCTCACTCCTTCTCCGCCTCCTTCTGGGCATTTGAAATGAAGTTGTCTGGCTGTGATTTGCCAGTGAGTGAGCTCTGAAAGTGGGTTAAATTGTAGAGAATGACTGCCAATGGGCAATGGCTTTCGATGACTGGAACTCGTACTCAGTTGTGCAATTTGATTGATTAAAGTGAACGAAAAGAGAAGATTTTCTTCAGCTTTTCGAAATTTTTGGAATTTTTTAACATATTAAATGCCTTAAAATAAATTTCCTAATGATTTCTGCGCTAGTTCCCTAATTGATCTTTGACCTGCTTTGATATTTTCGTGAATGATTCTTTGGGTGTGAGTGCCCAAAACACACACAGAAACCATAAAATATATTTGCAGAATTTCAAGCTGTCATGATGAGCCATGTCGCCACATTATTAAACCACACCAAACTGAGTCACCGCAGAACAAATGCAAAAACCACACCCAGAAATTCACACAGAACTCCAGAGCCCAGCCCCCAACCAGCCACAGTTCCGCCCCATTTCTCATGGCAACCCAGATACGACAATGTCTATACATCATACGAGCCCCATAGAACTACTACAACTCCTAACCCGCAGCGGAAAGGGAAAACATCTTTCCGTAATGCGCGACCTGACAGCGTAACGTTGAGAAAGTAGTTTCCATTTCCCGCTCAGTCAGGCAGCAGGAAGCACAGGCAGGCGGGCAGGCAGGCAGGCAGGAGAATAAGGAAAAAATATGAGATTATATTAATTTAAATTAATAACATATTTTTCGCTCAGAGTCTTCCCTTGAATTCTATGGAATGTTGTTGCTATGCAGGGGATGGGGAGGTCACAAACCCCGGACCTCACCATTTGATCTTTAATGAGCTTTTAATATGAGTAAATTTGCAATGGAATTTCGGTATTTGTTGCTGAAGAGGCTCGCTGGAATGCTTTGCCAGTGGACATGCATACCTTAATCAAGTGCCAAGGCCCACCATCAAAATTGAGTTGAGTTAAGCTCTTAATGGGGGGCTGGGTGAAGACAACATCTGCCCACCCGAAATCCCTTTTGAGGGTTAAAGTGCACTTGCAGTCTCGAAAAAGAAAAACTGCACAACATCAATTTGGTCCTCGATGCCTTCCGTCTCTCATTTGCCCCCACAACACCCCCCTGAAAACCCCACTGAATGCGGCCGGTCAAGTTTGCACCGTTTCTAAGCAGCAGCCGCCGCAATTTATCGAGTGTATTGAGTTGGTCTACGTGCTGCACATAAACCGCACTTATCTGGCTGACTGACTAACTGACTGAAGGATCCCATATAACCCTCTAAGTCCCCGCAACCCAATAGCCCACCCCCACTGCTTCCGGCCATTGAAAGCCGATAGCCGGTGGGTGGGGGGTGAAGAGCGCCAGCCAAGAAAAATTGCATGCGGTTAGAGAAGCGAGCAGTAAAATTAATGTGTCTGTCCTCCGCTAAAATTGCCCCCGGCACCCAGATCCGTACAGTGTCCATGGCCATGTGTGTGTGTGTTTGTGTGTGGACCCCCCGCCCCCCACAGTTGATGGGGCATCCTTCTTAAGCAAATATACGAACGAGACGGAACGTGTCCGGGAGAATTCATGGACGGGCCATATCAAAATGATGTATGTCTGTTAGATTTGTTATAAATTTTATTTGCTGTTTGCTTGAACCCCTTTTCGACCGCTTCTTCTTCGATCGATCTGAAATCCAATACAGATGCAGTCAATTATTAAATGGTTGAGTGATTGCAGGCTGAAAAGGAACGGGAATGGGTACAGTGGCTGATGAAAGCTTTGAGTCTGACAGGTTGAACGGAATTTCATATGGAATGGGCTATATGCTATTGAGCTTTTTTAATAGCTATTGAATTGGTTAAATAAAAGTTCGAGAAGGTCAGCGTACACTCGTATATGTTGCTTGTATGTACACATGCTGGCAGGTAGAATTGCCCGTGCCGTATGCAGAACATCTTAGATGAGAGCGAGAGAGGGTGATAGTAGGCGAGCAGCAGCTCAAGTGCTCTCCCATTATTAGTAGGAGAGGACCAGCTGTAGTGCCCTCCCATTATTACCGTCTCATCGCTCGAGCTCGAAGCTGCGCTGCTAAGCCGAACTCGAACGAGAAATTGAGCGCTGGATAAAAAGCTTCGTTTCAACAGAAAACAACTGCAGAAACGAAGAAGGAGGCGTAGAGATTTCTAAGTACAGTGGGCTGGGCATATATAGAACAGTAATGATGATTTACATTACAGTTTTGATAATTGATTTGATAACGAAATATCAGGCTGGGCAACCTGACAATGGGGTTCTAAGAAATGAATTTAATTTAGAAATTATAAATTTTTAAATTATTTATGAAATTTAATAATGTATAATTTTAATATTTTATGGGATAAGCTATAAAATAAATTTTTTTAAATAATAAATAAATTTAATAAATATATACTTAGAATTAGCAATTATTAAAAAAGTGTTATAATTTATTTTATAAATAAAATTATTTATTAAATTTTAATTTCATTTAATTTTTTAATTCCCATCTCAGTATTTTGATGGATCCGTATTAGTAGTATTTTTATGGCTCCGCTCGTATGTACATCCCCATTGAACCGAATGCGGGAGTCCCAGGGCACCGACCAATCATCATTCCAATCATACCTACTCTGAGTAATATCCTACAACCTATCTGGATTCTAATGCATATTACTAGACACCGATAAGATAATGTTGCCTTTATCAGGCACCTGCTACAAGCTAAAACTTATAGATAATGTTTACAACATATATTTTCGGATTTCATTTCACCCCCAAAGCAAATGAAATATTTGATAACCTATACGAAATTTATTTATTGTTTGATTCAGTTGAATAAATATAAATATAGCAAATCAATCATCAAATTATTGCCATGACGTTTTTCTAATGCAATTAGTGCAATAAGCTACATAGCAGAACCAAACAAAATTGATTGATTATGCTCCATGTTAGCTATAGCCAAGGAAATTCTTGTGTGAAAATTCCGTAATTAAATTCAAAGCCATTTGTGCAGCTTTGCCCATTTTATGCAGTGTGAAAACTTTTATTAAAAGGTAAACATTCATTAGAAAACATTTCCTAAAACAGATACGATCCTTAACTAACACAACGTAGATTTATGCCCCATGAGTACATTAACTTTTCTGCTTATGGGCAAGTCCACTATCTTTATAGAGGTATATTCGGAATTCCCGAACGAATACAGGGCCTATGGACGCCCCGTTCTTATCTGGGTGTGCTGATAAGTCCAGTGATGCACTCGAAATAGTATTTTGAATCATATAAATGGTAAGTCAAGGCTGCTAAACTTCAGTACGAATTTGTCGTTGGCCAAGTCAAGATGTCGCCTCCTCCACACCACGATCACCACCACGGGCCTCCGCATTACTGTCCACCACACCACGATCACCACCACGGACCTCCGCACCACGGGCCCCCACACCACGGACCTCCGCACCATGGCCCACCATGCCACGGACCCCCGCATCACGGACCACCGCACCACCATGGCCCTCCTCACCATGGCCCACCATGCCACGGGCCGCCGCACCATCATGGACCTCCAATGCATCCTCGTTAGAATATAGGAGATCCCTTAGTTAATAAACAAACAAATTTGTATAGAAAAGTGAAAAGAATTTAATAGAAAGTGCACGAAATGTATTCCAAATAAATTGTCATTCCATTATAAATCCAATATTTAGACAATTAAGTGGTGTAAAGGAAATCAAATATAAAATAAATCTCTCAACAAATTTAAAATACACATCAAGTATTTTGTTCTGTTTTACGTTTGGAACAGGAAAACTCCTATAAAAAAAAGTGGGATTGTTGGAGAACAATATTTGCTCTGACAACTCAATAAACGATAAATCTTGAAACTATATCGAAAGGCTAACAAAATTATAAAAGTTACTGTTTAATCCTTTCAGATCCTTTTAGAGTTTTACCTCAAAATTGTTACTTTTAATATTTGCCAATATCTTTTATCGTAAAAATTAAAAATTTTATTTTTTTCCTATTCTGTGTTCCCTTGAGGTTCAAATTTTAATTGTACCCGATAACTTTTAATGAACTAAATAAATAAAGGATCTATAACAGTTAGCTTCATGCATATGAGCTGTGAGCGCTTTGATGCCAATCGTTTTTAGTCTAATACTATTTTTTAAAATATGAATTGAAAATAGAATTCGTTGCACACTTTCGTTGGATCAATATTGTTGTTTATTTTTTTTTTTTTTTACCACTAACAAATCATTCAATCATTGTTTGAGCTGTGATAGACTATCGCATGTGTTTGGTATTAGGTGTTATCTACTAATGTAGATAGCGCATTGACAGGTTGACGCATATGTTTTGGCTGAAATCGCATATATTTTTCTTGAACACAAGAAAACAACAGACACAGTTACAATGTTCCGTCAACATCAGTTTTACAGTTAGGTACGAGCATTAGCGAGCTCCGTGATGGGGCCCATGGTGTGGGGGCGACGGCGGTCCGTGGTGTGGCGGATGATGTGGTGGCTCATAGTGGATTGGATGCACTGGGGTCTGGTGTGGCGGTCCGTGGTGGGGTGGTTCGTGGTGCGGAGGATGGTGGGGTGGTCCGTGGTGGGGTGGTGGCGGCGACATCTTGGCGTAAGCAATTTCAATTGTTGACTAAAGTTGAAGTTTTCGTGCCACCCTTTTTATAGGAAAACAAGCTATATTAGCCCAGAAATATTTTATCAGTATTGTGTCCAGATAAGGATATTTGAGCACCTACCTGTTTCCTGCATTCATATCGGAATTTCCCCATGACAAATCCACTTTGACTAAGGGAATGGCTGTGTGTAACAGCCAGAAGGAACAATTTTTCCGACTCCATAGAGTATAAATATTCTTTGTCTGTCCCGCTGAGCGCCTTGACCTCAGAGACTATATAAGAGTTAGAACAAGAAAATTTTTTATCCAGATTGCCGAAATTGGATCATGGGATCGGATCATTAATATAAATGAAGAAATTCATTTTCCCCTTCATTCTCTCGCCCTCTGGCGGAGAAGAGCAAGCTGGACGCCGTGTTGCTGTAAGAGGAAAGAAAGGGACAAAGGCAATAACAAAAAAATGGAAACGGATAAAAATGTATATTCCAAAATCTGACTACAGGGTACAGGGTACAGTACAGGGTATAAAAGTGGAGGCGTGGCTTTAGCTGCGGCCCACAATATCTTTGATACTGACATCCGTGTAATATTATTAGAAGTAATTAGTACCACGGCAGTGACATTTGTGTCATAATAGTTTCTGCACGTAAATTCTTGATAAGTCGCGGTCCATCGAGGGTATTTTTGTTTTGTCTTTATCAATATTTATGTTCCCATCCATTCATCCATCCATCAATATAAATGCAAAATTATGATGTGTAAATCAGGCGCAATGCGCGGAGAAATGGGTGGTGGGAGCGAGCGAAGCGCTTGCCTAGGGGCTTGTCCCCCAGTGTGCCCATAAAATATATAGCCCACTGAAGTGCGATAACTTAACTGGCATTATACAATCCAAAATAAAATAAACCAAAAGCTTTAACTTTTAAAAATTGTTTTCTAGATTAACTCTAGGGAGTTGCATATCTTTTTTGAGCCCTTATATTTCTTTGCCCCTTAAATATCCCTTAAAATATCATTTTGGATTCAATATAATTTTTAAAATATATATTGAAAATACATTACGTTGTACAATTTCGTTAGATCTTTGTTTTTGCTTATGTACATTAATAGATAGCGAATTGACAGGTTTAGGCATGTGTTTTGGTGGAAATTGGGTATACAATATTTTAATTAAACACCACAAAAGTACATAGTTAATCCAAAGTCAGCTTTAAAGTTAGTTCTTAGCGAGCTCCGTGATTTGGCCCATGGTCTGGTTTCGACGGTGGTGACGGCTCATGGTGGATTGGATGCACGGGGGTCTGGTGGGTGGGTCCCTGGTGCGGAGGATGGTGGGGTTGCGGTGGTGGTGGCGACATCTTGGCGTTAGTAAATGCAATTGTTAACTGAAGTTCATGTTTACGTGCAACCCTTTTTATAGGAAAACAAGCTATATTTGCCCAGAGATATTTTATCAGTTTTATGCCCAGATAAGGCAATTTGAGTATATATTTCCCAAGCGAACGATTCATATCGGAATTTCCCCATGACAAATCCACTTTAACTAAGGTTATGGCTGGATGGTTTTGGAATTCCTTTCAAGTACTAGAGCTGTTTCGTATTTTGTATATTTCATATGAACGCTCACAAATAAAATTTCTAGTTGAAAAATGATGAAAAATAATTTACTTCTGGACACGCTGCATGCTGTCGAGCAGGTGGAAATATCCTTCGAGCAGACAATGCGCACGATCAGCGAAATCAATCATCGATACGAATTGGTCTCGACCCTCAAGCAGAGCGCCGCCAACGGTCAGGACTCGTATGAGCGAGAAATTCAGGCAGCCATCACCAATCGCACCTTCACGAAAATCTCCTCCAAGAAGTGGAAAAAGAAGAAAGTTACGCCAGTGAAGAGATTCAAAAAGCGGAGTATAATCAGCGTGTGCAGCTTGCATGAGCAGGACTATGGAGAGGCGGTCCAACCAGCTGAGCAAACTTCCGCTTGCGCTCTCCAAATGGATATCCCATACATGTCCATGCAGACCAACTGCCAGTTCTATCATATCGAATGTAAGAGCAATATTGTGGTACCCAAGAAAACCTACAGGGAGCGCATCGAACGACTGCATAGGGCGGCGCATAACAAATTATCACAACAGTGCAAGGCGGTCAGCAATGGGTGTGGCAATCCAGAAACAGAACAAGACGAGGATTGTTCGAGTTGCTGCACCTATTGCTGTCAGTCTTGCTGTTGTAGCTGTTGCAACTGTTGCGAGTACTAGTGATAAATTCCTAAAAGTTATAAAATTTCTAACATTTTGTTTTATACTTATGAAATGTAAAAATAAATATTTTTTTGTTGCCTACTCTTTGGCATTTTTGTGCAAAAAGTTTATTGAAGCAAACAATGTAATTTATTAAAGTCTGACTATTATGACACTCGTCCGCAGCAGCATCACAAGCAAAAGCCTCCGAACGAATTGGCTAATATTCCAGTGGCCACGTTTGAACCCGTTCCAAGGTATTCACCAATAATAAGTATTATGTTATTAAATATTAAACTAGAAATTTCCGTTTCTATGCTATCAAGATGTCCACATACCAATACTAAACTTTAATTCTCTTTTAAGTAACTGCAAAATTATTATTAAAATCAATCATTTAATTTCCTGCAATTACAACCAAGTGAAAAGGGAATTAATATCATTTAAACTGCTCTCTTTAGGAGTGTAAATTCGTTTAATTTTATTCTTGCTGTGTCGCCGTCCATCGTAATTTTCAATAACTAGCCGCAGCATCGATTACCAATGGCAATTACAGACGGGGGCTGGCTTTGCAACAAACAAAAAACAAAGGCAGCATTTGCTGTATTTACGAGACGCATTTTGTATGGGTAAACTTAAACGCTAATGGCATAAACATCCGGAACGTGAGCGAAATGTTTAAAAACCGCTTCAAACAAGCAGGACAACGAGGTTTACCCAAGCGGGTGAGGTTTCCGCGACTGTAATGTAGCCGCCGCCACTGCCGCCGCCACCCCAAATCAAATCTCAAATCATGCACGTTCCTGTGCAAAGAATAGAATGAGGGAATTGAAAAGCGCCAGGAACAGCAACCAGGAACCAGCACCCGATGCTGAAGGCTGAAGGTTTGAAGGCTGAACGCTGATGTGGATGCTGAGGACAACATACCAGCCGCACCACTCACTGCTCCTGCTGCACTCTCTACCCTGCACAGAGGGGGCAGAAATTGTTTGAAAATTCAATTCACACATTTGCCAGTTTGTCGATGATTTTCTGTGATTTTGACTGGGGCCGTGTCCCTGGTAATGGCAACTTCTCTTCTTGCTGGCTCATCCTCGGCATCCATGCGCTCGGCCTACCATTTTGAGGTTTTCGTTTTTGGCTTTTACTTGGCTTTGCCTTTGCCTTTGCCGTTGGCTTTCCTTTCCTTTTTCTTATTTTGGTTTTTCCACCAAATAAGTGGAAAATCGCTACGAATTGTTACAGTGTCAGAAGTCTGTGGAGTGTTCCAGGCACGTGCATATCGAATACTCGGCTGTCTCTGGTATCCATTGCACAGAGCTCCGGCTACAGCTCCTCCTTTGGGCCATGGCCCTGGCATGTGTTTGAAATCTGAGAAAGCTTTTGAATCTTTTTTGGCGGACCATTCCTCCTCCTGTAACGCCATGGCTCTTCCTCTATTTTGTATGCAAAGAGTTGTTCAGAATTTAATTTATTTACTTTGCCCTCCAGTTGTTGCTGCTGTTGCTGCTCCTGCTGCTGCCTGTTTATTGTCTGCAAATGAAATGCGTCTATGTCCCGCTTGTCCTTGGATTTCTTTTTAAACGAATTACCATTTGCCAGCTTTGATGTTGGTTTCTTTTCTCATTCTTTTCGGTTTTGGTTTACTGGAATTTTCGCCTCCCTTTTTTATTTTTGGGTTAGTTCTGCTTTGAGGCAAACTTTGCAGACCATAAAGTTTTCACTTCATGCAATTTTAATGACTTAACGAGCAGCATTCCGTTTGACATGGGCATGAGGAGAGTAGATCTCTGGTACGCCAGACAGGCAACGGCAGCTAATTAGGCAAACGCTCGACGATTACCAAAACGAAAATTTCACTTTTCCTGTTTCCTGTTTCGGGGTAAACTTTTCAATTGTACGAGTATGGAGCCTCCATATGGCTGAAAATGCATGGAAAATCACAATGTGTGCTCTCTTTAGTAAACTTATGATAAAATAAAGTTTCATTTGTTTTTGGAGATTGTCAATAGATTTCCTTGACCGATTTGTCTGGCTGCTCAGCTTAAAATGTTAAAAAAAAATGATGTTAAAAAAATGATGTTAAAAAAATATAAAAGATTTCTTCACATTTTTTCGCTTGTTTTTGTTTTTGTTTTTCTTCCACATGTATTTTGTGTGTAATTTATTAAATGTAGCTTTAATTTAGACAAATAAATTAAGAATTAATGATATAATAACTATGGTCAACATATATATTATGTAATCATATAGGTAAGGACCGGTCTGGGGGCGTAAATGAGCAAAACCGTCGAAGGGTGGGTAGGGGGGTTATAAAAAAGTTCCTGTAAAAAATGCGCAAAAATGTATTGAACACAAACAAGCAAAAATTGTGGGTTGGGGGGTGGGTGGATGGACACATCCCAACTGCAGGATGCCAACTGATATGCTGATGAATGAACAAAGAGAGGAGGAAAGAGAGAATGACTGATTCGGGTTGATTTTTAGTGTTATGTGTGTGTATGGTATGACTAAGCCCAGTCACGTCAGCGAACTGGGGATGAGTGCGGTTGAGTCATTGCTCGTGGCTGTGGGCATCCATTCCAAGCCGCAGCCTTCATAACATGTCCCTGAGCACCTCCTTCTGGGCAGCAGTCAATTTCTCCGGAAACTGTATATCGAACGCAACGAGCAGATCACCTTTCCGGGTGGTATCCTTGGGGAAGGGCAAGCCATAGCCCTGTATACGCTTCACCGTATTCGGCTTAATGATCTCCTGCATGGTGCTGATGCGCAACTTGTCGCCGGACATGGTAGGAACTTGGAAGACAACGCCGCAGAGTGCCTGCAAATCAATGAATAGAATTTTATTGTACATTTTTTTGTATTTATTTTTGCACTTGGCTTATCAATCAAAATGGTCAGTAAATATATAACCCCCACGCCCCAATAACCACAACGACTCAATTTCGACTCAACTTTCCCCAATTTCAAGCTAAACAAACACAACACATGAGTCCCACTGTCGAATGGCAGAGATCTATCAATCTTTTTGGTAATCCTGTTTATGTTCTTAGCTGGCCTTTTTTTTCCCCCAATCCCTTCGATAGTATACTCCTTCCCCATTTCTGTGTATTCTTGAGCTGCTGCTGCTGCTTGATGCTGCTCCTTAGTCGTCCTGTGTTTGCCTTCGTATCGAACATAACATTTGTAAATCCTTTTTTATGTAGCCTAATTCGTGTTTAAACATGTTGTTGACACGCTTCCATGCTTCTGTGTCCATTCTATTGGGCTTTTGCCTTTCTTTGTTTGCTTTTGCCTGTTTCATTTCATTGCCCATTGAGCATTTCCATTGATACGTCTGTTCTGTTCGTTTGACATACGATTTGTTTAATTGGCCCACTAAAAGATGGGCATCAATCAGGGTTTGTCTGGCCCCAGACATTGATGTCTCGAGGCTTACTTAATTAGGCACAGCCAAAACGGACCGAAACTCTACCCGATTCAATCTTTGCTCTCATGGGAAAACTATGATAACCTAAAGCTGACTTAATTAAAGACTGGTCGACTATTTTTGGGTTCATTTTGTGGCATATCAGTGTGTTATTTATAGCCCGAACTTATCTTATCATCAAAGTACATCCGAGTTGGGGCTTATCAAACTGATCGCATAATCATTGAGGGCTTGATCGAAAAACTTGTGTATTTGCAGGGTCTTATGAAAGCTTTTCATGACAGAAGTACAAAATGTGAGTCAGTGGCAGGGATTTTTCATAGAACGTAAACAATTTAATCATTTTACAAGTTAATTGTGTAATTTTTCTTGGAAACTAGATATGGTTACAAGTGCTCAGAAAACTAATAAAAAATAAAATAAGATAGACAAGCAAGAGTTTTTATGAATTAAATATCATTGATTGTACTTGTAGGATCTTTTTCATTTCATATTGAACTACTTTTTTGTTATATTTATGTCGGTTTTCCAATGGAACTCCGAACAGTTTCCATTGCGACACGTAAAGTCACTTAGGATCCAAAATGTAAATACTTCAATTCTACAGTCAAATAAAGATGATTATGATTATGGACGTTAGTTTCTTTTGAATCCGTAAATTATATAGAATTTACTCAGCTTATTCCCAACGAATCGTTAAAGAAGACTTCCAAAAATTAGTATGCTCTTCAACCATGGTGCTACATATTTCTCGGATGTGTATCTTCCATGTTTACTGTATAAATTTACTATGCAAAGTGGCAGTCTTAAGTGGATAGACATATGTATGCACCGTAGGTATTTGTAAGATTGATTCGCAATCTTGACTTGCCATTGAAGTGTTTGACTACCATTTCGACTTGCCTTGTTAGCATATCTTTAGCATAGCTGTGTATAACATTTCATTTCCCTATCGAAAACCCTTGAAATGACAGATTATCATCCGTAATCCTTTTGGGTCACCGAACCGAACCCCGGCAATACAATCATTTCTCAAATATTCCAACTAGATCCCATAAATAACCCAACAACTTAGATGTCAATCGCATCAATGATTTATGTGCGACACACTCGCAGTGAAAAAGGGTTTGGATCTCCAGATGCCCATCGGGAACTGTGTGATATAATATTTTATGCCAATCCATAACTTGTCACAAGTGATTTGTAACCCAAGAACTGGCCGAACACTTGTTAAATAGTTGTCAATGTGCTCTGGGCCTCACCCAATCAAAATAAGAAGTACAACAGCGACAAAAAAATATTCCAAACAAACCAAAGTGCACACCTTATGAATATTTAAATATATATGTATGTACATATATCGGTGTACGAGCATTGAGTATTTGCTGAATGGCGAATTTAAGGCGATGACAACATAAACTGATGACGACAGACCCCAACAACAACCCGTCCCCATGATGACGACGATGTGGATGTGGTCGACCAGCATCAATATTTTTTTAATGGAAATGTTGAAAATGTTGTTCCAACTAAAGCAACGAAACGCAAAAAAAATATGTATATATGTATGCGTACATATGCTCGTATAAAAAAATCTGTAACGCTTAAATACTTTGCTACCTTTTACGGAAGCTGAAGCATAAAAAATTCCCCTCACAATTAAAAAATAAATAAAAAGAGAGAACAGCGGGAAAACAGAGGGAACGCAAAATATAAAGGGAATAAAAATGTGAATGGCGCTACGATAAAATTTTGCGACCACTTCTCAGCGATCAGGTACGAGTATAGCCAAGGCACAAGGCCTAAAATCAAACTAAAAATCAACTCTTGAACGCCGATGCTGGTATACTCTTTTCGGTTCTGGGATCATTCAATCTTTAAATCTATTTGAGATCTATTTGGTTTTCTGTTGCAGTAATAATCAAATTCATTTATTGGCTAATTCTCTAATGGATAACGCGTTTTGGGTATGATGAGGAAGCTTCCTGAAAACTTTTAAAGATAAAGAGTATTTCTTCTATTGAACTGCAGAGAAAACACCTTCAACTCTGATGAAAACTTTTGCACCCTCTGCTAGGGTAGAGACAAAAGCTTCAAATGGAAGTCCATTTTCAATGCTAGGATTTCTACAAAAACAAAAGAGATGTAAATCAAGCCATAGATGATAAATTTGAATGTCAGCTTCAGTTAAATGGCAAGTTGCAGGCAACAAACATAAATTCCTTCCATAGATTTTTCCCGCATTTTCCGCACATTCCCGCATTCATTTCGAACGCAGCACTAGACAATTACTCTCACTGAAAGAACTCGGGGAAAGGGCTGGCTGGGCTGGGATATTTTCCTGGTGAAAAACAAATCAACAACATTCAATCGCATGTCATAAAGCATTATTCTGGTGGGTTCTTTTTTTGTTTGAAGTGAAGCTCGCCCCATCCTTTTGCTGACAACTGTCATCAAAATGCAAACGAAGTTTTCGACTACCAAATGCTTTTGTATGGAGTTTTCCCTTCTTTTTTTCTAAAAACAAAAATTGAAAAAAAATGTGAGAGACTTTTCCGCACTCATAGCAAATCATTTTGTAGTACTCGTACCCATCGTAGCTACCAATCGAATGACAATGCCATTCGGGCAGACAGACAGGGATAACAACAAGAGAAATACTGCGGCGTCTGGCCATCAGTTACAAGCGAGTCCGAGCAGTCAGTGCCCAGACCAGAACCCAATCCCAAGCCCGATACCCAGTCCAGGCACCCAGTCACCCACTCTGTTGAGTGGGCGAGTCGCTGGTTGTACATCCTTGAATTGTTCATCAATTTTAGTTTGCTGCCATTGCGGAAATTCTGACGCAGGCACTTGAAAACAAAAGCATTGTTAAATTTAATTTCCATTTCTAAAATATGTGCAGTGAAAGCGCCCTTGGGCGGACAGTTCAAGCTTTAGTACTCGGTGTTAAAACTCCTTTTCAGGCACAGGAATGTCCATCAAACGCTCGAAGACAAAACAATTTCGGGGAACAATTTCTTAACTCTACTTCTCTTTTAATCCCCATCACATTCCTCCAAAACATTCGCTTACTCAATCCTAGAGTATTACTACCATTTGTTTAATTCTATTGTTCTGATCACATCACTGCCATTATTTAAATCCCTTCAACGGAGATCTGAATCAAAAAATGTTTGCCCAAAAAGACAAATGAAACAAAAACATCAATTCGAAACTCATTGACTTGAATTTTTATCGTAAACGATGATGTAATTTATGGGTCGTGTTACTCGTAAATTTAATGCAGCCGCGACAACAGCTACAAGCAACAACAAATTATGACTGAAAAAATTGAAATTTTCGTTGGCAATTATGTGGATGAACATATATGGAGCTTCAATTGCCTTATGGCGGCGGCTTTTGAGAGTCAAACATTTCACAGAGAGAAAAAGACTCTGCGAGCAGAATAAAGATTTATTTTTATTTATTTTTTTTTTTGGAAAAAATTTGTGGGAAGCTATTGGACTGGCAGTCAAGTGTTAAAGATTATAACGTAAAAAGGGGAATATTTATTCCAAGGGTTGTAAGTCTCTGATCTACTATAATCCACAGATAATCATGACATCACAACTAACCCACTAAACATTCCCATTCTCACAGACTCACTCACACATCAAACCAAAACGCATTCCCATAGCAACCAACAATCTACCTTCCCAAATAATTATTACAACAACCTAAACTAAAAACCGTGTCAAATATTTCTATATAGAAGTTAAAACATGACACTTTGAGCTCGACCAAAACAAGACCCGCAAAACCCGCGGAACCAAAATGGAATTCATAAATTCAAAATCCAGCCAAAAATACTTTGCCATAGTGAGAGAGAAGCCCAAAAAATATTTACTAAATTTGTCGCACTAACAAGCAATAAAATGTTAAAAATCTCGCAACTGAACCAAGTCTCAACTATTTAATCTACTTAATGCAATTAACAATTTTAACATCACTACAAACTTCGTGGCGTGTCATTTTGGTTTTGGTTTTTTTTTTCGTGCGTTCTCGGAGTATTTCAAAATTTTTGATATACGTTTTCGCGTTTTTGGATCTGTCCATATTGGATAAGTATCAGCAAACAAAATTTAACACAAAAAATCGAAAATTTTTGTGCGAAGTTTTGCGCCGCTTGCGAGTGTGTAAAATTTTAACACCTCAGTGGGGACAACGCTCTAGACGTGGAGATTGCTGGCCAAAATTGTATATGTTTCCCCCCTCTCTCTCACAAACAGAGTCTCTCGAATCTCAATCTGTGCGCCTGTCTGGGCCTGGTTTGTTGTTAATTGAAACTTGACCATGTTGACCAATTTGGCAGCTGTGCTTGGCTGTTCATTGCGTATATGGTAAATTTGCCATAACCATAATGCCTGCCTGATTTCATTACAATTTGATTTAGGCACTGGCTGCGCCTCTAATTGGGCGCCATACTGTGAGAACCCCAGCTAAAAAATAGCATATATACAAGGGATCTTGTACGGGCGTCAAATATAGGGCTGCAAAAGGGTGTATCGGAATGTGGGAAATAGTTCAAGCTATAATTCACTTATTAAATGTATTTCCACAAGCCAACTGACAGAATTCACTTCAGGCATTAATAATAATAGTAATCCCCCACTAATCATAATGCATATTCCATTAATATCTTTTATATTAAACATCCCCCTCCCTATCCTTTACTTAATGAGGAACTCACCTGCTTGAGCGTTAGTCTCGCCGTATAGCGCAGATCGCTGCCCTCGCGCTTAAACATGGCATGGGGTTTATCCCTAATGATGAACACAATATCGGCGGGTATTTTGCCGGGCGCCTGGTCACCCTCCTTCTGGAAGGTGACCTTGGTGCCCGATTTCCAGCCGGGCTTGATTGATATTTGGAGGACTTTGTCCTCTTTGCGGGAGCTACCACCATCTGCCTGGACGACGCGTCGGGAGATTTTCATTTTCTTAACACAGCCATGGTAAATCTCCTCCAGGGTTACATAGAGATCGTGCTCGACGGGCGGATCCTGTTTCTGTTCCTTCTTGAACGGTGTGTGCACATTGAAGGAGTGTGATCTGAAAGAGGGCCTACAAAAGATTAGCAGACGAAGCACAGAGTCTACTCGGAGATGAACCAACCTGAAGGCACTGCCGAGACCATGCCTGGAGCCAATGCCACCGAATGGCGACGAAAAGAAATCGGGTTCCGTATCCAGATCAAAGACATTCTTATCAAACAGATTGTCACCCATATCGAAGAAGGAGGCAAAGGGATTGCTGTTGCCGAAAAACTGAGCAAATGTGGCACGCGGATCACCATGGAACTGATATGTAAATGTTTTGTTCGTATTGCCGCCATTCCGTGTGCCTGAAAGGATAACAGACATGTAATATAAGTTTACATGTCTGATTGAATCATATCTCATATTCAGTACATACCGCCGTTCTTTAGACCATCCTCGCCATATTTATCGTACACCTCCCGTTTGCTCTTATCCGACAGCACCTCGTATGCCTCGGCGATCTCTTTGAATTTCTCCTCGGCATTTGCGGCTTTATTTTTATCGGGATGATAGCGTAAGGCCAATTTCCTATAGGCCTTTTTGATCTCCTCATCGGTGGCAGTTTTTGGCAGCCCTAGGGTCTTATAGTAATCTTTACCCATTGCAGGTTCTATGTGTGTATGTGGTAGGGTGAGGAGCGGCTGAGCGGGTTGTGTGTGGGGTTCTCTCTATATATTTAGTTAAAAAGTAAAACACTCAAAAGTCGATGTACTCTAAAATCTGTAAAAAGAATAGCGAATATTATAAAATTATATACTAATTAATAATTTGCTAATACTTACAAATATATCAGTTATCTATAGTCCATATATACATATATTGTAGAGATATGTAGGTACATACAGGACCCTCCTCTTATTTGCTATGATACTGCTCCAATAATATCTTCCTCTCTTCCTTTATAATGGCACATGCATTTTGTCGTTCTATCGCTGTCTCTTTCGCTTGCTTTATTATCACTAAAGATCTGCAAAAAATTAAAAATATTTAAGTATATTTATATATATATTTCTATATATATTTCTGCATATATAGATAGTTCCATTTGGGATCATAAGACACGTCACAGACCCTGGTCATGTTCAATGCTGAACGGCGGCACCGGCCCACGCCTTTGACTAAATTTAGACCGCCTCGCTAGAAATATTTCTTGTTCTTTCCGGAACATTGGAAATACATATCTATGCATTGGTAATTCTTTCTCTCTCTCTCTCTCTCTCTCTCTCTATCTATACACATGTAGCTCTTGTCTATCAACCATTGATGGACACAGTTAAATTAAATATTTGCCAGACTTGAAAATACTTCAAGTTCAATTAACGCTCAATGTATTTAGCTAAGCCCTCGCTCGACAAACAAATATCAAAAGCAACAGCAAAAGCAAAAGTCTCATACATATACATTTTCAAATACATATACATACATACATATTTCTATACATTTTATTTTAATAGCTGAAAATTGTTCTCTAGCCAATTTGCATTGACCTTAACATTTCTCAAAGTTCTTAAAGTTCTTTCAGTCCAATTGAGTTCAAAATAAGACGTGAATTAGAATTGACGATGACATTTATGAATGGTTCTACGACAGCGCCAAATCATATGGGATTGGTATAGGAATGAATACCCCTTTATATGGGCAACAAGTTGGTTGATGATATCTCTTGATTAGTTGACATTTCTATCAAGAGGGCGCTGCGACAGCTGTAATTTAAAACTTTTCCTGATACGATTCTGGTTGCGGTTTCCCCCGACAGAATCAATCGGTAAGATTTCTTTGAGCTTTTGAATGATCTTAGCCACAACAATCAGGCCGCTATTACATATAATAATCATATCAAATGATAAGGAAAGGATTTATATAAATGTTGCGGATATAAGAAAACCTCAAATAAGACAGATTTTCCAATAAAGATTTTCATAGAAATAAATCCAGAATAATTTGTATACTAAAAATATATATAAAACGATAGGATTTCTTGCCATTGCAACAAAAAGACCATAGTTTTCGTCTATTATACATAAAAGCTTATTGAATTGAATGAAATTATTTTCAGAGACAATTTTTGCATTATTTTAAATAAAGAATTGTTTTGTTTTATTTATCTATGCTTTCAATAAGTCAGTGTGTATATATGTGGGATCATCGTTAAGTCCCCTAATTGCATTGAAGGTCTGCTCGCCATTTTTCAAGTTCAAGTTTGAGTCCCAAAAGATTTAATTATCATTCAAGATGTCAACGCACAGGCCACACAATTCCAGCCTTCAGTGTAACTGAATTCATCTTGTATATAATTTCATATATAAATATATGTACAGACAATATCCGATGCCAAATTGCCGCACAAATGTCTGCCTTGAATTGCAAATTGGCAAATGGGGAGAGTGTCGCCGGGAGATAGAGGAATAACGATAGGGGACTACGTATATATATATTGACAGGCGACGATTGATGCGATCAACGCCATTCCAGACATTAGTCAGCTGCAGTGTGCATATAATTTGCATATGGGATCGTGCCATCTATTCCGAATCGGTTCATCGATTCGTCTGCCAAATGTGTGCCAGATTGGGCGAGTCGACAAAAGATTTGCCAGCTATCCATTTGCTATGCGGGAGGGGACAAGGTCACAATACGTATATAAAAATATATATAGAAATCTATATAGAAGTCTATGTGTGTGTGTTTTTTTTTTTGCCAACATTTTCTGTCATCAGTGAAGAAAGTTATCTTTTGCCAAAAAATATTTTCTACAGAAAAAAAGGTATAAATAATGGGAATAGCATAAAATATAAAATATGTTATGCAAGGGTGATTATCTAGTGTGTTTTATTTGCCATATATATAATGGATATGCATACCAATTTTAATTGAAAATATTTTTCTTTCACGGGCAGCTTTTTTCGCGTCACGTTTTTAATAATTCTTTTTATGGTTCTCCATGTGAATTATTAACAGCATTTCGTGCATTGTTCGTGCAAAATTATAGGCTTAAGGTGGAAAATAAATTCATGCTGAAATCGAAATTATTACACTCCATTTTTGGTGTATGGTACATTGATATAAAGTGGCATTTTTTATGTGGCGGTCTCCACCCCACCCACATTGACAGTTACAACATGTTCTGTGGGTGGGGATGGGAGACTTCCGCATAAATAATTTAGCCCCCCCTGGTGCCGGCTGCTCATTTATTGATTACAGAATAACATTTGTTTAACAATTTATTGGGAAATTGCATATTGCATTATTAGTGAATTGTTTTTTCAATGTTTTTATTGTCGTATCATTTTCGCATTTGCAATTTACATTTGAATTTCTTTCCGTTTCGTGCAAAATTATAAATTGTCGTAGGTTATGAGGGGCCAAATCGTACGGGGGTATATACGAGAATACATATGTATGTAGACTGAGAGAACTGACAATGTTTGTGTCGTCCCCGGGATTGCTCTAATTGAATTGAACTTGATTTATGAATGCCTCCGACTCGACTCGGTGCGGCCGCTTTAATTCCAATTTTGTGTCTCGTTTTTTGCACATAAATTTCAGCCATGTGAGACCGAGAGATATTTTGGTTTTTCGATACAAAACTAAAAGAAATATTTAATAATAGCAACAAATAATAAATTGTTGTCTGATTTATGTATTGTTGGGGGCTATTCAAATTTAATATTTATGGCGTTGGAGATCAAAGTCAACTGCCTGAGGCTGGGATACTCGTATTGTTGATAAAAATCAGTTACTAATTCGACAGTTGATATTTTCCCCTTTATTAATAAATGTGCTTTTAACAGGCGTATGACAGAGACTTATGTCCAGGCAATATGTTCGATTTTCCTTTAAATCTCAGAGCAGAAAACACATGGAACAGTTTTAAAAGATCAACTATTAAACCTTCCTTTGATTTATTCACCTTTATTAATTGAATTTCATGCAAAAAACATTTCAATTTCCAATCGATTTCCGTTGGAATAATGCCCTACAATTTTAAATCTAGAGATTTCGATACCCCAAGGTTGTTCCAACTGTCGATCCACCGCTCATATCATTCAACTCCACGGAGCACAAAGCCCAAGCATTCACTCTCGCTCTCAAAATATACAAAATAAAAATCAATTTGTTGGTGTTTATTTTCTGCGTTTGCTTTTGCCTCAAAGTCAACAACCAACTCATTCATTGTCAACCAACTTTTTTGTTGCTGTTTGAAATGAGCCAAAAAAAAGTGATCAGACACCATGAAGTTTATTCACCCACTCTTGACCAAATGATCCCCAGCAAAAAAGAACAACAAAAAAGTAGACCTAAAAAACGAGTGCGACAAGAATCAACATTTGCCATGACCGAAGTCAAATCGTTTAGGTAAATCCACATACCACAATATCCAAACATAAGATGACCAAACAAGGAAGGAAGGATGAATTCATGGGTCGAAGCTATTGATACCCTTGGCAAAGAGATGATCGTTTCTATATTAGAAATACTATAGGATATAATAATCCAATGGTGCCGATTACTGCATGCAGGAAAAAGTAGTTGTGAAAAGTTTCGCCAGTTGGACAGTTATTGCTACATTGACACAACTTTTAATGCGGAAAAAACATAATTGTTTTACACTTTCCAAGTGTTGCAAAATATTTCCGTAAAATCATAATACCCTCTGCAAAAGGTAACCAAAATACCTCCACATGTAAAACTGTATTTTGTATATTTTTGGGGAGGGTGGATATGCCAACAGAAGTGGGTGTTTCTAAGCCGCAAATAGGTCCTATGACTAACTCTTTTTACCTGTCCCATCCCACCCCCACACAATCATCAGTCCAATCCGAATACGTATTTGATTTTGGAGAAATTTTTGGAAAAAAGAATGAATCATTATTCAAAAAGGTGGCACAATGATCTATGATTCGCATGAAATCCAGTCGGTAATACTTTATTTTGGGGGAGGGGTCGCTCAATGAGACTTACCACTCTGTTTATACTGAAATCTAATACTAATTCGAGAAGAGCATCAATTTTCAAAGAATAAAATCTGGGCAAATCATTCCATTTCCGTTTATTTTGGCATTGTATTGGCGAAAACGGAAAACAGAAACACACAAACACAAACAAAAATTTGCATAGAATAACTATTAAGGCACCACACAATATGTTCACTGAAGATTTTTGAATTGGAATTTTTCGGTCTCGCCGAAAATTTGCATTTTGACGATGAAAATGAAAAACTTGTTTCAGCTGCTCAGAATAATTTTTGTTGTTGCTGCTGTTGATTTTGTTTAGAATATTGATTAAAATGTTGTGGCAAATGAAATTTAATTAAATGGATAAATGCAAAATGGAAAGCTTTTAATGGAATGGTTTGGAAAATGCTTCGACACAAAAAATATGTTTAAAAACTTATGCAAACACTTCCAAATGGAATAAATCAATATTGGTTTTATTTTTAAAGGTATCGCAAGATACTTTTTATACGCTATAAACATTCATTGTAATGGTTCGGCACATGAATTAAAACAATTAAATTTAGAAATGGAAATGAAATACTATTAATGGATTTCGATTAAAAAATTAGCAAAGTAACAAACGTAATTTCGGTTTTATTTTATTTTGTATTTTGAGATATTTGTGATGCGCTAAAAGTTAAATTTTAGGGCATCCGGACATTAAAAAAGTAATCATTCAATTTTAAAATAAAAAAACGCGTTTTATAACTTGACACAAGACGCAGACCGCAACACAAAAAGTATACAACATTTAATTAATCAATTACAACAAAAAAATACAGCCGTGAAAGTTTATTTCCCTGTGTTTTCTTTCTGTTTTTCTCCCTTTCACACCCAGCTTACTTTGCTTAATTGCTCTTCTTCTTTTTCCTGTCTCTTCGCCTGTCTCTGTCTCTCTT
Organism: Drosophila tristis; assembly: GCA_018150885.1. NCBI lineage: Eukaryota > Metazoa > Arthropoda > Insecta > Diptera > Drosophilidae > Drosophila > Drosophila tristis. The sequence goes on from JAECWT010000039.1 coordinate 5,024,389, forward strand.
CTTCGGATGCCTCTCTCTCACTCTTCTTCTTAACCATATCTCATTCTCTCATGACGAATTTAGCATGTGCCCGTCTGTCCGTCCGTCCATGTCCATCCCACCCACTCAGCAGCTGTTCAAAGAGTTAGTTCCGCTCTCCAAAAGATGGAGCTCGGACGATCGTCTCTCTTTGGCTCTCGCGTGTGTCATAATTTAAAAATACAAAAGCAAAAGAAAACAAGAAATGCAGAGTGGACACGGGGGTCCGCAGCTTTTGATACCCTACCAGATTTATCGTTGGTGTGGTAGAGTAATAATAACTTAACAATATACCACGTGCGTTACAATGTATTACAAGTTTATCCAATATTGATACAATTCTATGTTATTAAAAAAACATTTAAAACTAAAGCTTGCTTTTGAATTTTCTTTTGAACAAGAGATGTTTATACCAAGTCTTGTTTTTTTTACCCGATCGTTCCCATGAGAACTGTGATTGTGTTTTAACTTATTTTTGTACGAGTTATTTTACTACCAAATAGAACTGCGTTTCCAATTTTTGATAATATTTTCTATTCAGTGACTGCTGAATACATAAAACCTTTTAATGAATGAACTTACGACTATGCTACCTACGACTATATGATACGCCGGATCTACATATAATGGTGCAGCAATACAGCGGTGCATACCACAGTTTGTGCCAAGTAAGTCCCCATACTGACTGGATGATTCTACTGAGCTGATGATTCTTCCCTAGCATGGTCCAAACATATGGTTTAACTCATCATACCCTCTGGCAGATCATAGGAAGAGACCAAGCGAGAGCAAGACTCTGGTAACGGTACGCAACTGACAAATTCTCGACTGATTATGATTACCAGCAATCATTTCGGAAATGTGTATGCATACTCTTTTTTTTTGGGTCTTGTGGAACTCTCTTTCGAGGTAATTTGCCATTTGGCTCCATTGCTTGCGATATATCACCCACTTGAATATTGGCCATTTGTCTGAGACTTTGGCATTTTTGGAGGCCAACAATCAAAGCCAAAAACGTTTTTTCTTTCCACCACTTTTTTCTGTGTGTGCGTTCAATCATAATCGGCTGCTTTGTCTGTTTACTTTTTTATTTATAACGCAACGATTTTGTTGTGTGTAATTTCATTGTGGCCAACACTGTTTGAGTGTTTGAAAAATGAGGCAACAAAAATAGACAAAAAGTCTGGCCATAAAAAGTCGACAAGACCACAAGAAACCAAAAGAGAGGCAGCAACAGCACATTTTGTTGTTGTGGTTAAAGCGAATTGTTTAATTCAGTTTGTTGCACAGAGAATTGTTTATTTAATTGAACAGAAATAGAAAAAGAAGCGCTCGTTGGTCATGGAAAAATCCCAAAGAACTAAAAAGGATAATCTTCCTATTCGCGTTATTTCCCAAGCTGCAGCCAAACGACCAATCCTTTGAAGCAAGTGCTGCCACAGTATGCAACGCTTGAATCGATCTGTACGCATATGCATTTGCACCTTCGACTTAGCCGAAAATCTTGAGTTTTCGAAACATTTCACACTCACACAATGTGTACACACAGAGTGTGTGCTCTGTGCCCGGATTCTGGTGCTGTGTATATTCCAAAGAATCGGAATGAACATTTCGAAAAATAATCAAGCAAACAGCGGGCCACAGCGAAATTGGTGTGTGAAAAAAAAACATATACACAAAAATAACTAAAAATGCTAAAAATAAAAACTTATTTAAAGAAATGAAACCATGAAAAATCAAAAACACTGGCAAAAGCCAAAACGATGGCAAAATACAGAAAAATATAAATAATAAAAGCGAAGGAAAGGAAAAGAATAAGAGAGATGTGTGATGGTGGGACCAACCGTGAAATGTTCGCTTTTGGACTTTGCCTAATTTGCAGATGCTATCGGGGCCAATAATTTATATAAGGGCTGGGGCGAGAGCACGAAAAAAATACCATGAGGAATACTGGGGATATTCCAGCAGCAAGCAACGATCCAATCCGATCCGATTCGATTCGATCCTGTAGATGACAATCGCATCTCACAGTATTTTTCAGAACCATAAAAAGCACTTGGTACGTATACGTATTGGTGTACGTACTGTGTGTATATATTTTTTTTGTTATTTTCGCTTTGACCACATTTGGCAACCGAACAGAACGAATCCGAGACAAGAGTGAGCCGTGTTAAGCTTCAGCACACACACTCACACAGACACAATGCTTATTCTCATTCCAGCACACTCAGACACTCCACACACTCTGGCAAACACTCTCCATAAACATCTCTCACTCACGCACTTGCAAGTCCGTGATTAATTGTCATTGCAAAACAATAAATTTGTGTGGAATAAATTCAATCGGGATTTCTTACAATTGATTGTGGATTTTGTGGTGGGTAGCAGTTGTACGCTCTATTTGGATTTCCGATCTTCTGATTTCGGTTTCAATTTATTATTAGCGCGATTTTTTTCGCCTGCCAATGTGCCGTAAGATGCGTGCAGCAAGACCGTTAGACCGACGACGACGGAGCAGAATTCGCGAATGGGGAACTGGGGACCACTGGCACCCCACACAGCAACTGTTTCTCTCTCTCTCTCTCTCTCTCTCTCTCTGTGTGTCAGCTCTCACCGATCTGAAAGAGCTAGCGATCGCCAGAGAGCCAGCCGCAAGCACCAGAGTCCAATCCAATCAAAAAAAAAGTGAGAGGCAGTTTATTTTATTTTGTTTTTTTCTTTTCTTTCTTTATACGCGTACTCTCCAGATGTACTTTATGAACGGGTACGCAACAAAGAAGGTGACGGGCGGGAAAGCGGGAAAAAAAAGCGAAACTGAAGTACAAAATCAAAAACGGCAATGAATTTTACGTTCCGCCGCGAGACGATCACAATCGATTGGCTCTGTATGCGTCATACAGCTGGTACCAAAAGCTTCTTCCCATAGAGAAGCTTTTAACTTAAAAACGTTGGCGAAGCAGAATCAAAAACCGGTATTTTTCATACCCTTGGCAGGGGGAGATCTATTCGGTTAGTTAACGAGTTTGTTTTAATTTTTTAAAGCTTAATTATTTATTTGCTTAACTTTAAATTGTAAACCAATCTCTCAGATTAATTGTGATGATTGCTTACTGCGTTTTGCTTAATTATAAAGCAAATTTTTTAAATCAAAATATTTCTTAGGTTTGTACAAATGCCTCTTAAGAATGTCGGTAAATTCTACTGACTGATTTACTTTCGCTGGAGATGTTAATACTTCTGGGATGGTTTCCTGTTCTAAGAAGTTCCAAGGCACTCTCCCCATTAGTCTAATCAGTCAGTAGAATATTCAGCAAATGTCAATAAAGCGCAAGGGGTATAATAAGCTTCGTCTAAATATACGTTTAATATTTTCCCTGTTTTGTGTTAACTGGTGGCTGTCTGCGACACTTTTAGCACTTGCTCCTGCTCCGTTAGCTTCTCCTGTTGCTTCTGCTCATCCGGAGGCAGTTGAATGTTCACCGCTTGCAAAGACTCCCGTATCCATATAGGAATCGGATCCGTGCCAAAATGTCTGGCCATAAAGTCACTCACAAACTGCGGGAACTCATCGCGTTGAATGGCCTCTCGCATGCACCGCATCAGACGCAGCTGATAGGCCACATTATGGATGCTAAGAAGGGAGCAGGAGACGCTCTCATTGGTGGCAATGTGATGGAGGTACGAACGGGTATAGCGCTTGCAAGTGCTGCACTCGCACTTCTTGTCAATGGGCTCCAGGTCAAGCTTGTATTTTGGCTGCTTGAGATTTAGCTGTCCTCTGTCGACCAAGGCACATCCGAATCGTGCCGTACGCGTGGGAAAGACACAATCGAACATATCAATTCCCAAAGCCACACAGACCACAAGATCGGCGGCAAAACCCACGCCCATGAGGTAACGCGGTTTATCTCGCGGCAGATAGTCCGTGCAGACATCAACCATGCGCCAGAAGTCGTGTTTGCTCTCGCCGCCACTCAGTCCACCGACGGCAAAGCCGCGAACTTGTCGCTCCATCAGGGCCGAGACGCAACGTTGCCGCAGTGGCACATCCAGACCACCCTGGACAATGGGAAACAGCGACTGATCATCGTCCCGGGCATGGGCCTCGATGCAGCGATCCACCCAGCGAATTGTCCGCTCCATGGCCTCCTCGACCCGTGGTCCGGTTGTAGTCGTCTTTACCACATCATCCAGCTGCATCATTATGTCCGCACCAATAGCATTTTGGATCTGTATCGAGTGCTCAGGCGTCAGCATGCATTCGCTGTTGTCGAAGGGTGAGCGGAAGTTCACGCCCTTCTCATCAATCTCGGCCAGCTGCAGCAGCGAAACCATCTGGAAACCACCGGAATCCGTCAATATGGAACGAGGCCAGCCCATAAACTTGTGTAAGCCGCCAGCTAGCCGCAAAGTCTCAATGCCCGGCCGTAGTCCCAAATGATAGGTGTTGCCCAGCAGGATTTGGCAGTTCAAGTCAATCAGCTGATTCGGCAGTATGCCCTTCAATGTTCCCTGAGTGCCCACCGGCATGAATACGGGCGTATTTACCTCACTGTGTCTGCGAAACGAAACCATTCATGTGATTAAATGGAATCAGCTGGTCAGTACTTTTATTACTCACCTCAGCGTCATCAGGCCAGCCCTTGCCTTGGACACAGAACACTCCGCCACGACCTTATAGGTCAGGGGAGGAATATTTATTGGACTCATCTAGTTATTAAACGGCAATTAAATTAAATAAAATTTGCCGGGTGCACGTTTTTTATGGGAATTAGTGTGCCGCATTCCACTATCGATAAAATACCAACAAAAACACCACTTGTTTGGTATTTTCTACATTGAGTGTTCTATCTAGTATAAACAATTCTTGATAAATCGCGATCCGTTTAAATGTTATTAAAAGTAGTTAGTACTACGGCAGAGCTGGGGGTTCCCAGAAATGAAATAATAAAAACATTAATATATAAAAGTAGAATGAAATGCTTTATTTATGATATATTGTGTTTATCTATTGTAGAATTCATTACTTCTTAAATGATTCTAAGCGAGCACAATTAGGTGAGGATGTACAGTTGAGGTAACTAACCATGGCCCGAATACTTCAAAATCCAAGCGGAATCATCAAATAGATACAAAAAAAAAGAATCAAGCGTTTTCATAACGCTGCTTCATCATCTTCTTAATATAAGATTTGTAATCGTTTCCAGGTGGCATATTGCCAGCCTTGTTTCCCAGGCCCACATTGTTGGTGCGACCCTCAGCCTGTGGATTTAGCAAATTACATATTTTAATTATCTAATAAAAATTTAAAGTTTTAGTAGTGGTACCTCAATGATCTGTGTGCGCCCCTGATTCTTCCTGCCCAGACCCTGGCCCTCCGTCCAGCCCATCTTCTGCATCAAGCGATTGCCCACATTGTTCGAGCTGATGGGCAGTGCTGAAGCCGCGCTGGCGTTGTTCTTCTGACGTGTCTGCAATGTCTTTATCTCTTGCTCGAAGCGCTCCCGGCTGCGATTTGGCGGCGGTGGATCGCTTTCACCGTACTTCAGTCTCCTCTCCTTGGCACGGTCCCGATAGCTAACGAAAGACGCAAGAATTTACGAAATGTCTGGTCAAAAATAAAGCTTTTACTTACGATAAGCCGGCGTCGCTATCGGGATCGGGGTCGGCATCAGCAGACGCTCCCGAACCTTGATTGAGCTTGGCCAAATTCTCTTTGTGCAAATTCGACATTTTCAAATGCTTCTGCAGGATTTCGAGGGATTGAAAGGCACGTTTACATAACAAACATGTCAGCTTCTGGAAGTCCACAAAGTCCATTTCATCAGCAACGGCACTGGATCCACCAACAGCCGCCGCTGAAGGCCCCGCAGTGTCTTCATCCGACTCGGAGCCACCGCCATAAGCTTTGAACAGCTTATTCACCCCCAGTGGAGCCGCTGGCGGCATAAAGTCAGCCAGCTTAGCCCGCTCCTTCTTCTCCAGTATGGAGAAGCCCACATCTGCATACGAGCCTGGAGTAGAACGCGAGGTGCTGGGCCCAGACATCTCGCTTCCTGTCAAGATGGGATGCGGTGTGGCCACCACGGTGTAGTCCTTCTTCTGGTTGAGCTGCTTGGCCCACTTCTCCATGTCTTTGACGATCTTCTTGGCCACCTTGACCTTGTCGTGCTTGTTGTTTCCGTCCTTCTCCTTATCTTTTTCCTTCTCCTTTTTGGAATCGTCATCCTTCTGCTCGGCCTCTGCCAGTACCTCTTGCAGTGCCGCCTGGGTGGAGGCAGGAGTCGCCAGAATGTACGTGCTGCGTCGCTGATCCCAGTACAGGTAGGCTCCCGTTTCGTTGTTGTAGTAGTACTGCGAGTGGGCGTCGTAATAGAGACCCGTGCTCGGGTCGAAGTAGTACCCAGAGGTCTCATCGTACTGATAGCGGGCCACATCGGGAGCGGCTGCAGGGGAGAGAGTTAAATGGAGCTTGGCGCTTTATTCCCTTTCCACTTACGATAAGTCTTCCCATCGTTTCCTCTTGGGGCTATCACATTCTGGGAGGCAAATGTGGCTTTAATCTCGGCAGCTGCCTGGGCAGCAGCTATAGCGGCCGCTGTAGCCGTCGTCTCAATGCTGCTCATCTTCTTTTGCTTTCGTTGGATGGCCGAGAGAGCCACGGCAGCCCCGGAATTGGCTTCCGTCAGCTGAGGGTCTGAGTTTCCGCTCTTGGCTATCTCTGCCGTGTAGTAGTCCGTGTAGTACTGAACATAGTGCGCCTGCTCCGCTGGATTGGAGGCATACAACGAGGCACTGTACTCCGCGAGCCGGGGAACGTCGGCCAGCGTATAGCTTCCGCCAGCTCCTGAGGGTGCCACAGCTGCTATTGATCCGCTTGGAATTCCTCCGCTGGCCGAACTCGTGGAGGTGGCAGCTGGCGATTCCTTTGGTAATTTTGGCCGATCATCAACGTCGACGCAGTAGCTAATGGCAACTGAAACGGAAGTGATTAGCGAATTGTATAGAAAATAGCACGACGACACTTACCTTCACGGTCATCCAGGGTCAGAGGTGGATCCAACGCGGTCAAGGCATTGTGCAACTCCATTGAGTCAACGAGCGTGTCAAAGTGCAGATAGCAGATGCCTCGCGATGCCTGCGTTAGGGTATCACGGCTGATCAGCACTTTGCTGACAGATTTGGCCAGTTTGGGCAGGAGCTGCTGCAGGGCAGTCAGCACGCCCTCCTCATTGGTCAAGGCATCCAGATTGCGCAACATAATCTCTGCATGGGGTAAGCATGGCAGGTTAATGAGTGTGTTTCTTTGTCTGAACAAAATGGCATTGCATGAGATTGTTTTTGGTTTGTATACTTTTTGTGAGGATTCGGGTGACTTCATCGATTCCTTCTCCAGCACCAGAGAGCACATTCTCGCTTTCCTCGCGGGAGACGTTGCACATGAAGCATTGAAAGCGCCGCTTAAAATTGGTGGCACCACACTAAAAATACGAAAGAAGGAAATCATTTTAGTTGAACGACCTGAGCAGGAAGAGAAAGGCAAGCCATACCTTGACACAAGTCCAGTCCGAGATGCGTGTGTTGCGTGTATACTGCATGGACACCCGGTGATCGCCCAACTGGAGAAAGCCCTAAAGAAGATAAGGAAGAGAACAGTATGATTGCGCATTAGTGACTGGAATGATTGCATCATAAGTTTCACAGGCTACACAGTCACCAGGTTGCTTCTGTTCTGTGTGTTTGCAACGCGCAGATGTCGCGCCGGATGTAGTCGCTGGCAGTATGCTCCTTTCGATTACCGCTAAACGTGTGAAATGATTACTTAAAGTTCAGTTCTCGCTTTGAACCATCCCAATTTGGACTAGAGAGCCAAACGAAACAAAACAGTCAGAACAGATAAAATGATGACATGCTTAATGATTAACTAAAAAAGGCGGCAAGGAGAACTGAACTTAAAGCTCTGATTTCGTTACAGTTGATGCCGAGTTTTGATTTGTGCCGATTTCATGGCTGAATCAAGAAGAGTCTTGTTGGTTGTTGTGATACCTTAGTTATTTCCATCCATTGTCTCGATTCCTCGACGGTTTTAAACTCGACAAATGCGAAACAGCGTGAGGCACCTAAATTTTAGATAGAAGCAGATACAGAAATGTTTTTGTCAAAATATGTTGTTGGTTGTTTCAATAGTTTTGTAACATTTTTTGGGGATTGCTTTTGGTTTATAGTGGAATTTTGTAGATGTTTGTCGTAAGCCAACTATTTAATGAATTGTATTTCCTGTTGATCACATTGCTGGGCACTCAATACTCACGCTCTTCGTGTGGTCTTAGACTAGCCTAATCATACGCGTATGTATTCATATATAGCAAGTTCGTTGGATATGTAACCCACCTGTAGGCTGCTTCCTCATCACTCGTATAGAAGTGGGCTCCATATTCACTTTGATCAGCTCGCCCATGATCTGCAAGATTTACATTAAAATGCGCTCTTAGTTCTGGTTAAATCTTCCCCTTACGTCTGCCTCGGTAACGTGCTTCTGAAGACCGAAGAGGATGATATTGTTTTGGGCTTCGTTGCAGGTCCTGTGATGCTTGCGGCGATACTGGCTCTCGTCGGTCACATCACTATCATCGTCGGAGGAGTAGCGTCTCTCGCGGTCCCTGTCCCTGTCGCGCTCCCTATTCGGTTGGGCGTTATTGTTCCCATTGTTTCCATTATTATGATGTCGATAGTCAGCGCCCCTACTGAAAAGATGGATCCAAGGGTTCAGTTGCAGCAAGAATTTGCTTCACAGAATCCACAGAAGTCTTACTTGCTGCGCTCATTCCCCCGATCATAGTCGGAGTTGCGTTCCCTCGACTGGCGCTCATAGTTCTTCCACCGGTGGTCGCGGTTGCTATCATAGTTATCCTCGCGCCGGTCATAGTTGTCCTCGCTTCGGTGCTGACGATTGTCCGAGTTATTGCGCGAGTTATAACTGCGCTCCTCTTGGTAGTCGTCGTCGATCAGGTCGCGATAGAGATCCTTGTCCTGACTGCCACTGCCGCCGGCATGTCTATTGTAATTCGAGGAACGCTCGCGGCTGCGCGAACGTGAATTGTGGCGTCTGTAGCCCCCGTGGTCTCGGTTCCGTTCGCTGCAAGCACATACACATTTCCAATTAATATGTACCAGTAAAGTACATACATACGTATGTCGAGAGGGTTTCTTACCGAGAACGTGACCGGGATCGACTGTAGCGTCTGTACTGACCCCCGCCGTGGTTTCCGCCGCCAACGCCAACTCCGCCACCACCGCCATTTCCATTGCCACCGCCTCCTGAGAAGCTTCGACCGTAACGGGAATCCATATTACGCTAATCTGATACGAATCGGTAATTATATTTAATTATCTGCCCACATTCACACGCGCCTGTGGCCCTTTTGCCGAGCTCTAAAGGTAAACTTTAGCTAGTTACGTATTCAAATTTGCACATTTCTTACGTATTGTACGTTGCTGGGAGGACCAAGATATATTTAAAGGATTCTCATTTCCCAAAGTCCGTTCATTGAGCGTGAAATAAAATTTGTACAACAAAAAGGCTGTAGAAAAAATCTCTGCCTCCTTTGCCAGAAACACAAAATCGATTACAAGTTATCGATACTAGACTGAGTAGAATGTGTTGCACAGCGGAGTAGTGAAACTGCTATGCAGCACTTACAGCTGATTGAAGAATATAGGGGAAAGTCCCCATTGAAATGAAAATTTAAAGATAAAAATTGTATTTAATATTATAGTTATTCAAGGCCGGCGAAAATCCTCCAGCTGAACCCTCCCAGAGGGTGCCGGCTGGGCAATGGGCACTGCATTATCCCGGATTGGGTAATGCATTGCCGCTTGCTCTGTCCGGGGAAATGCAGTGTCTAGCCAAGGCCAGGTCAGGGTCTTCCCGACCAAAAATTTGGGGGAACTGAACCATGGTCATGGCTGGTGGTGGCAGGCGGGTACGCATAAAACGCTAGGGGGTGGTCCCCCCGAAAAATGACGCAAACGGTCTGCCAACTGGAAGCGTTGTGGGAGGGGGCCAAGCTGGAGGTGGTGGACAGGGAGCTAATCCCGTCCATACCAAAGGCAAAGGTAATCTTCCCCATTGTAATCCAAGGAGACAGTGCGCTGAAGCTGCTACAGCGGCAGAACGCTGATGTGCCAACGGCGAACTGGAGGATTCTGCGTATCGGGAGCCCACTACCCAATGAGGGGGGCCAGAGTGCGATCATCCAGATCAGCAAGGAGGCAGAGGACCTGCTGTACCCAAGATTCGGGAAGATGGCGTGGGGAATGGGCAGTGTGTACCTGCGGCTGAAAAAGCGCCACCCCGAGCATAAAGTTGCGCACACTCTGCAGGCGGGCCAGGTGGAGAAGGACCTTGGTCTGGACACCATCGTGGAGGCCGCACAGGGTCTTGCGCTGGACTCGGAGGAGGAGGACGGTGACCTGACGGTAGTAGTCAACCCGTCGAGTGGAGCTGAGCCAGACGCACATGGTGAGTGTGCTGTAGCTCAACCTCCACAAAAGTAAGATTGCGTCGGCGGAGCTCCTCTTTGCCATGGAGCAA